>SJYA01002482.1:386629-442385 GCA_006410615.1 Neotragus moschatus | reverse complement strand
CCCCCCCCCCCGCATCCCAGGCCACACCAAATCCAGAGCCTTATTAAAACCACTTGATTGCACTTCCTAGGCTACCCACAAGAGGGCGCCAGCACCTCAACAAATTATTTTTAGGGGAATTAGCAGAGTGCCAGGCAACCCCAGCCAGGAACCTGGAGATGCCACTCACCTGTCAGGTCCAGCTCCAGGGGGCCTGGGGCAGTGCTACACACTAGGGTCAGTCGGGTCACCACAACATTGGGGACATTGGGGTCTGCAAAGTGACAACAAGTTAGAGCTCCACCGGCAGGGGAAATAGTGGCGGACACCCAGAAAAGCGACAGGTGTCCCCACACCCCCCCGGGGCCCACTTACCCGCAGACACAGCCACACGGCCCAGGAGGGCCTCTTTGTATTTGCGCAGACTCTCGTCGTCCTTGTCCAGCTCCTGGATCTCCTGGATGCTCTTCTGGGCTGGGGGCTTATAGTTGACCGAGTGCTCATCCTCCTCGTTCTCCGCCGCAATCTGTGCCAGCTGCTCGGCTGTGGGCTCCTGCTCAGCCATACTCACCTCTAGCTGGATGTGAGACACCTGTGACCAGGGTAGCAGGGGCTGTGGCAGCCTGGAGGGACCCACAGTGTGTCCCCACCTGCCCTTCTGCAGGACCTGCAGGTGATCTGCACTGGCTCTCTGCAAGTGGCCAAGCCCCCAACCTAGGCCCAAGGGGAGGTGCACGTTCTGTAACAGGAAGGCAGTGACAGCCAGAACTTCATCAAGGGCCCAGACACAGGCTCCTGAAGCCCAAAGGGGCCACTCACCTCCTCGCCCTGCCCACCTCACAGGACCCCACCCCAGCATCCAGAGCTAAATGAAAGCTGCAGCCTGCTCTCAGAGGAAAGCAGGCACAGCTTCCCTGCTGCCCAGGAAGCAGCAGCACCTGGGTCCAACCAGGAAGCACCAGGACCAAGTGTTGCTTCCTGTTCTGAGCTGCCTAGGCCCTCTCCTCAAGGAACCCCTGTTGCTGGGTTCTCTCTGACCAGCCTGTTCCTTCGAAAACGCCCCAGCTACAAACCAAGCCCTTTGTGCAGGACATGGGTCAGTCATGTCTCACTCCAGCCCCAACACAGGGCTTCCCTAGAGCTCAGATGACGGGGAGAGCCTAAGTCCCACAGGTAAGTCCTAAAATGGCCTAAAAGACCCTACCTGTCCGACAAACCAATCTCTAACTGTGAGGGTCTGTGACCTAGAATTTGGGAACTGCTGCAGCCATGTGATGGGTAATCTCAAGATCCTCCTTCCTCCCGGACCCCAGAGGAGCCCAGAGCAGTGCTGTCAAAGCGAGAAGTGATGGGGCAGCCACAGGACTGCCTTCGCTAAGGATGACCGTCGCACCCCGTAGAATCCCTGAGGAGTATCTGAAACCGACTCGGACTAGACCCAGCGGTGTGGGAGGNGCAAGCTGAAGGGGCGGGGAAGTGAGACGATCTCGCAGAGCGCGACGGGAAACCTGAGCGCGGCATGGCATTTCTGCGAGATGCTGGGACGCACGGGCATCTCTCCCTCCGAGGGCACGCTGCCATCAGGCCGCGGGGACGAGCCGGCACAGCCAGTCCCATCAAGGAGCCTGGGTCAGCGAGTGGCAGCTGTCCGGCCTTAGGCTGTCTTCGCGCCCTCTCGCCGATGTCCGCCCTCCCGGAAGTTATCGTCGGACGTTCATCCACGGGTGTCCAAATGGCTCTCTCCAGGCCTTTCCTTTTCCAGACCAAGTCACCATGCGGTCGCCCTTTTGGGAGCTCCTAGCCCAGACGCCACCAGGCGTGGCGACTATCGGACACCGGCCCACGCGTTCAACCAGCGAGCATTTTGCAGCCCCAAGCCGGGCCTATGATTTGTAGCCAGGCTGGCGCCAGTCTAGCATGCATTTCTTCTTCCTTTGCTTCCTCCTTGCGGAGTGCAAAACCTCATAATGCTTCACACCCGAGTCATCACAAACACACACCCGTGGATTGCGCGTGGTGGGGGCGTTTTAAGTCACAGAACCTAATGTGAAATACTGATCTTGGTATCTTTTGGAAATGCCTTAACTTTGGGGGAATATTTGCGAGTTTTCTGTAATTAAGAGTCACATGGTCAGCTTAACATGTAGAAAGTTGAGTTAGCCAAAGGCAGAGCATTCCAATCTTTTATTTATTCCATATGCACTTTTGAGGCTTCCTGTTGGCACACCTGAAAACCGTGCCGGTAGACCCTGCTGCACTCATCCTGCGTCCTGCTACAGTGCAGAATCGCTGAGTAAAAGTTTGTTTTTCGAGAACCCAAGTGCTTTTTGAAAACTATCAAACTGTTACATTAGTCACCTATTGCTGTGTAAAAACATAACCCTGGAATTTAGCAGCTTAAAACGACCAACATACACTGTCTTTACCGAGAATCAGGGAGAGCTCCGCTGGGTGGTTCTGGCTCCAGTCTAGTGAGGTTGTGGTTGAACTGTGAGCCAGGGCCCTGGTTTCAGGATCTGCAGGAATTCCAAGCTCATGCACGTGCTGTGGGCAAGAGGCTCTGATCCTCACAAGCTGTTGGCTGGAGGATTTAGTTCCCTGCTGCCCACAGCTTCTGGCTTCTCTGTAAGGCAGCTGGCTTTCCACAAGTGAGGTCTCAGAAAGAGAATTCGAGCCAGGGAAACAGCAAGTGCCCCAAACAAAGCCACAGTGCCCCTCACAACCTAGTATCAGAGGTGCCATTGCTTGTGCTTTTCTCCCGGGCGTGTGGAGCTTCCCCAGTACAGTGCTGGAGGGGAGCACAGGGGCCTGAGGACAAGGAGATGAGCTGGGCCATTCAGCCATCTTGGAGGTGGCCCACCACATGGATGGAGGCAGAAAGAATGGGAATAGGAAGCCCAGAGTATCTGCCATCAGCGTCTACCATCAGGTGCCTTCCAGCTTGTCTCCAACCCTGTGCCGTGTGCCCTCATCTCCTTACCACATGGAGTAAGTTTGAAGCAAACCTCAAATGTCACTTCTACCATAAATATTTCTACACACAATATTCTAAGAAGGTCCTTTGGGCGTTAATAACAGCAGTACCATCATCCCATGTATGTAATAAACTACTCCAGAACTTCCCTGGTGGTCCAGTGGTTAAGATTCTGAGCTGCCAATGCAGGGGGAACAGGTTCAATTTCTGGTCAGGGAACTAAGATCCCATATGCTGCTTGAGGTGATAAAATGAAAACAACAACAAAAAGTTGGCCATGTTGCACAGTGCTCAGCCTGGGCTGTTGACTCAAGGACTTCTCACATGGCTCCTGCGGAATTTTAGCCACTGGGACTTCAAAAACAAATGTTCCAAGAAACCCGTTTTCTGTGCCTGAAGGAAGGGCGAGACCCAGCAGTAAGAGCCGGTGAGAATCGGGAATAGAGATATTAGAACAGTAGCCAACATTCAGTTCACAAATCACTCAGTTTATTACATACAATTACAAAAGAAGGACAAGGGGGTAATGAACCACTCCAGGGAGAAGCTTGAGATGGAGGCCTCTCATAGGTCTTAAGCAAAACATGAATGGGAAGTTGCCTTCTGCTTCAGCAGGGCCTCTGGCAGTGTCCGAAATAGCTGAAACAGCTCTCAACAGTGTGGAGTAGGTTCCTCCAGGGAAGAGTTTTCAAAGTCACTGGGCATAGTGGTCTCTTAANGCTTGAGATGGAGGCCTCTCATAGGTCTTAAGCAAAACATGAATGGGAAGTTGCCTTCTGCTTCAGCAGGGCCTCTGGCAGTGTCCGAAATAGCTGAAACAGCTCTCAACAGTGTGGAGTAGGTTCCTCCAGGGAAGAGTTTTCAAAGTCACTGGGCATAGTGGTCTCTTAAGGAGCAGCAGTTAACCCTAGGGGGATCGGTCTTGACTCTTAACAGTTGTTCTTTTTCTTCAAGTGACATACATCATCCTTCAAGCTTCTTATCTAAAGTAATACTCTTAGTTTATCACTTAAGATACAGTGCTACAGCAGACATTTCAAAACAACTAACATGGGAGTTCACATTGGCCAGTGTGACTCCATTTTTAACTACTTAATATATCTTCACATAGCTTAAATCCCACAAGTTTCACACAAGGCGAGTAGGAATCATAGCAGATTAAATTCCACCTCTCAATGGGAAGTGAAGCAAAGGGTGATGTGTGGCCTTCTACCACACACTGCCTCCAAGGACCCCCCCAAAGTCTCATCCCATCGTGGTTTCTGGTCAGGACTCAGGTGAGGATGGATCTAGGGGTATGGCTTTTCTTAATCTGAAAATGGAGGCTGAAGACCCAGAAGACCTGCTTTGTGGCAGGAGGCAAACCTATATCATCTCACTCCCTGACCATCAGAATTGTGCTCATAATAAAGTGTATGTTTCACACCAAGTTTTGTAGCAATTTATAGAGTAAGTACCTGGAATACTAATCAAGCAAATTAACAAATTCTGTTTTTTTAAATTATCTGTATTTAGTTTTGCTGGCACGGGGTCTTCGTTGCTGCTTGTCGGCTTTCTCTCGTGGCGGGCATGGTCTACTCTTGGTTGTGATGCATGGGCCTCTCGCTGCAGCGCCTTCTCTTGTTAGGGAGCACAGGCTGTAGGTACAGTCTGCAGTACTTGCATCACGCAGGCTTTAGTTTCTCCCCAGAATGTGGGATCTTCCTGCACCAGGGATTGATCCCATGTCCCCTACATTGGCAGGGGGGTTCCTATCCACTGTACCACCAGGGGAGTCCAACAAATTTATCACTAAAGATCTAAATATTATTTTCCTTGATTGTACTGAGTTGTTTTACTTTTGGTTAGAGCTTTGTACATGGCATGAGTTGTGCTCATTTCTTCATAATAGGATTCTGAAGGGGCAGGTTGGACTGGCAGGAGCTGGACCCTTTTGGAATGTGACACGTTTCTAGGCGGGGGAGGAATGACACTGTTTTGAACCTTTTGTCAGATTAGCAAAGAATCTTAAGAGGTGTGACCTGACGTGGCCACACCCAGAGCACCCAGGCTGGGGAGGGCTGTGAAAGTATACCTTGAACTGTGGCTATGTGCAAAGATTTACTTACAAGGACTTAAAAAATATATATTTATTTGGCTGCGACAGGTTTTAGTTGTGACCTGCAGGATCTTCGATCTTCCTTGCAGTGTCCAGGTTCTTCTAGATGTGGCTTGTGCGATCTAGTTACCTGACCAAGAATTGAACCCAGATCCCTTGCATTGGGAGCGAGGAGTCTTATAGCCAATGGACCACCAGGGAAGTCCCAGACAGAAGGACATTTATTTCAGCATTTTCATAGTATCAAACGTTTTCATAACAAGGATCTGAAAAGCAGAGTAGATCACTGAGCAGACCCAGAGCATCTACACTGTAATAAAGAAAATGTATTAATTTAAAAGCCCTGTGATGAATTAAAGCTTTTTATATTATTCCAATACAAATATTTAATGACATAGAAAGTCAGCTTTACTGAGGTAGAATTTACAAAATCCATCAGTTCAAAGTTGACAATTCAATTCTTTTTAGTAAATTTGTAGAAGGGCATAATCCTCAGGCCAATAAAGTTGCCCTTGCACTATTTGTAGTTGACACCTACTCTAAGCCCTCTTTCCCCGCAGACTCTGGCAACCACTGTCCTGCTTTCTGCATCTGTACATTTGTCTTTCCTGGACCATTCATGTTGATGGATCACACAATATATAACTGTTAGATAAGTAGAATAGGGAAAAGGAGTCCAAAATGGTGGCAGCTAAAAGACAAGGAAGGGAAAAGCCCGCAAAGATAGAACAGAAGAAGGTCAAAGGAAGAAGGTTCGAGAACCTGAGTGAGGACTGCAGTTAGAACAGCACTCCAGACTAACCCCGATTCGCATAGGGCAGGCCCAGGGGGAAGAAAAAACAGATAAAAAGAGGAGCCAAAGGGCGCTCTCTCTGCTCTCTCTCCCGTGCGCAGGCTCTTTCTCTACCGCTGCCCTGCACCCCGCCCACCTCCTGCGCGGTGGCGCTCTCCTCTACACTTCTCTTCTTCTAGGATGGATTCTCCTGTTATCTTCTAAATAAAATAGAGCTGTAACAGATTTGTCTAAGAGCTGTACCACGGTCTGTCCAAGACCCAAGAACTGTGACGTGCCGAGGGGGCTTTAATGTCCGTCCCTCCAAATCTTTGTTGTGATGAGACAAAAACCGAGGAGCATACACTCGCCTGACATAACCTTCTGGCGTCTTGTGATTTCACCTACAGTTTTGCACTCCATCTATAGTGTAGAATGTGCACTTTGTCCTGTTTATTGTATAAGTACAGCATGTTTTGTTTTGTATTCACTTGTCAGTTGATGCACTTTTGGTTTCCTTTTTGTCTGTTATGAACATTTGCATTTGTTTTTGCGTGACTGTTTGGTTTGTTTGTTGTTATCTTGAGTAGATTGCCAAGAGCGGATTTCCCCATGTTTTCTAAGGTGTGTGCATGCGTGCTAAGTCGCTTCAGTTGTGTCCAACTCTTTGTGACCCTATGGACTATAGAGCCCACCAGGCTCCTTTGTCCATGGGATTCTCTAGTCAACAATACTGGACTGGGTTGCCAGGCCCTCCTCCAGGGGATCTTCCCAACCCAGGGATTGAACCTGTGCCCTTATGTCTCCTGCACTGGCAAGCTTATTCTTTACTCCTAGCGCCAACTGGAAAGCCCTTTTCCAAGGTAGAAAGGTACCATTTTACAATCCTGACAGCAATGTGGGAAAGTTCCAGTTGGACACACCCTTGCCAACACTAGGCATTGTCTATGTTTTTGATTAAAGCTGTCCTAGTGGGTGGGACATGATGTTTGTGGCTTTGATTTGCATTTCCTTGATGAAGAGTCTTCTTTGGTACAACATCTATTGAAGTTTTTTGTCCATTTAAAAATTTGATTGTTCTATTCAGTTGTAAGACCACTAATGGGTCCTGGTTAGGAGTCCTTTGTCAGATATATCTCTGTTACTTGACATTGTTTTTCTTTGTGTTTTGTTTTTAAGATATATTTATTTGTTTATTTTTATTATTATTTTTGTCTGTGGTGGGTCTTGGCTGCTGCACTCGGGCTTTCTCTGCTTGTGGCCAGTGTGAGCTACTCTCTAGTCTTGCACAGGCTTCTCATTGCAGTGGCTTCTCTTATTGGGGGGCATGGGCTCTAGGCATGAGGGCATCAGTAGTTGGAGCCCGCGAGCTCGGTAGTTGTGGCAGACTGGCTTAGTTGCTCCATGCCATGTGGGATCTTCTCTGCCCAGGTATAGAACTGTTGTTCCTTGCATTGCAGAGTGGATTCTTAACCACTGGACCACCAGGGAAGCCCAATATTGTTTTTCTTAACGACATCATTTGAAGGGTAACCTTTTAGTGAGTTCTAACATCAATTTTGTTTCATGGCTTGTGTTTTTGATTGCCTGGAGAAACCCATGGATGGAGGAACCTGGTAGGCTACAGTCCATGGGGTCGCTAAGAGTCAGACATGACTGAGCGACTTCACTTTCACTTTTAACTTTCATGCATTGGAGAAGGAAATGGCAACCCACTCCAGTGTTCTTACCTGGAGAATCCCAGGGACGGGGGAGCCTGGTGGGCTTCCATCTATGGGGTCGCAGAGAGTTGGACACGACTGAAGTGACTTAGCAGCGGCAGCAGCATGTTTTCGATGCTGTGTCTCAGAACTCTTTGCCAAAGCCAGAACTGTGAAGGTTTTCTCCAATGGTTTCTTCTATTATGCGTATAATTTCAGCTTCCATTTAAGTCCACACTCTATCTTGAATTAATGTTTGTGTATAACTGAGTTAAGAATTGAAAAGACTAATAGTTTTCACTCACTGAACTGTCTTGGCACCTTTGTTGAAATTTTATTCACAAACTTAAGGCTTTATTTATAGGTTCAGTTCTGTTTTGTAACCTATATGTCACAACCTCTTGATAACCATAGCTTTGTAGTAAGTTTTGAAACCTGGCAGTGTAGGTTCTCAACTTTATTCTTTTCAAAATTGTTTTGGCTATTCGAGGTCCTTTGAATTTCCATATTAATCTTAAAATCTGTTTTCAGTTTCTACAAAAGCACTTACTGATAGGGATTGCTGCTTAGTTGCTGAGTCGTGTCCAACTCTTTTGCGACCCCATGGACTATAGCCCCACCAGGCTCCTCTGTCCATGCTATTTACCAGGCAAGAATACTGGAATGGTTTATCATTTCCTTCTCCAGAGGATCTTCCCAATGCAGGAATCAACCTGTGTCTCTTGCATTGGCAGGCGGATTCTTTACCACTGAGCCACCTGGGAAGCTCCTTTACACTGAATCTATAGAGCAATTTGGGGAGAGTTGCCATTTTAACAATATTAAATGTTTCAACCCAAAACATGAGATTTCTATACATGTATTTATTTAAAGAAAAAAATTTTTGTTTTTTTACCAAGCCGCATGGCACACTGGATCTTAGTTCCTTGACCAGGGATTGAACCTGTGCTCCCTGTAGTGGAAGCAGGGACTCTTAGACTGAGTTGTATACATATTCTCTATAATATTCTTTTCCACTATGGTTAATTCCCAGAGAAGGCAATGGCACCCTACTCCAGTACTCTTGCCGGCAAATCCCATGGACGGAGGAGCCCGGTATGCTGCAGTCCATGGGGTCGCTAACAGCTGGACACGACTTCACTTTCACTTTCATGCATTGGAGAAGGAAATGGCAACCCACTCCAGTATTCTTGCCTGGAGAGTCCCAGAGACTGAGGAGCCTGGTGGGCTGCCATCTATAGGGTTGCACAGAGTCGGCCACGACTGAAATGACTTAGCAGCGGCAGCATGGTTGATTCCCAGAATGCCTATGCTATGCATAGGCATTGCCTAAATAGGCAATGCCTAATTGCCTATGCTATGTAGTAGGACCTTGTTGTTTATCCATTCTATGTGTAATAGTTTGCATCTACTAACTCCAAACTCCCAGTCTGTCCCTCCCCCATCCCACCCCATACTATACTATACTATACTAAGTCACTTCAGTCGTGTCCGACTCTGTGCAACCCCATAGACGGCAGCCCACCAGGCTCCGCCGTCCCTGGGACTCTCCAGGCAAGAACACTGGAGTGGGTTGCCATTTCCTTCTCCAACGCATGAAAGTGAAAAGTGAAAGGGAAGTCGCTCAGTCATGTCTGACTCTTAGCGACCCCATGGACTACAGCCTACCAGGCTCCTCCACCCATGGGATTTTCCAGGCAAGAGTACTGGAGTGGGGTGCCACCTCATCCCATCCCAGGCATCTATTTAATCTTTAGTTTCTTTCTGTAGAATTTCGTAGTTTTCAGTGTGCCTGTGTGCAGGTCTTGTACTTTTATTGTTAAATTTGTTCCTAAGCCTTTTTGTTTTGGCTGCATTGTGTGGCATGTAGGATCTTAGTGCCCCTACCAGGGATGGAACCCACACGCCTGCATGATGAGCGTGGAATCCTAGCCGCTGGACCACTGGGAAAATTTTATGTTATTTTTAACATAACAGTATCATTAACTTGCTTACCAAAATTAACAGTGCTTTCCTAATATTATCTAATAGTTCACGTTCAGTTTTTCTATCTCAAAGCTCTTATCTCAGGGAAGTCGAGGAGAGTCGATTGGGAGTTTGGGATTCACAGATGCAAACTACTATATATAGAATGGGTAAATAGCATTCTGTATACCGTATAGCACAAGGAAGTATATTTGATATTCTATAATAAACCATAATGGAAAGGAATATGAAAAAGAATATATAGGAAAATCCCTGGCAGTCCAGTGGTTGTGCATGTTCAATTGCTCAGTCATGTCCAGTTCTTTGCAACCCCATAGACTGTAGCCTGCCAGGCTCGTCTGTCCATGGAATTTTTCCAGGCAAGAATACTGGAGTGGGTTGCCATTTCCTACTCCAGGGAATCTTCCCAACCTAGAGATTGAACTCACGTCTTTTGTGTCTGTCTCCTGCATCAGCAGGCAGATTCTTTACCACTGTGCCCCCCAAGATTGCAGTTTCACTGCTGAGGGCCCAGGTTCAATCTTTGATCAGGGAACTAAGAAACTAAGATTCTGCAAGCCCTGTGGCACAACAACAATGCATATATAAAGCAGAACCACTTTGCTGTATAGCAGAAATTAGCACAACATATTTAAACCAACCACATTTAATGAAATACCTTAAAAAGGAAAAACAAAAACAACCCTCTCATTTCAGTTGGTTTATTCACCTCAGGGTCTAGATGGAGGCCACACTGCACACTTGGGTGATGTGCCACTGAGAGGTTTATTCTCACACCTGTCAGAAGGCACACATCAGTGAAATTCTGACTGCTAACTGGAGTGACCCTGCAGGTTGAGAGCTCACCCCAAAGACTGCCCCTGCTCCAAGCACCAATCATGAGCTACCCGCATTTTTTTGCCAGCAAACTACAACTTCAAAGGTCCCCTTCACTGCTTCCTCAGGTTCAATGAACAACTCAGAACTCAGGAAAACAGTTACTTTCAAGTATCCATTTATTATAAGTGATACAACTCAGGAACAGCCAAAGGGAGGGGCTGCTTAGGACAAGGCATGGGGTGGAGGTGTTGCTGGCGTCTCTGTGCTGTCTCCAGGTGCACCATCCTCCCAGCATTATGACCTGTTCGCCTATCCAGAAGCTCTTTAAACCCCATGGTTTAGAGTTTTTCAGTACAAGGCATGATTGATTAAATCTTTGGCCACTGGTGAGTAACTCAATCTCCATCCCCTCTGCAGAGGTCAGGGGGTAGGGGGTGGGGCTGAGAGTTCCAAACCTATGTTTTTCTGATGACCAGCACCCACCCTAAAACTATCTAGGGGCCCACCAAGAGTCATTCATTAACATAAATTGAAAAGGCCTTGTTAAGAATAACAAAAGATGATACTATCACTCAGGAAATCTCGAGGGATTTAGGAACAAAGGTCAAAGATCAATTTATATAGTTATTATACCACATTCACTTTTGACTCCTTTTCTATGCTTGTGGCACTTAGGTGGGGAGGAAGCCAGGACACCCATGGTGAGAAGTTCCTATGGGCACTTGTGGATTTGCCAGGTGAATCCTGGGTGTGATGTAGTATGGTGTGTCCTCTGTTCCCCTTACATCTCAGGGGGGATGAGTCCCAGGTCAGTTTGAGGAAGTGCTGTGGGGTTCCCAGTGCTTCATCTCAGGGGACACTCTGCTGGTCCTACCTGCAGTAGGTACGGTAGGCTCCTGGGACTGCCTGGCCCACTGTTGTCTATCATCACATTAGCTGCTGAGGACTCTTCCCAACATGCATCATTTTATTAGGCATCACACAAAATGGTGATTTTTTTTTTTCTAACACTTTTGTTTCTTAGCTGGATTTTTTTTTTTTTCATATTTATTTATTTGACTACGCCTGGTCTTAGCTGCAACACATGGGACCTTCAGTCTTCATTGTGTCCTGCAGAATCTTTAGTTTCAGCATGTGGGATACATAGATCTCCCTGACCAGAGATGAAACCCAGGCAGGCCCCCTGCTTCAGGAGCTCAGAGTGTTAGCCACTGGACCACCAGGGAAATCCCTTAGCTGGAATACTTTTTAAAAAACCTCCAGTCATCAGCTACTTAATCCCTTCAAATTACAGTTTGTATAGAAAAAATATTTGTTTCTTTCCTTTTATTGGCCAATTTTTAGAATGAATTAGTGCCCAAGTAATCTCCAGAGGTGAACAGTAGATTTTTTTTTTTTAAGTATCATTATGGACTCTTAGATGTTTATTTATTTGATCAAAAAAAAAGAAATATTAATTCTATGAAACCACTAATGGTAATTTGAATGGCTTGTTAATGATGTATTTGTACATTTAAAAAACTGGAATGCTCACAGTGACTTTTATATAGAATTTATAATTAGTTAACATGCTAAAACATTGTATAATTTGTTTTCACAACCTGCACAGATAACATAAACATTAACTCTGGCATAACTTAGACAAGATGATATATTTTAAACTAATGAGATTATCTCCCAGTACTCTGATGGCTTATTTTCACATTAAATCTTTATTGATGTATATTATTTATTGCTACATACATGCTAAATCACTTCAGTCGTGTCTAACTCAGTGCAACCTCATGGACTGTAGCCCACCAGGCTCTTCTGTCCATGGGATTCTTCAGGCAAGAATACTGGAATGAGTTGCCATTTCCTCCATGGTATCTTCCCGACACAGGGCTCGAACCTACATCTCTTATATCTCTTGCATTGGCAGGTGGGTTCTTTACCATTATTGCCACTTTCCCCTAAATGGTCAGTTGATTCCAAAGTGACTCATTAATAATGACAGGTAATTAATGTAAACCATATAAACTTTCATGAAAATTACACAGTTCTATGTAATTCCGTAACAAGTAATAAATGTAAATTACACCAAAAAATCAGGATATGTGGGAAAGGCACAACAGAATACAAAGTGTAGCAGAAGAAACTAATTGTAGTATAAATTACTCTGAAGGGGGTAAAAGAGAAGGACTTGCCTAAGCAACTTTGGAAACTGGTACTTTCACTGGAAATCAGTACTCTATGGCTCAACACATGGATGAACCCAATACTGTACCCGAGTTAGTAAATGCTTCAGGGGTGTATGTTAGCAGTTCTAAAATCAGGCTAGGTGGGTACTTAAAGGACTGACATCATTTAAGCAAATATCATGTTGATAATGAGAGCCAGGTTTCTTATTGCCAGGGAAAGAATTTACAAATAAGGGGAGATGAGAAAGAATCCTATGGAATTGGGTTGGATTCAGAGAACAGTAAAAACTCATGTTTTTTAAAAAATGTATACATACACCTAAAAACAGAGATAAATATTGATGTATATACATGAATTAGTATATATATTTCCTAGCTTTGTCTTGAGAGGGCCCAGAAGCAACAACAGCCCAGTAGCAATAAGCACACCCAACACCCAGATCTTGGTTGTTAACTACTAGTCTCCATGAAAGGAACCAGGGAATAGAAGGTGAGCCTGGAGCCTCTTCTGGGGCCAGAAAGTCAGGAAGTGCTTTAAAAAACAGGCTCCCCTGGCAGTCCAGCAATTAAATTTGACTCTATGCTTCAACTGCAAGGGGCACTGGTTCAATCCCTGGTTGAACTAAGATCCTACATGACGTACACAGTGCAGCCAAAACAAAAATAAATTTTTTTTTTTTAAGGAAAAAAGACATAAAAAAGAACATTACATGTCAAAAAGGCTCAGGCGTGAAGAAGGCAATGGCAACACACTCCAATATTCTTGTCTGGAGAACCTCATGGACAGAGGAGCCAGGCGGGCTACAAGTCCATGGGGTCTCGAGAGTCGGACACAACTTAGTGACTAAACCACCACCCAGGTGGGTTAGCTGAGAACTAGAGCCACCTGGAAGTTAAGTGGGGGGTTGGAGGGAGGTGCAGAGTTCTGTCTGGGGGAGAAAGTAGTCTTGAACTAACTGGGGCAGGGAGCTGCCAGAGAGACGGCTCAAGAAGTTGTTCCCAACAGGAGAAAGATCGAGTTTACAAGTAGAGTTAGAAAAATAGGTAACTTGACCAAAGGCATCAGAACAAGCCAACCCAACTGGTCCAGGAATGTAGTTTAATTAAATGAATCCAGATGGGAACAAAAACAGATTTAGGGACCACAGAGTGATTGGAGGAGTGGAGAAGGCTCAACAGGGTCTGGCTGACCTCACCTGGAGCCTAGGTAAGGACTCTAGGGCCAGACAGAGAAGGGCTGGGAAGGCAATTGGAAAGCAGTTTGGGGAGGTTTTGGAAGGCAATCTGACTTCTCTTTGGAGGAAGTTTGAGCTGGCTGGGTTAGCAGTCAAGAGAAATGGGATTGAAAATGGAATTGGGGCCTTGGTATCCTTGGTGTCAGCCCAGCAAATATTTCTTAGTTGCCACGAGCCTGAATAATCTGTGTTGTAAACTCTGATTCCTTTGATTATGTGCTTTATATCCTTTTTTCCTATTTCTTAATAAATTCTTTTGAAAAATGTGAAGAAAAAAAGAAAAAGCACAGGAAGAACCCTAATGTCTGAGCAACAGAGTTTATCAGATTGTGACTCATAGAATCACATAAATTATAATCAGTTACCAGATTGTGACTCATAGAATCAAATAGCCACAAGTCCATAATGACTGAAATAAATAACTGAATAAATTGTGGAGGAAGGATGGTTCTTTCTTAGAAAAGAGTTCCAATTAATGTTGAGAGAATAGCGGAAATACAAAAAAAAAAAGCAACATTAAACACTACAATAATTATCACACCATGAAAGTGGAAAAACAGTGAAAGTGAAAATCCCTCAGTTGTGTCCGACACTATAAATGGACTGTATAGTCCATAGAATTCTCAGGCCAGAATACTGGAGTGGGTAACCTTTCCTTTTTCCAGGGGAAAAAGGAACCCAGATCTCCCACATTGAAGAGGGATTCTTTACCAGCTAAGCCACAAGGGAAGCCCAAGAATACTGGAGTGGGTAGCCTATCCCTTCTCCAGTGGAGAATTGATACTGGGGTCTCCTGCATTGCAGGTAAACTACCAACTAAGCTATCAGGGAAGTCCTTATCACACCATCAAAAGTGAATCAAAGTGAAGTCGCTCAGTCATGTCCAACTCTTTGCGACCCCATGGACTGTAGCCTACCAGGCTTCTCTGTCCATGGGATTTTCCAGGCAATAGTACTGGAGTGGATTGCCATTTCCTTCTCCAGGGGATCTTCCCAACCCAGGGATCGAACCCGGGTCTCCGGCAGACGCTTTACCGTCTGAGCCACTAGGGAAGTCCTATATCGCATCATAGGAGACTAAAATTAGCAGGCAAAATGGTGAGAAGTATTCACTGAGTCTCAAAGTTCTCAAAAAAAAATTATAGATTACAAAGGAGAGAAGGAAAACTCTTCCTTCTTTATGGAGAAAGCTGGCAGCTCCCACTGAATCATGGGAGCAAGGTCATAAGATGGGTAATGAGAGAGACAGACCACCATGCTGTACCCCATGGGAAACCTTTTCAGTGACATTTTTGCTTGGAGTACGTAACCTTGGTCTAATCATAACGAAGCAAGACAGTCCCCAATGGGACTGATCTTCACAAAGTGCCAAGCTCATGAAAGACACAGAAAGGCTGAAAGCACCACCAGTTGCAGCTGACTAGACATCCTTAGCTCAAGGCAGTGGGCCAGATACTCCTTTCCCATGTAGACAGGGAAAAGCATTTACAACACAGACTACTAGGACAGCTGGCTAAACTTGAACAAGGATATGGTTCAGATAATGGTATTGTTATCAGTGTTCACGTCTGATTATGGAAGATGATGCATTTGTTTTTAAAGACATACATGTGGAAGGACTTAGGGGTAAAGTGGCACCACGCTGCAACTTACTCTCTATCAGTTCATAAGAAACAGAGAATGGAAAGGAGCAGGGTTCCATCTCGTGGTCTGGGTGACAATCCAGGAATTCTTTGATTATCACTTCTTTTCTATACATCTGTCTATATTGTCACCCTGCTTATTTAACTTATATGCAGAGTACGTCATGAGAAATGAACTGGTTGAAGCACAAGCTGGAATCAAAATTGCCGGGAGAAATATCAATCACCTCAGATATGCAGATAACATCACCCTTATGGCAGAAAGTGAAGAACTAAAGAGCCTCTTGATGAAAGTGAAAGAGGAGAGTGAAAAAGTCGGCTTAAAGCTCAACATTCAGAAAACTAAGATCATGGCATCCGGTCCCATCACTTTATGGCAAATAGATGGGAAAACAGTGGAAACAGTAACAGACTTTGTTTTTTTGGGCTCCCAAATCACTGCAGATGATGACTGCAGCCATGAAATTAAAAGACGTTTGCTCCTTGGAAGAAAAGTTATGACCAACTTAGATAGCATATTAAAAAGCAGAGACACTATTTTGCCAACAAAGGTCCATCTTGTCAAAGCTATGGTTTTTCCAGTGGTCATGTATAGATGTAAGAGTTGGACTATAAAAAAACCTGAGCACCGAAGAATTGATGCTTTTGAACTGTGGTGTTGCAGAAGACTCTTGAGAGTCCCTTGGACTGCAGGAGATCCAACCAGTCCATCCTAAAGGAAATCAGTCCTGAATATTCATTGGAAAGACTGATGCTGAAGCTGAAACTCCAATACTTTGGCCACCTGATGAGAAGAACTGACTCATTTGAAAAGACCCTGATGCTGGGAAAGATTGAAGGCGGGAGGAGAAGGGGACGACTGAGGATGAGATGGTTAGATGGCATCACCAACTCAACGGGCGTGAGTTTGAGTGAACTCCAGGAGTTGGTGATGGACATGGAGGCCTGGAGTGCTACAGTTCATGGGGTTACAAAGTGTCGGACACTGAGCGACTAAACTATCAAAATTACAAACTGACACTTAGGAACATTCCCAGTTAAATGGAAAAGTAGGCTGATGTTAATATAAATGATTAGGGAAAGTCAAACCGGGGTCTCTTGTGCTGCAGGCTGATTCTTTATCAACTGAGCTATCAGGGAAGCAAACTTAGTTGCTTTATGATCCAGCAATTCTACTCCAAAACCACTTAAAAAAGTGTACCTCGATGCTCACAGCAGCATTATTTCAATAGCCAAAAAGTAGATACAACCCAAAAGTCCATCAACTGATGAACGGACATAACAAAATGTGAACTATCCACCACAGGATTATTTGCAGTAACAAGGGTTTCATTTGGACTGGATACTTACACAAGAATGGATACTGGATACTATAACAAGAATGGACCTCAAAGACACTGTGCTGAGTAGAGAAGCCAGACACTGAGATCACAGATTGTATAAATCCATTTGTATGAAACATCCAGAACAGGCAAATCCACAGAAAGTGGACAAGTGAAGGCTGAGGAACGGGAACAGAGGCATGATGGCTGGTGGGTTTCTTTTTGGGGTGATGAGAATATCCTGGAATTTGAATGTGGAGGTGAATTTGTGACTTGGTGAATAGAGTAACATTACTGTAAACAGGTTAACTCCATGGTATGTTGACTATATGATAATAAAGCTCTTATTAAGAAAAACAACCCGCAATTATAAGGGTTTCATTTGGACAGTGCTGGGAAGGTTATTCTGTATACATCGTTATCTCAAATTCTGTACTGACTGTTATTTTTTCAGGTTAAAAACCAATGTTCTTAAGAGTATTTCACATTCCATACTCATTGAAACAGAAACACAGGAGCCCACTCCATGGCTCTGCCTTTTCAGTCATTGTCTATGGATGTCCCCCATATCAATCCCTAAATGCTCAGTCCTGGCAGCCCCTCCCCAGGTCAGGCTACACCTCTGGTAGATGCCCTTCCTTTGAAGCCCAGCACAGAGGCCCCACGACCTCTGCCCTCTCCACCAGCCACAGTGGGGCTCTGGCTTGTCCCCTAGGACAAGCCCTAGGGTGTTCTCACCCTAGGACCTTTACACTTGCTCTTCTGCCAGCGAGGCTCCCCTACAAATATCCACGTGCTCACAGCTCCACCTCGCCAGCAAGGCCTTTCCCTACTCCTCAGCACCCTCTGCTCTGTTTGCCTCCACAGCCTTGTTACCACCTGACATCCAGTATTTCACTTTTCCCATCTTTCTCCCATTGGAATGTATATCCTAGAACAGAAAATGCTCTATGTCCTGCCTGCTTCACTTATTTCTATTGTAGTTGTTACACTATTATCATAATTTCTTATTTTTGTTTCCTCTATTAGAGCCTTAGCTCTCTGCAAGCAAGAACAAAACCCTTGTTGTTTACAGAAAGCAACATTTCTCTTCTGGTATTTCAGACCACGTCTGGGTGTGACAACCGCTCAACGACTCTGGCACCTTGACTCCTGCTGGGTTTCACACAACCTGCCAAGGGACAGGGCTGTTCCTCCTTATCCAAGTTGCTCTGTAAACCACGTATATCTTTGCTCAACCAAGCAAAGCAGATAGCATCTGGAGCTGAGTGGCTCCTCTTCACACAGGCATCGTGTCAGCGTCCAGGAGCCCCAGGCCCTGTGGGCATGCCACCCTCTTCCCTGGCGCTGGCTTCGTCAACATCTTCGAGATTCCTAAAGACTGACTGACTGTCCAAAGGAGGCATGTGCCCACTCCTGGACTGATCACTGAACTTTCCACTCAGACCACAAGGTGGAGGTGAGCTGGGGTACACTCCAGTGCCCTGCAAGTGGGACAGCCGCATCCACCTGGTCTGCGAGACTGCAACCCAGCATTTGAGAAAAGAACGTGGAGATACCGAGCAGAAGCACCAAGTCCATCTCATCCTTTCACTCACTCGGTCTGTACTTTCAGGGATGAAGTGCTGGCCATTGCAGGGATACCCAGCACTGCCCTCAGGTAACCAAAAGCCTGGTTTGCCTTGGAGCACAGCAACTGCCCCTGCACACTTACCACCCAAGAGCGCTTCCTCCCAAGAGCACCCCCATGTGAACAGCAAAGCACATGGCCCTCCAGCCCTTGAGATAACTCATGGTTTCCCATTTCACAGTTAAGATTGAGGATTAAAGTGGTGATGGGGGGACTTCCCTGTGGTCCAGTGGTTAAGAATCTGCTGGTCAATGCAGGGGAGGGGGGTTCAATCCCTGGTCAGGGACAATTCTACATGCTGTGGGGCAGCTAGGCCCATGCGCCACAACTACTGAGCCTGTGCTCTGCAACTAGAAAGTAGCCCCCACTCGCTGCAATTAGAGAAAGCCCATGCCCAACAACAGACCCAGTGCAGCCAAAAATAATTTAAAAAATAAAGTGATGGGAAGGTTTCTCTCAGCTCCCTGCCAAACTGCAAGCTTTTCTGACTTGGTCACCTTCCCACTATATGCTTCCAGCAAATATGATGTCACCTCTCCCTACTCCTGTCACCTCCAGCCCCATATCCCTACCTCTACCTGCAGTGTCCATACGTCAAGTTCCAGCTCACAGACATCTAGCTGACAGCAACACTTGCCTGGATCCACATCTGAATGCTTACCTATATCCGGTGTTTCTGCCTCTTAGACCCAACAGTGAGCACAGCCCGTCCTTTGCTTGCTTTCTTCCTGGAGCTTTCTCTTCACTAGTGACACCCTCCGCCCATGTGGCACCTTGGCCACCCCTTACCATGCCCCACAAGCCCCCCATTCCGTCATTGCTCCCTCCAAACACTAGAGCCAACATCCAGAAAGCAGTCTCCCTGCCTGGCATGTGCCTGCTTAGCCCAAGGCCACCTCATCAGACAGGCTGCCTGGCTCTGTCCAAACGGTCTGACCTCTACCAGCCACCCCTCACCACATTGCAGCTAAAGCTGAGCCCTGGCTGATCCCTTCCCACTAAGACTGGGCTAGAGGTAGAGATAAGTCACCTCACGTGTCTTTCCATCAGTACCTGGCATGGCTCAGATGGTTCAAATGGCAGCTGCTGGCTCTGCAGTGACAGCACATTAACTGTTAAAGGGCCACCCCTTAATCACACTCCTTCCTTGTGACTCACTCCAGCCTCATCCCAAACATGGAAGCCATCTGAGCTGCAGGCCATGGCAGCTGCTTCCGGAAGAGCCAAGGCACCGGCTGCTGTTAACGCTGGGGTGACTCTCCTAGCCCATACTTACCCCTCCCATAGTCCCTATTCTCAAAAGGCTGTCACCATTCCCTTCTCCTCCTGCCTCCTGTCTTTCTAGCATCAGGGTGTTTTCCAATGAGTAGGCTCTTTGCATCAGGTGGCCAAGGTACTGGAGCTTCAGCTTCACCATCAGTCCTTCCAGTGAATACTCAGGGTTGATTTCCATTAGGATTGACTAGTTTGATCTTGCTGTCCAAGGGACTCTCAAGTCTCCAGCACAATTTGAAAACATCAAAACAGCTTTCTTTGTGGACCAACTCACATCTGTACATGATTACTGGAAAAACCATAGCTTTGACTATATGGACCTTTGTCAGCAAAGTGATGTCTCTCTCTGCTTTTCAATAAGCTGTCCAGATTTATCACAGCTTTTCTTCCAAGGAGTCTTTTAACATCAGAGCTGCAGTCATCATGGAGCCCAAGAAAATAAAATCTGCTACTATTTCCACTTTTTCCCCTTCTGTTTACCATTAAGTGATAAAACCAGATGCCATTACCTNTCTCTGCTTTTCAATAAGCTGTCCAGATTTATCACAGCTTTTCTTCCAAGGAGTCTTTTAACATCAGAGCTGCAGTCATCATGGAGCCCAAGAAAATAAAATCTGCTACTATTTCCACTTTTTCCCCTTCTGTTTACCATTAAGTGATAAAACCAGATGCCATTACCTTCGTTTTTTGAATGTTGAGTTTTAACTTTTTTCACTTTTACCCTCAAGAGGCTTAGTTCCTCTTCACTTTGACATTAGAGTGGTGTCATCTGCATATCTGAGGTTGTTGATATTTCTCCCAGCAATCTTGATTCCAGTTTGATTTATCCAATCTGGCATTTTACATGATGTACCCTGCAGGTAAGTGAAATAAGCAGGGTGACAGGATACAGCCTTGACTGTACTCCTTTCCCAATTTTGAACCAGTCTGTTTTTCCATGTCTGGATCTGTTGCTTCTTGGCCTGCATACAGGTTTCTCAGGAGACAGGTAAGGTGGGCCATCTTTGAGAATTTTCGTTTCCCTTTAGCTGGGCTATAGGCATAACAGAGTGGCTCAAAGGCATGTCCTCAGGAGGGGAGGCCCAAAGAGATGTCTATGCCCTACACCCCAGGGATCTTGGCTCCTCCTGAACCGTAGGAACTGCACGGCAGGTCACACTAGCATTTGGGCAAGTAACATGACCATCCTGCTCTAGTCTGTCCTAGGAGGGGTCCAGATGGGCAGCAGTGTCTGCCTGCCCCCGCCAGTTCCCTGTGGGTCAAATGAGATTCTACCACAGCTCCCACTAGCTACATCTCCAAGTACATAATTAAGAAAACACCGAATACAGTGATCTTTCCTTTGTGACACAAAACATGAAAAACACGCGGGGATTAAGTTGCAAAGTCAGAACTACTAAACCCAGATTTCTGAGAACCAGAGCACGAGAAAGGAATAGCTCAACCCAACAGCACTGATGTTAGACTCCTTGGAAGAAAAGCTATGATAAACCTGGACAGCTTAATGAAAAGCAGAGGGTCACCTGAAATCAGCCAGAAACACATAGCACCCCACCTTGCCCTGCCCCTCACCTTGCAGTACAGGCAATGAACAGGTGGCTGTGTGTGGAGGACCACTGCTCCACATCCTCCCACCAAGGGGGGATGAGGAGGTGAGAAAAAGGGGTTTGGATCTGGGGGAAAAGTGTGCCAACCAGCATCCTCCTGCAGAACTCCAACCTACAGGCCAGGTACCATGTGCCCGGCAGGCCTGCCTCATTTCCTCCTCAGATCCCACGTTCCTCCCACCTAACCAGATCACACCGGCATTCTGGGCCAAGTGAGGACCCTGAGAATGGGATGAATTAAAACAGTTCCAATTCTACACACATTTCTATTTTATTATGGCAAAGGTGAAAACGCCACCTTCTCCACAACAACAACCAGTAAAAGTTATCCCAAAAATAACTCAGTACAAAACAGGTCTGTTTCAGAATTTAAAAAAAAAAAAAAGGAAAAAGAAACCTTTACATGAATTTTAAATCCTATTTTAAAACATAAAAGAAACAAATCCATCATTGGCCACACAGCCCCAGTCTGTCACCCCCTCCCGCCAGGGAGCACGGACGAGACTTCTGGGTCCTGGTCCATGCACGGATTTGCTGGTCTGTTTAACTGGTGTCCATCTGAAACAGAGGAAGAGAGGTGCTCACTCAAAATGAGGCCCTCCTCCAGTTGGTCTGGGACTGACCCTCACCCGGCCCTCCTCTGTGACTTACTCTTGCATTATAAGCATCCAGCTGGGCATCTAATTCTTCTGCGGAAAGCTGCTGCTTTGAACTCCTACCGGTGCCTCTGCCTCTGCCCCGGCTGCCTCCACGGGTGCCTCTCCGGGTGCCGCCGCCACCACCGAAACCTCCTGAACCACGGTTTCTAGTCATCCCACCTCTGTTTACACTAGCAAGAAAAGGAAACTTTGCTCACGTGCCTGGGAAGACCTGCAGCGTGAGGAGACATCCCACAGGCCAGCCCTGACTAGAGAGGCCCCGGAACTCACCTCTGTGCAGGTCTCCGCTGCGTGTCAATCTGTGAGGTGACGAGCTGAATGTTCATGGGGCGGCCTGCGGCAGAGAACACAAGAGGGCCAGCTCCTGTTAGAGGATTCTGAAGCCTGCTAGGGGCAGCACCCTGGCCTCCATGCAAGCACTGGAAAGGGACACTGTGCATCTCGATGCTCCCGACGAGAGGACAGCCTGGAAATGCTGGTGGGAGAACAGTCCCACCAGCGCCTCCTCGCTCCTCATCCAGTGCAGGTGGGTGTCAGTCGGGCGTCCGGGGTGCCCATGAGCGGAAAGGTACCTTGGTCTTTACGACTACAGCCCCGCACTCAAGAGTTGTACTATGGTGGTTCTGAGAAGGCTTCACAGAAGTGAATCTTCCGGAAGGAGCTGAAGGAAGGGAGGAATGTAGCTTGCTGGATGGGGATTCACAAGAGGTTGGTCCAGATGTGTGGGGCAGCATGAGAGGTGGCAGTGTGGAAGAGAGACAAAGGGACGAACACAGTGTCCTCAAGCAGAGGGGACCCTACTCTTGCAGGGATGGGGCCAGCCTCTGGCTCCGCAAACTAGCTATAGTGCTGCAGCCTTTCTGGGTCCAATCCCAAACGCACCATCCAAAGGAACGCCGTTGTACTGTTTCATAGCTTTTAGTGCATCTGCCTTCCGCTCAAAGTGCACGTCAGCTGTTCCTAAACTGCGGCCAGATCGGTCGTAGTGCACAGCCGCCTTCTTCAGAGTTCCAAATTCAGCAAAGAGCTCCTGAGAGTCAGAAAGAGTAGTTGTTAGCAAAGCAATTTTTCTTCTGGTGGCCCAGGGACACTCCCTGGAAATGTAAACTGCTTTGGGGTATTTCCCTGGGAGGAAGACATACATGTGGTGGGGCAGGGCAGTGGCGGTGGGACCTGGGGTATGGGATGGGACAGGTGGGACAGCAATTTCCTGGAGCAGCTGGGCCCGAGGGCTCCTGCCCACTTGGGAACCTGACATCTACACCATGATGCAGGTGAAGGATCACAAAGCCCACCAATGAAGGGCAAAGATTAAGTTGCTATCTTCTTCAACAAAGGAATGTTTACAACACACCCAAGGACTGTGCCAAGAAGCAGCCAAGGCCAAGATCACAGAGCAAGGGGCTCTATCCACTTGTGGACCAGCTCCAAGGGCCCTCTGACTGGGAGCCCTGACCCAGCCCCTCCCCCAGGGCAGATTCTGGCTCACCTTTCCCTCTCCTCCTACTCAAGCCTGCCGCAAAGCCTGAAGTCAAGCGCTGCCATGGAAACTGCCCTGACCTCAGGCAGGCTGGGAGTTGGAGAGGGAACCCAGAGTGTGGGGCTACTCCGGCCGCAGGCACACAGCGGGAAGTGGAGTTCACCAAAAGCGGTTTCCAGTGGATGCCAGAAACCACCTTAAAAAAAGTGTTGAGACACTGTGAGTGCTCACTGGCCTTGCTCTGTCCTCCCAAGGCAAAGTAAATGGCTGGGCTCTGGGAAATTGAACCTAGGAAGGCCCAGTACCCTGCCCAGCCATCTCCTGGACTGACCCCCAAGATGTCATTACTTAACCATTTTAGGCAGCAAGTTTAAAGGCCTTTAGGGTTCAACCAAAAAAAAAAAAAAGAAAAGGAGAGGAAAGAGAGAGAGGCAAAAAAAAAAAAAAGAGGCTTCAACCAAAGATGTTTGAGAATCATGCCACTAACAAAACCCAGGGGGGTGAGGATAAGTGAGAAGACAGGGAATGAAATTCCAGGTAAGACATAGGGCCTAAAGCGAATGGAGCCAGAGTGGCGCTGGCACCATCCTGCTCTGTGCTATGTCAGTTCTACAAAGGAAGTGCGTTCTCCTCCCAACAAACCATTAAAACAAGCAAAACGTAAAGAAAACAAGTAGCCTAGCTCTTCCAGGAACAGAAACGGAGCACATTCAACCAAGCTTCTGTCAGAAGAGCTTGGGTAGAGTGCCTTCATCTACAGAACACGTTTTAGCAAGGAAGAACAGCAGCGCCCCAGACTACGCTGGGACCTTGTCTTCCAGCACAAACTGACACACTGGTCAGGCTTTCAACTCTAGCTCAACCTCTGCTCTGCATTCCTGGAGTCCCTCACAGGGAACAGTGGCTGGCCCTTCGGTGCCTGGGAGAGCTTGTCGTCTCAAGGTGTGTCGGGGGGATTCAGGGCCAAGTCCCAAACGCCACAACCAATTCCGTGCGGAGTGACCCGCCCACCAAGAAACTCCAGCCCCTTACCTGAATATCAGCGTCGGACACTCCAAAATCCAGATTTGACACCAACAGTTTCCCACCGGTCTCCACACCGGCACCACCCCCAAAACCGCTATCGAAAAGGTCATGCTGCCATTTGTCAGGAAGTTGTTTCGGCTGAGGGAAAAGAAAACACAAGAACAGAAAAAGGTCTGTTGAGTCTCACTGCAGGGCTCGCCCTCGCCCTCACGGCCACAGCAAGAGCCTCCCCATCTCGGGGGGGAGGCAGGCGCTGAGAGACCCGCAGCCCCCGCTTCTCGCCCGCATCAGGCCGTGCCCGGCCACCACGGCCACACGTCCCGCAACTTCTCGGTTCCCTCCAACCAACTTCCCGCCACCGGGGCGGCTGCGCCGACGGCCCCTCAGCCCCCAGCGCCGTGAGGCCGGGCGCCCTGTTAAGACAAAGGCCGCCAGGGTCTCCGCCTTGGTGCCCAGCAGGTGTGCGACCTTCCCGCCCGCCGAACCGGCCGGCGCCCGCGCCCCCCGGCCCAGTCGGTCAGTCGGTCGGCCGCCCGGACGGCCCGCCGGTCGCCCGTGCGACCCCCTGCCTGTCCGCTCCCTCGCCGCGGCCCGCCACCCGGTCTCCACACTCACCCTGCTGTAGGGCGCCGGCCGGTTCCTGCCGCCGCCGCCCGCCGCGCCGCGGGCGATGGCCGGCCGATTCCGAATGGGTCCGCCGCCTCGGTTCACTCGCGCGGCGGCCTGGGCCCCGCCGCCGCGGCCACCCTGGGAGCCGGCCCGGCCGCGGCCCCTGCCCCCGCCGCGGCCGCCTCGCTGGCTCCGGTTCAGCTTAATGATGTCGTCCAGAGACATATCCATTTTGTCGGCCATGGCGGGCGCGGAATCGGCCTCGGCTCGAGCCCGCGCGTCAGCACGTCGGCGCGTCACTTCCAGCGCCGCTCGGGGGTTTTCCGGTGCCGCGTCCTCAGAGCGACCACGGATTGGCTGCGGGCCTTCGGCGTCTCATGGGGCGAGGCCGCGCGTGCGCGCTAAACCAAGGAGCTCGGCGGGCGCCTCTGAGAAGTGCCGAGCCGCGGCCACAGGCGTTTATGTACCTTCCCGCGCGGGGCCGGCGCTGCCAACTGAAGGCGGGTGGTGCTGCGCGCGATTAGATCAGCGGGGGCGCGGCCGTTGGGGGCGTGGCCGAGCGTGGCGCCTTCCCTTGCCCCTCCCCCACCGCACCAGGAACCCGCACCCTAGTCCCGCGGCGGGAGTGAGTGCGGCCCGTGCGGCCCGTGCGGCTCGCGCCGGGGTTGTTTCCGGGATGACCTCGTAGGGAGCGAGCTTGGGTCTCCATCTCTCAGCCCCGTCGCCCTTTCGGAAGTAGCGCACGGCGCGTTTCTGCGGTTGTTAAAGAAAGCTGACGAGCCCTTCTGCGAACGCCGAGGCAGAAGTGCGGTGTTGGCGAAGGACCAGCACCGGTCCTCCTGGTCTTCCCGAGGACCCGGCCCCCGCCCCAGCCCCCTTGCAGACAGCTCTTACCGCCTTTCGGCGTCCACTGTTGCCTACTCTGGACCCTCGGGGCGACACCCCTTCTTTGGCTTCTAGGTGCCGTAGCTCTGTAGACTCAGCACAGCCGGGTGTCTCTTCCCTCCTCGCAGGCTTCTCGCACCATGAAGGTGAAGATCAAATGCTGGAACGGCGTGGCCACTTGGCTCTGGGTAGCCAACGACGAGAACTGCGGCATCTGCCGGATGGCCTTCAATGGCTGCTGCCCGGACTGTGAGTGTCCCCTGCCCTCTGTTTCTCGAGCTGTGCCTATCATCTGGCCTTGGCGTGTCCCCAGAAGTACTCGCACGGCGTTTCTGGGGTTTGGTTTCCTCTTCCCAAGAAAAGTTGATAGAGAAAAGCCAGGCTGTTTGGGCCCATATTTGTACAAAGATTCCCGTCAAAAGTTTTGTAAGGAAAAGAGCATAGTTTCCTATCGTGATAAAAGTCACTATGAGACACGTGGAACACAAAAATGTGTTTAGACATTTTATTTGAAAATTTTAAGTCAGCAAAAGAAATGTTACAAAGTTTCCCGCTCAATCCAGCACATAAATGATGACTAACACGTTTTCACATCTGGTTGTTTTTGCCCAGCTGTTTTAAAGTAAATGCTAAATATCTTGTCAGGCGGGTTCTTTACCACTGAGCCACCAGGGAAGCCACAGTAAATACTAAATGTGATGCCCTACTTCAGTCAGGGCTGACTTTTGCCCAGCATGTTGTCACTTTAGACCACATATTTCCTTACTGTTGTCCCTCATTCTTAGTTTTGGATCAGATTTCTATAGTTGTTCTCAAATGTCTTTTTATTGTTGGGTGGTGTGAGCCGAGACCCAAGGTGTGATCACTTTTTCCCTTCACTACTTAATCTAGAATAATTTTGCTTCAACTTCTCTATAGTGTTTTAGACATCAAATTATTTGTTTTTATTTTTATTTATTTTTGGCTGCATAGGGACCTTCATTGCACTGAGCAGTCTTCTCTCCAGTTGTGTTGCATGGGCTCAGTTGTCTTGTATCACGTGGGATTTTAGTTCCGAGATCAGGGATCAAACCCACATCCCTTGCATTGGAAGGCAGATTCTTAACCACTGGACCACCAGGGAATTCCCCGTAGACATCTGATTCTTTCAGAACTCGTTGTCTTGCAAAATGCCTGACCTCAGGTTTTATCACATTTCATCTTTGCGGTGTCCTTTGCTTTGTTCCTTTGTCTCCAGTGTGTTCTGTGAAGTGAAAGTATTTGGGTCAAAAGGAGATTTTCGCACCAGTGAATTTAGTTTTTAGTCAGACACAAGTGAACCAGAAGCAGTAGGAAGAGTCTTAAGGCTTTGCCTAGGGAACGAAGGTGTTCCCAAGAGAGAAGAGAGATAAGAAGTGAATGACCAGGCCTGTCCTGTGGGGCCGTGAACATCAAAATAGTACTAGATCTTTGCTTCTTACAGTGAAATTCAAATAATTGATTTTATTGCAAATATAATTTTATCCAAGTCTTAAATCTTTACATCTGGGAGAGGAAATCTCATCACCTACGGACGGCTAATCCATCCTGATTTAATCAGGCTGGGATATAATCTTAGGAAATCAGTGATTGGTTCAACTTGATGAGGTTTTATGTAAGGGGAGAGAGAATAGAAGCACGAGGTCTGGCTTTGTTTAATCTGTTTAAAACTGCCTTTTTTTTTTTTTTTTTGGTGGTTCAGTTGGGTCTTGTTACTACATGCAGGCTTTTTCTAGTTGAGGCAGCACTACTCTAGTTGCCATGGCTTCTCTTACTGCGGAGCACAGCTTCTCTAGTTACATTGCTCCGGTTTAGTTGCTCTGCAGCATGTGACTCTTCCAGGCCCAGGGATTGAACCCGTGTCTCCTGCATTGGCAGATGGATTCCTATCCACTGTTCCACCAGGGAAATCCTAAAACCGCCCTTTCTCAAAGGTACAACACGGGTTATGGGTAGGTACTTGCAACTTTATCAGCAGCAGATATGGCTTCTGAAAAGAAAAGTCCTAGGGTAGCATTTACGTGGTCATGCCCTTGACTCAGTCTGGGTGAGTGAGCCTGTGTGTCAAAGATGGCACCAGGGGTTGCATGCAGCTTGTGGAACCCAGTGTGTGGGGCTGGCTGAGGTGTGCTGGATGCTGGGAAGAGGGGGTTTGAGGCTGAACTTTGGACTTGCTGGTTGTGAGCCAGCTGTAATGATCCAAGTGTTTGGTCAGCCCAGGGCCCCTTCTATACAGATCAAGTGATGCTGGATTTCTCTGCTGAGATGGAATTCCTACGAAAAATCCAGAGTGACTCGGACTGTGATAAACCCGCTCCTTGTCTCAGGGCTTTGTGAGTGAAAGTCCTACGGAGAGGATCCCACTGACGCTTAGCATGAGCCACTGTCGGCATGGAAGGTGGTGTCAGATTCCCCACGAATGGACGTGATGGCTAGGGTACCCCTGCCAGTAGGCTAGCTGGCCCCTGCGCATCCTCTTGCCTCCTCTATTTGTACGGGCTCTAATGTGTTAGGGGTGATTCCAAGCGTCGTTCTGCTGAGGTGCGAAAGACCCTGGGTGGAGGTGGGGTGGGGGTGGGAACCAAGAGAAATCAGGTGTCGCCCCCTGTGGGCTCTTGGCACAGGGCCGTCCACCTCGCCCCCCACCCTGGCCTGGGAAGCAGAGTGAGCTAGATAGTTTTGTATTTGCCAAGTAAATTGTTTTTTGATTGTTTTGTCATAAAAGATTCAGAAAAGGAGTGATGTTTTGTTTTAGAGAGGATTACTTTTAAAAGATTGGGGGTTTGGTGGGAGAAAGGATCCATGTATATGTATAACTGAGTCCCTTCACTGTTCACCTGAAATTATCACAATGCTGTTAATCGGGTATACCTCAATACAAAATAAAAAGTTAAAAAAAAAAAAAGATGGAGAAACACTGCCCCAAACAAGAGAGTAAGGAGATGGCAGTGCCCATCTGTCTGACTCCGTAGGGTGAATGTACCACTGTGGGGCAAGGGCTGCTCCCCCACTGGGAAGGAGGTGCAGGTTTTCAGCAGCCACTGAAGGACATTTAAGACCTGGCACCCACAGCAGCCTCCTGGTCGGCATGCTCCCTTCAGGCAGTGGCCTCCTGTCTGTCCCCGGGATGTTGGTGGGATGATAGAGACTGTGGAGCACTGTGAGGTTTGGACAAGCGCTCAGGTCAGATTTCCAGCTCCTTGTGCAGCTCAGAGCAGGTGCTCCATTAGGTCTTGAGAGCACTGTCATGTGGCTTCGCCATGGTGTTATCTCTTTAACACATCGTACAGTCACCTGTCCCTGTGTCTGGTGTCAAGAGAAGACCAGGACCACAGGTGACCAGGCCAGCACTTAGGAACTACTTCGTGGACGAGATGTCTCCTGTTCACCCCAGCTTATCTGGCTGGTGCACTGTGTGCCCAATGACTTCTGGATTTGGCTCACCCTTGATAGGCATGAGGGGCCCCGTGGCAATGCTTTGGGGGAATGGCCCCCCTCGAGGGTGGCGGCAGCAAGCTGCGGTTCCTGCTGCTCATGGGGATCTCCCTGCTGGGGGAGGACATTGTGCTCTGCCGGCACCAGCTGCGTGATGGGGTTTTCTAGATTCTTAAAAATCAGACTTGTTTCTCTTGATGCCAGGCCCTCTTCACAGTGGTAGCACGTGCAGGTGTGTGGGCTGGAGGGCCAGCACCAGGTTCTCTGGACCTCAAGTAGAATAGAAATGGGGAGGAAACGGGAGGCAGTGCCACGTCACTCCCAGCGGCCGCTGGGCTGGGCCATAAGCCCCTGTGTCCCCGACCTGCTCCCTGGTACTGAACTGGGTCCCTACTGCCTGGGGATGGCAACATCTAGTTTCTAAGGCCCCGGCTCACCTCACCTTGATCAAGAGGAATGGTTTGCCGCTCAAAGGCAGGTCACCTGTGCAGGCGCCTTGACACACTGATATAACCTTCTTGGCATCACGGGTGCCAGATGGCAGAGCTGTGTCTGCAGATGGGCCCAGGCCCTGGGAGGCCAGTGGGCAGGGGTTCAGGCCCAGCCAGAGCTCTTCCTGCTGCTGAGCTCCCTCGTGGAGGTGGGAGCAGCCCGGGTGGTCTTTGCATAGGTTCATGCAGAGGCGGCTGCTTGGCCGAGTCTGTGGTTTCCTTCCAGATTCCTGTCCTCTCTGAGCCCTGAGGCCACCCTGGGCGTGCTTCCCCATTGGCCTTGTCCTGTGCTCTGGGAGACTCACAGGTCCTGTCTCTCCCGCAGGCAAGGTGCCGGGCGACGACTGCCCGCTGGTGTGGGGCCAGTGCTCACACTGCTTCCACATGCACTGCATTCTCAAGTGGCTGAACGCGCAGCAGGTGCAGCAGCACTGCCCCATGTGCCGCCAGGAGTGGAAGTTCAAGGAGTGAGGCCGTCCGTGCTGCCCGACGCCCCTGCCCTCACCCTGAGACGGCCTCACCCCACAGTGGCTCTGGGTGGCTGTCTCCTCCATGGGGACAGTCTCCTCTGGGCTCTGACAGGGTTGAAATGAGGACTGGAGCTGGTTTGTTTTCTCCCATCACAACGTTGACATTTTATCAAATAAATAAAACTCATTAAACCACCTATGCCTGGCCGGAGGCTCCAGTTGCTTGTTTTCTTGGTGCTGAAGCAGCCTCGGTGTGCGCCAGTATGAAAACTCATGAATAAACATCCCAATGCGATGCCGAGAGGCCATGAGTCACACCCCTGGAGAAGAACGAGCAGGGATGAGCCAGAGGAGCCAGGGTGGGAGGAGTGGGCTCGGGCTGGAAGAGCCTGGTGGGGTAGAGAGGCTGGGGGCCCCCTCTTCATGGTGGTCGCTGGGACCCTGGCTGGACACAGCTGGCAGGCACTGCCATGCTTCCTCCCTCTGGAAGGCTGTCTCCGAGTAGGTGCTGGCAGTGCTAAGAGGGCTTTGTTGAGGCGGCTGTGATCGGTGGCCTCAGTCCCTTTCTCCCAGCTCCTTGTCAGGGCCAATGTCCTTGACATCAGGACGTGTGTCTGCAGGTTTCTGAGGGTCTCCCCATCTAGGGAAGTCAGCCCTTGGGACATCCTTCGGGCACCTCTGCTCCACCTCAGCCCTCCCCCTCTGCCAAGGGTGAGGGGAAGGAACCCAGCCCTAGGATTTTGAGCAGCTTTTGGATGGCAACCACTGTAGGCTGCATGTCCTGTGAGCACGGTCTCCTTCCAGTCTATTCTCGATGACCTACCTCTGCACCTGGGGTCACTGCCCTGTGTCCCTGTAACACCTTCTGCCCAGTGGGTAGCTGGTTTCTGAGCATCGGTCCCCAGGGGAGAAGGGTGGTACGTGGTCTGGACCATTGTGCCCAGAGGGAAGGAACCCTCACGGAATCTGGAGGTCATATGCTCCTTGCCCAGAAACCCAGCTGCCAGGGCCCTTGTGCTGGTGTCTGTCCTGGGAAGGCACGTGCCAGGGTGTTTGGAAAGTGAGCAGGAGGGTCAGCTGAGTAGGCCTCATGTCACCTGCTGTGTGCCCTCCGTCTTGGGCTCTTGGACTCAACCTCCTGGGTTCTAACTCTGAATTCTAAATGCCTATCTACAGCGTGTCTGGACCCATGGTCACTGAGTTCACAGACCAGTAGGAAGACCAGCCCTCACTGGGAGGTGGGGAGTGGCAGCTGCAGAGTATCCCACAGTGGCCTGGCCTCCATCTGGCTGGCCCCTGCTCACCTTCCCGCCCTGGAGTTGTGCCTTCCCTGGGAAATTCTCCCTTGTGACAGGAAGTACCCACATGCCTAGGGTGCCAGGCCGTGAACCGAGCCTCCAGGCTTTTAGCCCTGGCACACAGGGACAGGTGCCCTCACCCCAGAAGTCTAGAGCTTGCCACAGGTCATACAGTCCTCTAGGCAGGCCATTCCCACTTCGCTGCCCGGTGGGCTCCTCTCCATTCTTTACTGGGTTCCAGCCTGGTCCTCCCAGGGCCTGCGTGGTCCCCTCAAGCGGGACACAGCTGCCTGCCAGGCCCATCACCACCCAGAGCCCAGCCATTGGCTCCCTCCCAGGAAGCTCAAGGGCTCTGCCAGTTCCTCTCAGGCCCCATAATCATCTCAGCTCTTCCTCTGCCACAGTGGTCACAGTACCCACTTCTGCACCAGCTCTCCCTGGCCTCACCTCCTCATCTGTCCTGCGAGCCATTCTGTCAGCTCTGTTTGAGGACCAGATCAGTGGTATAAAACTTCTCTCATAGTTGTGAAGCCCACCTCTGCCCTCCCCACCCCTGGCCCTCTTAGATTTCAGTGCCTCCTCCAGAAGCCGGGTCCTCTGGTCAGCTCCCTTTAGGGTGGGAACTGCTCCTTGTCCCTGGGGTACAGGGAGACAACTGCTCCTTGTCTCCGGGAAACGGGGTACAGTCCCCGGGGAGTGACTCGGGGCTGGGGCGCCATCGACTCCTTGAGGGCTCTGCAACACCGCCGCCCCTCCTCCCACTGAGTCGGGACTAAGGTCTGTGGGAGGGGCCTGGGGGCTGCCTCCCAGCAAGAGGTGAGTGGGCCAGAAATGGGGAGGTGGGATGGGTGGGGAGGAAGGGGGCATCGCATCCTCCCAAGCCCTGGAGCATCTTTCTGCAGCGTGCCCCTGTGCCCAAGAGGCTCTGAACCCCGCGCGGGCTTCTCCTTCCAGGGTGCGGAGGCCCATGCATCCCAGCGCCCGCCCTCGAGCCCCGCCCCGCCCCGCCGCAGATATAAGGCGCAGGTGCTGCCGTTCCGCACCCCGCCGCCTGCTGCCACCGAGTCCTCCCAATGGCCAGGCCCGCGATGCTGGTGGCCGCCGCTCTGGCGCTGTGCTTACTGCTGGCGTCCCCTGGCCTCGCGTGGTACAAGCCGACGGCGGGGCCGGGGTACTACTCCGTGGGCCGCGCCGCGGGGCTGTTGTCCGGCTTCCACAGGTCGCCTTACGCACGGCGCTCCGAGCCCCGCGGGGGCACGCGATCCCTGGGAAGGGCCGGCACCTTTCGGGAGCTGCACCCCAACTTGCGGAGTCTCGTGAGTAATGGGCGCTGCTGGGTGCGGAGCGCTGGAGGGTGCGGGCGCCCCTTTATCCATCCCATCTCGCCCCCAGGCTGTGTGCATCGAGGAGGTCACCCCCAACCTGCAGAGCTGCGAGCCGCTCCCTGACGGCCACGCCACTTTCCAGTGCAAGGCCGACGTCTTCCTGTCGCTCAGCGCCTCGGACTGTCGCAGCAAGTGAGCCCCGACCCTAGCACCTGGACCTGGCCTGAATGCCCCAGGCACCCATGGGTCCGCCCCCGCCCTGGCGCTAGATGGCACCCAGGACCGCCCATCCATCCCCATAGTAAATGGCTTAATAAGTGACTTGCAGCCTCTGGAAGGTGGGCACAGCGGGTGGAGTGGGCGTCTCCTGAATCTCCACACCCATACTCTGCTCACCTAGACCTGCAGACAGCAGCCAGGTTACCAGGTTGCACGGAGACACCTGTACAAGAGCTCCCAAGAACCACTGCTGGTAAAATGATGGGAACTTTCTGTGGGCCTCGGGCCATATCAAACCCAGACATCTTCTGGAGGCCCGCATCTGGCTCTGCAAGGCTCCACTCCATGCCCTACCCCCTCCCTGCTTTGTTCAGGCAGCTCCTGGATCCTCCTAGGAGGTGCTGCCTGGGTCCCCCACTAGCCATCAAGTCTACCACGCCAGCTCAAAAGTCCTACCTGGTAATAAGCCTCCCCTAAACACCCTACACCAGGATACCCTCCTGCCTCAAATGCTACATTTCTTGGGGCCTCCCTTACTAGAGGTGCAGCTCTTGGAGTGACTTTCTTGGAGCACCCCCAAAACACCTCAAAGTACACAGCATGGGACAATACTTGTGCCAAATGAACGAATGATAGGCTTGGCTCAGCAAGAGGGGGAAGGCAGGTAGATGTGTGGCTCCAGGGCTGGGAGGAGCTGCAGCAGTGGGGGGATGACAGAGCTGAGAGCTGGGCACAGCCCCAGCAGAGTCCTGAGTCAGGCAGCTGGCTCCTCCCAGGCCTAGGAGCTTTGTTCATCCCAATCTAGACCCACAGGAAAGCGGTATCCAAAGCCATGGGTGCTGCCATTCCTGGAGAAGGGAGGGGCTGTGCAGGATCAGCACCTCTGCCCCACTCAGGCTAATTCCCTAATTCAGTTGTTGGGATCTCAAGTAGGTTGATTTACACCCTGGCCCCCAATGAGGCTACCCGAGTCCCTTAGCCCGAGCTCTGGCCCCATAGATCTGGAGCTTGTCTCAATGACGTCCCCCACCCCATGGAATGCCTTGTCACCAGCTGGGCCTCAAGGGACCCAAGGGAGCTGGACCCACCTGCCAGCCCTCTGCTGAGGCTGTGGGTGGGACCCACAATCCTGTTGTATCTGGGTGGACAAGTCTCCAGAGGCACCCACCTCCTGGACAGCCAGGCTCCAAGTGTCCTCTAACCACGGTCCAGCTTGGGGGGGGAGGCTTTCTTGCTGCTGCAGGCTACCCCCCAGTGCTCACCTTGGGGTGCCACCCAGCAGGGGGTTCTGAACAGGTGAATAAGCCTAGGGCTGACTCTGGTCTCAAGAGGAATCCACTGGCTGCTCCTATATCCCCCTTCCGCCCCCACCGCCAAGGGACTGGAGTGAGAAGGCAAGTACCACTGGGTTCCTGAAGTTGGGGCAGGGGTGCAGGGAGGGCCCTGTGCCTCTCACAGCTTAGTGTGCTGCCCCACTGGAAAAGGGAGGAAAGGAAGTGGGGCAGGGGCTGCCCCGAGAGTCTATGTGCACTGACAGTCCCCCTAGCCCCCTCACTGCAGCTGCCCGCACAGGTTCTAGACTCGACCCTAAGAGCCAACAGAAAGGATAGGCCCACCTTCCAGAAGGAGTGAATGCTGGTCTAGGACTCCCATGGGGCCGGGCCACAGGGTGCTCTGGCCCCATCTGGCCCAGCAGCTGCAGGGCACAGGTCATTCTGGAGATAACTGGAAGGGGGCTGAAAGAACATCCTAGTCCTCACTCTTGAACACCAGAGCCACAAACCACAGCCACTGTCCTCCTCCTCCCCGCAAAAAGAGGAGATTGGGGTCAGCACCCTGCAGCCGCTATTCCGCTCCAAGTGGGCCCTGACTTGGGTGCAGGAGACCCTGAGATTCTGTGGACTTGGCCAGGGAGCAGCCCCCAATTCCTTCTTGGATCAGAGAGCTCTACGGGGACTGCAGGGTATCAGACTCTCATTTTCCTCACGACAGACCCTGGAAGCAAAGACACTTTGTTGGCCTTTGCCTCTCTCCCTCTTTTGTTTCCGGCCAGCAGGGGGAAGCAGCCAGGGACCCTGGATCTAGGGCATTTCTTGCTGCGGCCACCCACCTCCTTGTCAGGTGCCAGGGGGCAGGGCCAAGGTTTTCTGGTCCTGCCCTGCAGGATGGACAGCCTGATGCAGAGCCCCTCCCAGCAGGTTTATTTGGTTGCACACCCTCCAGTCAGGTACAAAACCAAGAACAGTCTCTGGGGAGGCTGGTTGAGGAAACCAGGGGCAGCGTCTGGGCACCGGGCCCCGGGGCAGAGGCCGCCCATGTGGGAGGTGGCCTGGTCTGCACCCCGAGGAGGAAAAGGGGCAGCCCCATGGGTCACTGCTCCCTGAAGCTTGTTTGAACTGAGGCAAGGCAAGTGGGAAGGCCGCCTCAAGCTGGGCGGTGGAGGGCGTATAGGAGCTTCCCGGGGGGCAGAGGGTGAGCAGCAGCAGGGCCAGGAGGATGGAAGCTGGGTTGTCCATGGCACACAGGGTGGCACCCCTCTGGTCGAAGGTGTCCCCTGCCCATCCTGCCGGCTGGGCTGCTCCACTGTGCTGGAAGACCTCTCTGTGCAACTCGGCAGGAAGGGCAGGATGGCCTGCTGCAAGACAGGTACCTTGCAAGCAGGGTGACAGGCCATGTCCTCCACACCAGCCCTTCCGTGGCTGGATGGTTGGAGAAGAGGGCACTGCAGCTTTGTTAAAAACTGAGCCAAGCTCTCAAGGCAGGGTTGGGAGAGGGCCAGCCCCTCAGAGGGCCCCTGGCATCCTCCCACCTCTCGTCAGAAGTCACAGTCACTCTCCCTTTCAGGCTGTGCTTCCTGCCGCCTCATGGCCTCCTGAAAGGCCAGCTCCTTGGCTTCCTTCTTCTGGTTCCGGGCCTCGTATTCCAGCCTGGGGGCCAGATAGGGTGAGGTGTGCACCCGGAACCAGGGCCTCAGTGCCACCCTGTGCCCCCAGCACCCCAGCCAGGACTCACCTGTTCTTGATGATGCGCTGGACGATGAGGTCTGTGGTGAGGTCGTTCCCACTGTCAACCTGGCAGAAAATGCCCCTCCTTTTGGGCTCCTGGAGGCCAGAAAGAGGGGACGGAGGTGAGAGCCCTCCTCTGAACCTTGGGGAGCCTGCACTGCCACCCTGGCTCCAACAGCCTTTCCCCACCACCCCCACCATGGTGGGCGTGATCACTCACGCTCAGTTCCCACCTCCTTAAACCGAGAGGCCACCAGCAAGGCAGCTGTCACCTAGCTTATTTCCCAGACAAGCATGGTGAGGCACAGGGGCATCAAGTGGCTGGGAAGCACCAGACAACGGCCACCTCGTGTCCACTGAGGGCCCTGTAGGACCCACCTCATATGGGTCAGAGCCATCCTTGTCAGGAACGACTTCAGTCTTCCCGTGACACACCAGGTCCACCTGGGGAGGAGGCAGGGGACAGGGAACCCTCCCAGAATCACCCTACATGGTCCCCTGCTCCCCAAGGGCCCTCCCCAGGGAGGCCAGCACGGCTCAGAGCACTGGCCTGGCCCCACTCAGCCCAGGTCCTCCCTGGAAACCGCTCACCAGGAGCCCCACCCTCACCTTGAAGTGGTCCAGGAGCTCTGCTGTGACCGAGTACGGGGCCCCAATCACCACTTCAGATACGTACTGGGTGGACAAGAAACATAGCTGGTCAACTAGGACTTGCCAGGCAGCAGGGTAGGGGCTGAGAGGGGGCATGGTGGAGCCCCAGACTTATACCCCTGGAAGGGTTCCGGGCGGGGTGGGGTGACGGGGAGGAACAAATCCAGCCTGGGAAGGAGAGGCTGCTGGTCCGCCCACCCGCTCTCACCCGGCAGGCCAGCACACTCAGGGTCCGCTCGTGCAGGTTCATGATGGGGTAGTTCTTCCCCTTGTAATGGTTGACCTCCTAGAGCCAGAGCAAGGTTGAGTCAGCTGGCAACCTCGGGGTCGGTGTGTTTGTGTGTGTGAGGCTGTGCTCTCTCCCAATAATCCCTCAGGGACGTCTGCCAGTATGGGGAGGCCCTGATGGGAGGCCTTCCCTGGGTTTCTCCCTGGGCAGAGGCCCAAGCTCACCACCTTTTCCTCACTTGTGCCCAACCCCGTCCCCGGGAGCCCTTCCAGAGTCCCCACACTATCAGATGCCCCGGGGTGAGACCTGGTCAAAATGCAAGCCAGCGATGACGTAGGGCCTCTCGGCCAGGCTGTATACCTTCTCCAGGAAATCCACGTGCCCAATGTCTGTGCCCAGGTTAAGGAGCGAGGAATCAATGCTGAGCAGCCATCCACAGGAGCTGGGCTCAGGGAGGTCCCCTCCCACCCGCCTGCTCACGCCTCTCCCTGCCAATGGCTGTGTCCCTGCACCCCACCCCAGCTCAGGGTCCTCGAGAGTCAGGGAGGCCCCTTGAGGCCCTGGGGCCCACTGGGGAGGATGTGGAGGAGCAGACAGAAGACTTGGGGCAGGGACAAACCCCACCCAATCCCAGAGGATACGGAACAAGTCAAAGGCACCAGCCACATAGATGACCGTCTCCCCAGGCTGGGGCTCCTTTCCCGAAGCAAACTGGATGATCTTCTGGGATGTCTGAAGAAACTGGGACACCCCTGTCCAGGGGTTCCGCCCCCCAGGGCACTGCAAGCCAAGAACAGACTGGTCAGTGATGGAAGCCTTGCAGGCACGTCCTTTGCCTGTGACCACCCTTGGGCCTGCCCACACCCGCCTGTCCATCTGCTCTGGGAGGCACAGGTGGGGGGTGGAGGGAGCAGGTACAGGGGCGACAGCCAGGACTCCAAACCCCTAGCTGCTGCTGGCCACTCGCTTGTTCACTCTGCTGTTGCTCTCAGGCAGGCATTTCAGGCACGGATGCTGAGGGCCGGCTGGCATTGCCTGGTCCACACCGAGACCTTGGTGGGTGGGGCACCTGTGGCTGGCAGGACTGGGGTCCTGCCTTGCGGCCACAGCAGGCACTGCAGCCAGCAGCACCTTGGCTCGGCAACTGGCCCGCCAGGAAGAGGCCAGTGGACACAGCCCTCGTGGGGACCTGGCACCCTGAGGCCACCGTCTGGTCACCTGGGAGGAGCCTTCTGAGCAAAGTGTCTCCCCGGCGGGTGTTGGGTGAGGGGGCTACAGAAGGAGAGAGGACCAGGCCACCTGGTTAGAGAACCCTCATTCACACGGTGGCTACTGGGACCGGCCAGCCAGCAAGATTGGCGGTCAGTACCCAGAAAGCAGGCAGCAGGGTAGAGAGTGAGACCCCCTTTCCCCAGGGGGTGGCCTGGGGGTCAGGCAGTGGCCCAGACAGTACAGGTGACGCTTACCTTGCCAAAGCTGTCTGCATACTCCCGGTACTCGGAGGACATCTCCTGCACAGAAGGGTACAGGGGTGAGAGGCCTGGCGCTCCAGACGCAGCCAACCCCAGGACCCCAAAGCTTGCTGATCCAGTGCCCTCTGAGGGGCAAGGGTAGGGTAGGCGATCCCTCCCTCCCAGTGCCACTCTCACCTGGCTGCTGTGATGGGCCTTGGTCACCAGCAGCATGCGGCCAACAAGGTCTGTGGTGGACACCCCCTGGGTGCGCTTGCATTCTCTGGGGACAGAGGTGGGGTTGGGGCTCTCATCCTGGGACACACGTACAAGGCTGCCTCCTAAGGACACCTAAGTTGCCCCACCCAAGAGTAAGGGCAACTCTGCTTGTGGCTGAGTCTACCATGGTCCATCTCTGGTGGCCTTGCTGTGCATAGACCATGCACTTCCTCGCTATTCTTGACCAGGGTAGAAAACCAAGACCCAGAGGGTGGAGGGACCACGGTCATTTTATCAACCAAACGACATGACTGGACAGAAGAACAGGATTATCAAGCTTCCACTTCGCAGACCATCCAAGGGGGTGGCTCTGATCCTGTTCGGCCTGTGATGCTCAGGTCCTGCCTCACCACACACTCTGCCAAAGGAATCTCAGGCCTTACTGCCCAATTTGAGCTGCCGGCCATGTGGCCTTTTCAAGAGTTACTCATAAAGGCCAGCTCCCCAGTCGAACCCCACGTCTCGACTCCTCTGCAGCCACCTGGGGCCAAGTGGCTCCCGTACTAGGTGACCCAGCCAGTGCACCCCAGCCTCACAAGTCACAGGAAGCACAGGCTGCAGTCCAGACACTGCCCCCACGAGCAGAAGGCACTCGAGGGGCCCCAGGAAACCCACTCCTGTAAAGGTGGGCCAACTGGCAGCTAGAGCTTACCTGTACCTTCCGGCCTGCTTCACTTCCTCGTAGGTGTCCTGGCCATCTACGGTCAGCGTGATGTCATCTAAGGGGTGACATGCACGTGAGAACACAGAATTTAACCCAAAGCCATGAAGACCTCCAGGCCCATACCTTCACTCCAGGCCTGCCCAGGGTGCGTACATTCCTTTCTGGAGAAGGACCCAAAGTTTCCTCAGACCCTCAAAGGGCTCCATGCTCCCCCAAGTGTGAGGTGGCCAGCACCTCCAGACACCCCTCTGATGGTCAGGTCCTGAGCTGCTTGAGTCCCCAGCCCCCGGGATCAAGTCCCGTCCACTCACTGCCGTGGACGCAGAAGTCACAGTTGTACTTGTCCAGAGTCTCCAGTGTGGTGACGTAGGGGGCTGCCGGCACCACCTCGTCCACCCACTTGATGGCCTGCACCATCTTGTACCTCTCCTCCTGAGTGAACACCGGGGGCCCCTTGTGCTTGGCAATCTCCTCTAGGGAGAGAGAAGAGGGCAAAGGACAAGGTAGGTGACTCCTGGAAGGCTGGCCACAGGCTTGCTGGCCCCTCCCAGCACTGAGCAGGGTCTGCAGCCACACAAAGGCTTGTGGAGGGAGGCTGTCTCTGACCAGGCCCCCAGCCCATGAAGTACCAAGCAGCCCTGCTGTCCTCTGGTACAGGCGCTGGGGATGTACCTGCTGGGAACTGCACGCCACCCCCGCCTCAGTCCATTAGAGTTCCAGGTATAGTCCGGGTTGCCTTTGATGGCTGGGTACTCTGAACTCAAAGGCCTTGGGAATCAGAAAGCGGGTAGGAAATGGGTGGCATACCCAGATGGATCCACTGGACACCCCGTACACCCAAGCTCATGACAGGATACAAGACAGGAAAGCTATGATTGGCCTGGCCTGGGCTGGGGTTAGGGTGAGCTTGCAGAGCTGTGCTAATGGGGAGGATGGCCTAGGCCTGGCCCTACCTTCCACCAGGACCTGTGGGGTCTGTCACAGGCACCGGCAGGGGCGGGGGGGTGGGGGGCAGGGGTCAGGCGGCGGTGGGCACAGCAGCCCAGCTTACCATCAGTGTGCACACCCACAATGAGGTGGTCACCCATGGCCCGGGCCTGGCGCAGCTGGTTGGAGTGGCCATAATGTACCATGTCGTAGCTGTGGAAAGCGCAGGGCTGTCATCCCTGTGTTGAGGGCGCAGCCTTGTTCCTTTTGCAGCGTCATCAGGAAGCCCGCCAAGAAGCCACCATGGGAACTGCCCCCAGGGTCCCAGTTGGGCTTTCAGAGAGCGGGTGCTCAGTTCTTATCACCAGTCCCTAGGCCCAGGGTCAGACTGAGCAAGTGTGGCTGTGTACAGGGACGGGTCTGGGGACCCTGAGGGCTGGTGAGAAAACAGAACAGTCCCTGCTCCCCACACCTGGAACAGCGCTCTGCCCTTAGCTCCCATGGGCAGTCCCTTTAAGGTGTAATATAAACGTGATAATTCAAGGGTACAGTGGACTCTGTACTACCCTGAGACAGCCATGCAGTCCCTGGAGCCAACACATGACGAAGTCTAACCAATGATCAAGAGCGACTGCTGGCTTTAAAAGTTCTGCTTGCTCCTCATGGCCTCTCCAAACTCAGCGAGGCTTTGCTCCCTGGAACCAACAACCACCTCTTTGTCACCTGGGGTTCTAGAGCATTGATCCTCAGATTCAGGTCTGGTTAAGATAGACCACTTAGCTGAAGGCCACACATAGCACCACAGGTCCACCTGAGTTGCCACGGGGGTGGGGAGACCTCCACTTCTCTGTGGGCTCAGGGGTGGACCCTCATGCTTGCTCTGCTTCCTCCCAGCCTTGTATTGTCTTCTGAGTGGGTGGAGCTGTCCCTGCTTCTCCAGGTGACCAAGGCCACCAGGTATACGGAACCATTCTACTCAACACCAGTTGCTAACACCACCACGGCACACCGGGCCCCAGCAGACGAGCCTGTGGGGCACAGTACTCTGGTCCTGGGCTAAGGGAAGAGGGGAGTCTAAATTCAGGAGCCTGGCTGGCCCTTGTGCCCATCAGACAGGCTGGGCAGAAGGAGGGGTGCATAGCACAGAATTCAGAGTGGTCCTGGGTCCAGGCTGTACCCCAGTCACTATGGCCTGCTGCGGGTGGGGCCAGGCCTGGTCAGGGCCAAGGTCAGAGTCCACAGACAGGAAGCCACACCCCCTTCCGAAGGTGACTCAGGTGAAGGCACAGAAGTATGGCAGTCCCGCATGCTGGCTGCTAAAGCCTTGGGCTTGCTTTCTCTGCTTTCATCAAATAAAGGTCTGAGAAGTATTCAAGGTGGCAAGTTATCACTAGACGTTCATTTTCCTCTTGTCCCCCAGCAGCCTCAAACCTATCTTAACACCACCACTCCAATTGTCTGGCTTGCCAAAGAGAGAAGTTTGGCACTGTAACTCTGCTCTGATGGATCCAGGAGCCTGAGGGCTTCACTAGGGTCTTGGCCAATGCCTGCACTGACACTTGCCCAAACACCCAGGAGAATCTTCCAGGTTTTGTCCTGGGCAAGCTGGGGACTGGACAGGGAGAACTCTGGGAAGACATTTTGGGTGCACGGCTCTCTCGGAGGAATAGTTCCTAAGGCACTGAAATGATTAAAGTCACCAAGATTAGACCCGCAACTCTGGCCACTGTTGTGCATAAATCAGGCAGGTGGGACCGCCTGGCTGGGACTCCGGCTTAAAGGCAAACGTGAGCAAAGGAGCACCCAGAAAAGGCGCTCATGTAGGGATCCGCAGAAAGCCTCCAGCGACCCTCAGCCGCGCTGACCGCAGCAACTCGAGTCCAAGGCTTCTTCCGCAGCCTGTGACTCCTTTCGCCCGCCACCCCGAGCTCGCTGGCGGCCTGATTCCGGCGAAAGCGACCACAGCGGTCGCCGCCGCACCCCCGCCCCCGCCCCGCATACCCCGCCGCGCTCACCAGCCGTCGCACCACACCCGCACGGCGCGCCTAGCCCTCGGGCCCGGCCGCTTGGCGCCGCCCGCCTCCCCGTGCCCGTTCCGGATCATGGCCCGGTGGCAGCGGCGAGACACTATGCAGCCGGCTCCCGATTCCGAGCCGCCGCAGCCCGCGCACGCACGCGCCGTCACGCGGGCCTCACCCGCCTCGCGCGGCCAATGGCGAACGTCGCCCCACCCCCGCGCGAATCCCCGCCCTCTCACCACACATGCGGCCAATGGGGAACCCCGCTCGAGCCAGGTTCCGCCCCTCCGCTCCTGGCCAATGACCTGTGTCCAGCATCCCTTAGCGCCCACCTGGCAGAGGGGCGGGGCAGGACCACGTGGGGCGCACCCGCCCCTTAAGGAGTCTCAGCAGGCGCCTGCTCCCACCCACCGCTTCAGGAAGGTAGTCTCTGACACGGGGAAGACAGTGCAGAGATGTTTAATAACAATAAAAAGGCCTGCTGAGAGCCAAGGCTCAAAAATCACCCCTTTGCAGCATACTCAATACAGAAAAAGGCTTCTATAAACTTAACGTTTTCAGTAAGTAGTAGAAATTGGGTTGATGCCCCTGAGACTGGCCTGATGAATGAGGTAAGGCAGCCTTGTGCTTCCTCTTAGCTGGCCAGGTGTGAAATAACCGGAGTTCTGTTCTCACAGAGGGTGTGACTGCCACCTCTTTAGGAAGAGGCCGCTTCAGCAAGGCCTCTTCCATCATTAGGCCCATGCAGGGGGCAACCACAGCAGTGCAAGGGGGCTTCCCACGAGGACAAATGGCTAAACATGTCAGGGTGAAAATATCACCCCCCCGATAATTCGTAGGGGGCAGTCTTGGCATTAATGGTGCCACTTGCCCCTGAAGAAGAGTCCCGGCCATTTTCAAAGTGCCATCATTGTCCTTGGTCAAGCACCAGGTTACGTTACTTTCTTCCTTTTTGTGCGTTTGGTGCAGCCCCTGCCAAACCAGCCACCCAGGATGGGGGCTGAGCTAAGTGGTGCACCCCGGTCCCCAGGCCCAGGTTCCTCTCGGTTTCTGCACAGTGACTTGCGACTGTGGCTGCCTTCTTCACCAGCCCGCAGGGGAGTCGCTAGGGAGAAGATGGGGTCCTGCCACCTACGGAAAGGGAAAGCTGGGTCAGGTGTGCCAAGGAGCCCCTCGCAATCACAACCCGCCCCAGGACGAGAAAGCTGACTGAGGTCACCCTGCATCCCTCCCGTGTCTTAAATATGGCTGGGCTGTGCTTAGCGGTAGCTCGAGAACATCTGTGAGAGGGGTAAGTTCCCTGAATAACTCAAAGGCCAGGACCCAGACTAGCCTGGCCTCTGCAAAACTCACTCCTCGTTGGTGATTGAGGGGGCTGTGCACACAGGGGTTGGGGAGGCACTAGCCCTGGGAAGGATGAGTCACTAGCCAACCCTGGGCCCCACCTTACACTCATAAGGCCAGGGACAGGCAGACCAGACCCTCTTCCCCTTCCCAGACAGCAGGACTTGACAGGAGGAAAACTGACTAGGGAGGCGCGGCCTAAACACTACACCGTGACGAGATCATGTGTCTGAGATGTAGAACCACATATTATAAACTTAAGATACAGATAAGCACTGATAAAGAAAATGAGCTAAGTTAATGTGAAGAAAAAAAAAAGTACAGTACACAATAGGCCCACATTACAGAACACCACAAACATAACATACAAGAATTGCCAGGCCCAGAAGGTGAAGGGATCCTTAATTCTTGAACCCTTTGATTAAAAGAAGTTATTGATTTCCCCTATAAGACCCTGGAAATTCACAGAGAAAGAAAGTGTAAACTTTTTACTCAATACACACACCACGTCTAAATTATCACAAATTCTGTATCAAGGCACAATTTGTTTAAGCTTCCCCAAAGTATTCCAGTTCCCCAAGCCAAGTGCACCCAGATCCTGCAGAGCAGAGTTGCTGAGAGCACATCCCTTCAAGGCACCTTCCCGTCCAGGCTGCCTGAGGGGAAGGGGGGACATCCAGGCATACCCTGGTAGATTCCCTCTCCCCGCAGGAATCGCACCAGCCAGGACATCTCAGCCAATGCTGGGGCTGGGCCCTGCAGAGGCCACCATGCCACAGTCACGCCTCAGATGCCAGCTGCCACACCTCAGAGCTTTCTCTACACTCAGCTCACAGAGGACGACAGACACAGCCCATCCACACAGGGGCAGGGAAGTGGGGGACGCGCCTATACCCCTCACCTGCTGTAGCGGGGGATCTCCAGGCCCAGTTCATCCATGAGGAGCTGCATGACATCATCACACTTGCCGTGCAGCTTCAGGGCAGCCCAGTCATCCTTCGGGGTCCACTGGGGACAGGAGAAGGTGAGTGAGGACAGCACCTCACTCCTTCCCAAAAGCCTGGTGGCCTTGGGCCCTGCTCAGCCAGACCTCCACAGTGCATGACTGTGGACACACATGTCCCAGGGATGCCTGGCTCTCCTGGTCTAAGGCCCAGGTCTGAGGAGGCGGCTCTGAGCACCTGAGTTACCTGCAAGTTCACAATGTAGAGCTTGGGCCGCCGACTGGGGGGCTTGGTCATACACCAGAGGTGTGGATACTTCTTTAGAACCTGTGGGAATGGACAGATGGACAGACGACACACAACCCAGATAAGGAGGCTACAGGAAGATGGGATCTAAGGTTGAGCTGACCAGATGCAGGCAGGTTCACCCCGTTCCCATCCACGGTTGCATACCTTTAAGCTGGAGCCTAAACACAGGATGGTGTCTGCTTTGCTGGCAGCCTGGGTGGCTGCCTCCCAATTCAGAGGCTGCCCCAGCGTCCCCCTCTCCCCAAAGTGCACGATGGTGTCCCTGAGTTGGCCTCCACACTTGTGGCAGGTGCGGCCGGTCTGGTGCCGGTGCAGGGCAGTGCGCTCAGTCACATCAAACACCCGCACATACTCCCTATTGGGAGTGCAGGCCGTGCAGACCTAAGGAAAGTAGGGCCCGTGAGTGGGAGCCGCTGGCCTGCCCAGGCCCGAGTCCCTGAGGGATCGCTCACTTCAATGTACATGTTCCCGTGGAGCTCTGACATGGCTGAGCGAGGCAGCCCGCTTCGCAGGTGGAGCCCGTCGCAGTTCTGAGACACCACATGCTGCACCTGGAGGGGCAACAGCGGCGGTCAGCAGGAAGAAGTGGGGGGCGGCACTCAGGTGTCAAAGCATACCAAACCCTGCCAGTCCCAGAGCCCCCAGCCCAGCAGAACCCAGGAGGCTCTGATGAGAAGGGCACCAGGCCCACCCCCAACGACTCAGAAGCACTAGGAGCCCCCAGGAGGGCAAATGTTTGCACCACCTCCTCTTGGCTGAAAAGGGGCTGGGGACCCAGACTGATGCTTTAGGTCCTTGAAGCCCTAGAAGTTTGACCCCTCTCCCATTCGGCAACAGGTGCTTAGCGGAGGATCTCCAGAGACTTCTTACTAGTCTGCCCTGTTATCTAGGTGGTTCCTGAGGTCTGCGGAAAAATGCAAGAGAAACACGAGAGGAAGGGGCTACCCTCGCGAGCTCTGGGCCTGAGTGGACTCTCTGTGTGATGATGATTCAGTAAACAGGCTGCCCTCTACTCTTGGAGTGGCAACACAGGAGGAATAGATGGCAGCTCAAACCAGAATCTAAACTGCTTAGTGGATGCTCATCAGGGGTACCACTGGCTGATAGAGGTAGTATGCAACTGTCACCTGGGCACCAAGGTGGCCCTCCCGGTCCTAGTCGTGGACCCAGTGAGTACAATCAGCCCTCTATATCCGAGGGTTCTACATCCGCAGATTCAACCAACCAAAGATCAAAAATATCTGGGGTGGGGTGGGGTGGGGGTGGTGGGAATATTCAGAGGAAAGAAATCTATAAAGTTCCAAGAAGCAAAACTTGAATTGGCCACATACTGGCAAGAATCTACATAGCATTTACTCCAGTTTAAATAGCACTGATATTATATTAGGTTTTATAAGTAACTCATAGATGATTTATAGGGGAGGATGTCCAAATTACACACAAACACTACGTCCTTTTTATACAAAGGACTTGAGCATCTAAAGCCTCTGTTATCTAAGGGGGATACTGAAGGATAGCTGGACACTAGCCACCCTGGGCTCTTACCAGCTTCTGCTCATGTAAGCGGGCGATGCTCATGTGGGTGAGGGTTGGCTCAGCCTCACTCAGGTCAGCAGCACTGCCAGGTGGAAGGGAAGCAAAAGTGAGGGGAGTTGCAAGGACAGGTACATGTGCCCCTGTTCAACCAAGTAGGAATGCTGTGCTAGGTTACTCACCTAACACTTCTTCCTTTCTGAAGCAGCGTCCATACTCCATTAGGGCCCCGGTAATCTGGGATAGAGGCTGCCTGCAGGTTCAGAAAGGAGATAAGCCCAGTGAAAAGATCACTGGAGGCACTGATAGAATTCCCAATAATTTCTCTCAGTACTTCCCAGACTGGCCCGCAAACTGGTCAATTCGTTCCATAGGCTGAGCATTTCCTAGTCTAACATCCACCCAGATGGAATGCACCCCTAGTGGCTTCTCCGCTCTGCTAGGACCCCTGCCCACTACCCCCCTAACACCTGTTCCAGCTCATCCTTCTAAGCTCCAAGGAGCCTTGTCCATGCTGGGAACCTCTTTACCACTTAGTCCAGCCTGGGCTCTGTGGACAGGTCTCTCATACCGAGGGGAAAGACTGATCAGACTCATCAATGTGTCCCCAGGGTCTAGCCAGTACTCAAGGTTTAGCAAACAGTGAACCCATAAGTGGAACACTCCACCCTCCAAGTTCTCACATCCTGATGTTATAAATGGTTCTTGGCCTACCTTTACAAAGGCCAACCTCTTCAGACAAGATAAACATTACTGAATTTAACAAGCTCCCAATCCACTGAAACAGAGCTACCCCGAGAGAAGAAAACAGAGTGTGCCAGGATCAAGGTGTCCTGTGCTTCCCCAGGCTGTGAGTGACCTCCCTTGTGGGGAGCCCTGTCTCTTCTCGGGTGCTTAAGCTCAGAAAAATGCCCACCCTGACCAGTAATTCTTATGCACATGGAAAATGGGAACCTCAAACAGTAACACTCAGAGCAAATTAATGAACAGCATACGGTTTTAGTAGCTGCTTACAATTCTTTAAAAAGCGCTGTCACTGCTTTCACATAATCACATGATAGTTCACATGTGCCTGGGTTCCAGGGGTTGGTAAGTTAAAGCAGTTAACATACCTTACACATTCTCGCTATTGGGCCTCTTCAGTCATCCCTGCATGGAGTGTCTTACTTCACAAGTGCCTGTAAAATCTTATCCACCCTTCAAGGCCCAGACTCAATGCCATGCCACCTCCCACAGAAAACCAATCAGAGGGGTTTCCCAGCTGAAACCAGAGGGTGTATTTGGATTTCCATTCTAGGGGCCTAGCACAGCCAGCTTCGCATTAGTCATTTGCTCATACGGCTTACTATCATCACCTATGGATTCTTGATGGAAATCCTTGCTTATTCATCTCTGCTGGGCCTACATGCACGTCACACTCAACTTGCACCAAGCAACTAAAGCACGTGCTATCCACACTATCCAAGCTAGTCACATTCGGCTGCCCAGGTAGCTTCTCTGTAAAACTTACCAAAGCCGTAGCATTTCCCTTCCTTATCTAGGGCACACTATTGCGTACTGCCTTGTGTTCTACTTACCTTACTTCAACCTTCATTATGAATGGGGAATGAGAAGGTAGTTCGAGGCTTAGCTCTGCCCACATAACCTTCGGACAAGCACCAAACTATCAAGTCCTGTTTTTACCACTCTTCCTTTCCTGTTTCTAACTGAGTATAATGCAAACTTCAAATATTTAAAAACGTCTATCCACTTAACGAAGTTCCAAATGGAGTCATTTCGAGTTTCTCTAAAAAAGTAAAGACGCTCAGGAGGTGCTTTTACAGTAGTAAGCTTTTGCAAATCGGTACCATTGCTTAACAGAATACTGTGCTCAGCGCTGGAGTCAGACACCCAGAAGGGGGCGCCCCCCGCCTGCCCAAGCTCCAGCAGTCCGTGTTTCCCAGGACCTGGGAGCCGATCCAGGGCGCAGTCGTCCCCGCCTCGGGTCCCTACCGTGCTGATCCCCGCGCCCGTGTAGACGACCAGGTATTTGGCATTGCGGACGGCGCTGGCCAGCTCCCGGACTTTCCTCTGCAGCTCCTCCGGGTCGTCGCACACCTGCCAAGACACCGAGGCCGGTCGTGAGCCGGGCCCGGCCCGCCGGCCCGCGCGCCCGCCCAGCCCGCCCGCGCCCGAGACTTGCCTCCTCCTGCCGCCGCTTCAGGCCCTCGCGCCGCCTGCTCCGGCCCTGCAGCTCGGTCACCAGGTCCTCGCTCTCGGCCAGGAGCCGGCCCTCCTCGGCACTGCGCTCGGTCGCCGCCTTCCTCAAGATGCGCGACACCTGCAGGCGCGGGGCGGGCGGTGAGGGCGGCGCGGGCTGGGGACGCGGCGCGGGGCGGGCGGCGGCGTACCTGGCGGAGGCGCTCTCTCTGTTGCTCCTCTCGCAACCTCCGGACCCGCTCCGCTGCCTTGCGCTCGGACCGGCTCAGACCCCCGGCAGCCATCGCTCCTGAGGAGACTCGCGCTTCCGCTTCCGCCTCCCGGCAGGCCACGAACCAACGCATGCGCACAAGACCCGACCCACCCTTCCGCCCCGCCCGCGCGTTGCCCCAAGGAAACACCTGCCAGTCTCTTTAAAAGGTGTTTATTGATCATATACAAAATAAAGAAAACCTTATATATCACAAACATACACTATGTACAGCAATAAATACCCGGGGCCTGGCCCAGTGCCGCCCCTCCTGGACAATAATTTAGCAATAAATACTGCACAGGGCAGGGAGGGCACGAGGCCACGGCCGCCCAGGTCAGCCAGGGTGCCCCAGTGAGGCCCTTCCCCACCTGGATCTTCAACAACCCCCGCCCGCCCCGGCAGATCCCAGCGTACCCCCGCCCTCCCCACTTCCTGTCTTTAGCCTTAGGCAGGGCAGGTAGGATCTGATCAACTCTGCTCGGCCCACCTTCTCAGCGCCAGGAGAGCAGCAGAGCTGGACACACTGGACAGCCCTTATCCTGCTGCCCTAAGATGCCAGGAGGAGGTTTTCTGTACCCACTCCCGTTTGGTTAAAGGCTTCAGGGACTAGCAGTTTGAGGGGATGTGGAGAGGGTGGGGCTGGGACACAAAGTTGTTAGAGGGGGTCCCCCTTCACAGGTCACTAGTACGGCTCTCCTAACACTCCAGCTCAAACTGGAGGGACACCCATGTACCAAGGCTGCTGATCCAGGGTGGGGTGGAAATGTGTGCGACTGGTCCAACAAGTATAGCACATGCTCAGGACACAGACCAGAGCAAGACAAGTTACCAGTCTCCAGGGCACACCCTTGCCTCTTTCCATCGGCTTCAAAACCAGACAGCTAACTGGAAGGCAAAAACCTGCCAGAAAGAATTATTCGGTGGCTTCTGGGGGGAAAAAAATCGTTAATGTGTTGGTTCCTTTCACCAAACCACAGCCTAAAAAAGTAACTTACAAGATCCTAGAGAGGAAACAGTGCTGCAGGCTGTGGCTTCCCAGCTGTGGACAGAAGCTTCGTCCAACCAGCCACTCAAGAGAAGGAAGCAGCAGTGACACGATGGGGCTTGACCATCTGTCCCAAAGCAGGCTGCAGCGGTTCAGAGCTGCAGGCTCAGGCACCAACCACTGAGGCTGCTGCTGATGGTCAGGGATGTGCCCAGACCTGGAGGCCTGGACCAAGAGTAGAAAAGCCTCCAGGGAGGCCTGGCACCTGGCAGAAACCAGCACACCACCCAGCAGCCACAGCTTCTCCAATGCAGTGAGTGCTACCTGGAGCAGTGGCCAAGAGCCACGGGGAGGGCTCCCTGGAGCCATAACTTTGGGCAGGAGCTGACCTGTTCCCAAAGGGTTCACCTCTGAAATCTGAGTGTCCATGTTGGGATAAGGGAAGATGGGCGAGGGCAAAGTGTAAAGGAAGGTGCACATTATGGTTTACTTAGCGGACAAGTTTGGGAGACCTGGCCTGGGCCAAAGTCCTCAATTCGCTGTGTCAAAAAGTTGAGGAGAAAGAGAACACAACACACTCACAGTAGGAAAAATGAATTAACAAGAATCAAAAAGACACCAAACAGCCACATGTGGACACAGGATCTACTGTCAAGAACCAAAGTGAAGTGGGGGAGGGGCAGAGCAGCCCCTAGAGGCTGGCTTAAAGGGAGCAGAATGCTCCCCAGATCCAAGGAAGAGTTGCTCCAAATCCAAAAACCTCAAAAGGAAGCATAGCCTCACTAACTCCAGACGCGTCTATAAATCAAACCAAGGACCTGTAATTCTGTTCAGCACATGCCCACCCTCAAACCTCCTCTCTCCAGGTCTACAGCATGGGCGGAGTGCAGAGATGGAGGCCCCACCTCTGAACAAAAGTGGGGACTGCACCTGGACACGGAGAGCCTGTCCCTCCCCTTGTCCAGGACAGTGCATGATCTCTCTTTAGGGATTCTTATGATGTGATTCCAACTTGCTGCTACAAGTAACATCAACCACTCTCTTCTGGACCTTAGGTAGACAAAGCCAGACTGCAGGGAGCCAAAGGAAGCCACTAAGTGATTCAGAGTCAACGGTCAAAATCTCCATTGCAGGCCAACCTGGGTATAGCCAGGAATGTCTCTGAGTGTCTAGGGTCAAGATCAAGCCCATCAAGACAACAGAAGTTGACAGCCTAAATTCCCCAGAGTTTGGGCATGCTGCGTCAAACTCTGGGATGAAGATTCTACTGTCCACAAGGTTAAAGCCTGCCAGGCCACATTGTTTTTCTTTTCACCAGCCCACTTCTGTGCTTTTTCGAGTGGTTCAGGGCCCCCAGAGAAGCCAATCAGCGACCCCAAGTAGCAGCCAAGCCCCACATGGCCAGAGCCAGGGGAGTAGCCTCTTGAGGGGTGGGAGGAACAGGCACCACAGGCAGCCCCCATCACGTGCCTACAAGCAGCTGCCCAAGGCAAGTCTGAGACTGGCTGCCTCACTGAGTGGCCATGATAGGAAGGTGGGCTCAGCCCTGGGGAAGCACCTCCACAAGCTGAGCAGCGGATCCCTGGAAGACACAGACCCCAAAGGGTGGTGAAAGAAGGCCCAAAGCCAAGAGCTGCCAGCATGTTGGGGGGGAGAGGAGGGACAGGACCTGGCCCTGGAGACCGTAGCCCTTGTCTGGCACTGGTGGGGACCCCCGGGCCTTCAGGCAAGGAGAAGGGGCTGCTCCAGGTGGGCCCCAAAACCACCTGGCTCTGCCTGGGAAGCACCGTCCCACAGCATGGAAACAGCTCTGGGATGAGTGGGCAGTGGGTCCCTGGGCTTCCCCTGCTGAGGCCCACCTGAAACCCACAGAAACAAATTTCAGATTGGTGGCTGGAGCCCAAACACGGTGACTGGAGGCCAGAAGGAAGACAGCCAGGGGCAGCTTGGCCCTGGCCTGGTGAGCCCCCACCCAGGGCCAGAGGCTGAGGATAAGGAAGTAATGCGGGGGGCCGGGGGGTCGCGCCCAGGATGGCCCCCAGTTTCACCTACACTGCCGCTGGATCAGCCCAAGCCTGAGACACACATGCGAAGCCAAAGGTCAGCCAGGTACAGNACAGTAAGCTTTTGCAAATCGGTACCATTGCTTAACAGAATACTGTGCTCAGCGCTGGAGTCAGACACCCAGAAGGGGGCGCCCCCCGCCTGCCCAAGCTCCAGCAGTCCGTGTTTCCCAGGACCTGGGAGCCGATCCAGGGCGCAGTCGTCCCCGCCTCGGGTCCCTACCGTGCTGATCCCCGCGCCCGTGTAGACGACCAGGTATTTGGCATTGCGGACGGCGCTGGCCAGCTCCCGGACTTTCCTCTGCAGCTCCTCCGGGTCGTCGCACACCTGCCAAGACACCGAGGCCGGTCGTGAGCCGGGCCCGGCCCGCCGGCCCGCGCGCCCGCCCAGCCCGCCCGCGCCCGAGACTTGCCTCCTCCTGCCGCCGCTTCAGGCCCTCGCGCCGCCTGCTCCGGCCCTGCAGCTCGGTCACCAGGTCCTCGCTCTCGGCCAGGAGCCGGCCCTCCTCGGCACTGCGCTCGGTCGCCGCCTTCCTCAAGATGCGCGACACCTGCAGGCGCGGGGCGGGCGGTGAGGGCGGCGCGGGCTGGGGACGCGGCGCGGGGCGGGCGGCGGCGTACCTGGCGGAGGCGCTCTCTCTGTTGCTCCTCTCGCAACCTCCGGACCCGCTCCGCTGCCTTGCGCTCGGACCGGCTCAGACCCCCGGCAGCCATCGCTCCTGAGGAGACTCGCGCTTCCGCTTCCGCCTCCCGGCAGGCCACGAACCAACGCATGCGCACAAGACCCGACCCACCCTTCCGCCCCGCCCGCGCGTTGCCCCAAGGAAACACCTGCCAGTCTCTTTAAAAGGTGTTTATTGATCATATACAAAATAAAGAAAACCTTATATATCACAAACATACACTATGTACAGCAATAAATACCCGGGGCCTGGCCCAGTGCCGCCCCTCCTGGACAATAATTTAGCAATAAATACTGCACAGGGCAGGGAGGGCACGAGGCCACGGCCGCCCAGGTCAGCCAGGGTGCCCCAGTGAGGCCCTTCCCCACCTGGATCTTCAACAACCCCCGCCCGCCCCGGCAGATCCCAGCGTACCCCCGCCCTCCCCACTTCCTGTCTTTAGCCTTAGGCAGGGCAGGTAGGATCTGATCAACTCTGCTCGGCCCACCTTCTCAGCGCCAGGAGAGCAGCAGAGCTGGACACACTGGACAGCCCTTATCCTGCTGCCCTAAGATGCCAGGAGGAGGTTTTCTGTACCCACTCCCGTTTGGTTAAAGGCTTCAGGGACTAGCAGTTTGAGGGGATGTGGAGAGGGTGGGGCTGGGACACAAAGTTGTTAGAGGGGGTCCCCCTTCACAGGTCACTAGGGACGGCTCTCCTAACACTCCAGCTCAAACTGGAGGGACACCCATGTACCAAGGCTGCTGATCCAGGGTGGGGTGGAAATGTGTGCGACTGGTCCAACAAGTATAGCACATGCTCAGGACACAGACCAGAGCAAGACAAGTTACCAGTCTCCAGGGCACACCCTTGCCTCTTTCCATCGGCTTCAAAACCAGACAGCTAACTGGAAGGCAAAAACCTGCCAGAAAGAATTATTCGGTGGCTTCTGGGGGGAAAAAAATCGTTAATGTGTTGGTTCCTTTCACCAAACCACAGCCTAAAAAAGTAACTTACAAGATCCTAGAGAGGAAACAGTGCTGCAGGCTGTGGCTTCCCAGCTGTGGACAGAAGCTTCGTCCAACCAGCCACTCAAGAGAAGGAAGCAGCAGTGACACGATGGGGCTTGACCATCTGTCCCAAAGCAGGCTGCAGCGGTTCAGAGCTGCAGGCTCAGGCACCAACCACTGAGGTTGCTGCTGATGGTCAGGGATGTGCCCAGACCTGGAGGCCTGGACCAAGAGTAGAAAAGCCTCCAGGGAGGCATGGCACCTGGCAGAAACCAGCACACCACCCAGCAGCCACAGCTTCTCCAATGCAGTGAGTGCTACCTGGAGCAGTGGCCAAGAGCCACGGGGAGGGCTCCCTGGAGCCATAACTTTGGGCAGGAGCTGACCTGTTCCCAAAGGGTTCACCTCTGAAATCTGAGTGTCCATGTTGGGATAAGGGAAGATGGGCGAGGGCAAAGTGTAAAGGAAGGTGCACATTATGGTTTACTTAGCGGACAAGTTTGGGAGACCTGGCCTGGGCCAAAGTCCTCAATTCGCTGTGTCAAAAAGTTGAGGAGAAAGAGAACACAACACACTCACAGTAGGAAAAATGAATTAACAAGAATCAAAAAGACACCAAACAGCCACATGTGGACACAGGATCTACTGTCAAGAACCAAAGTGAAGTGGGGGAGGGGCAGAGCAGCCCCTAGAGGCTGGCTTAAAGGGAGCAGAATGCTCCCCAGATCCAAGGAAGAGTTGCTCCAAATCCAAAAACCTCAAAAGGAAGCATAGCCTCACTAACTCCAGACGCGTCTATAAATCAAACCAAGGACCTGTAATTCTGTTCAGCACATGCCCACCCTCAAACCTCCTCTCTCCAGGTCTACAGCATGGGCGGAGTGCAGAGATGGAGGCCCCACCTCTGAACAAAAGTGGGGACTGCACCTGGACACGGAGAGCCTGTCCCTCCCCTTGTCCAGGACAGTGCATGATCTCTCTTTAGGGATTCTTATGATGTGATTCCAACTTGCTGCTACAAGTAACATCAACCACTCTCTTCTGGACCTTAGGTAGACAAAGCCAGACTGCAGGGAGCCAAAGGAAGCCACTAAGTGATTCAGAGTCAACGGTCAAAATCTCCATTGCAGGCCAACCTGGGTATAGCCAGGAATGTCTCTGAGTGTCTAGGGTCAAGATCAAGCCCATCAAGACAACAGAAGTTGACAGCCTAAATTCCCCAGAGTTTGGGCATGCTGCGTCAAACTCTGGGATGAAGATTCTACTGTCCACAAGGTTAAAGCCTGCCAGGCCACATTGTTTTTCTTTTCACCAGCCCACTTCTGTGCTTTTTCGAGTGGTTCAGGGCCCCCAGAGAAGCCAATCAGCGACCCCAAGTAGCAGCCAAGCCCCACATGGCCAGAGCCAGGGGAGTAGCCTCTTGAGGGGTGGGAGGAGCAGGCACCACAGGCAGCCCCCATCACGTGCCTACAAGCAGCTGCCCAAGGCAAGTCTGAGACTGGCTGCCTCACTGAGTGGCCATGATAGGAAGGTGGGCTCAGCCCTGGGGAAGCACCTCCACAAGCTGAGCAGCGGATCCCTGGAAGACACAGACCCCAAAGGGTGGTGAAAGAAGGCCCAAAGCCAAGAGCTGCCAGCATGTTGGGGGGGAGAGGAGGGACAGGACCTGGCCCTGGAGACCGTAGCCCTTGTCTGGCACTGGTGGGGACCCCCGGGCCTTCAGGCAAGGAGAAGGGGCTGCTCCAGGTGGGCCCCAAAACCACCTGGCTCTGCCTGGGAAGCACCGTCCCACAGCATGGAAACAGCTCTGGGATGAGTGGGCAGTGGGTCCCTGGGCTTCCCCTGCTGAGGCCCACCTGAAACCCACAGAAACAAATTTCAGATTGGTGGCTGGAGCCCAAACACGGTGACTGGAGGCCAGAAGGAAGACAGCCAGGGGCAGCTTGGCCCTGGCCTGGTGAGCCCCCACCCAGGGCCAGAGGCTGAGGATAAGGAAGTAATGCGGGGGGCCGGGGGGTCGCGCCCAGGATGGCCCCCAGTTTCACCTACACTGCCGCTGGATCAGCCCAAGCCTGAGACACACATGCGAAGCCAA
>SJYA01002482.1:359990-386549 GCA_006410615.1 Neotragus moschatus | reverse complement strand
CCCACAACTGACCCCTCAGGGGCCTGCTCAGTCCTTTCTGGCCAATGACTGTTCTCTGGCAGGGAACAAAACCCAGAGGGCCCCCTCACCCACCCACTTGGTCATCTTTTCTGCATCCTGCCCTCACTTTCTGCAGCCCTGCCAAGAACATTTCTCCCCAGTTGAGTCCTAGATTCCTGGCTCAGCTGGACCACCTCTGTCCCCTTGCTCCCTCTGTGACCTTCCAGGTTAGATGCAGGGAGGTAAATGGAGGCCTAATCAGGATTGTGGTGCCCTCCTGGAGAGGCTATGGCGCCACAGCTCTTCCAGAGCAGAGGGTGGGGCAGAGGAGCTGGAGGTCACAAGGTCTTCAGGGCCCCACGCCTACCACAGGACCCAGGTCCTCCAGGTGGAGCCAGAAGGGTTCCCTGAGCCCTGAGTCCGGGTCCAGGGTCTGTCAGTGCGAAGGAAAAGCCCTGGCACCAGCTTTTCCCACGCGCCATCCTCCATCCACCCCCCCTCACCCCCAAATGCTGAGCACACGGTGACTTCCTGAAGAGATCACACAGAAAAGTGCCGAGCGTGGCGGCTGGGAGCTGAAAAGTGCCTCCTCGGCAGATTTCACCCTCCACAGAAGCCCTGAACTCAGCACAAGTGTAGCCAATCGCCTCCTAATCAAAGGTGTGCCTGTGCGCTGCTCGTGAGGGGGAGGGGCGGCTCTCAGCAAAGCAGGGGCTTGTGACCTCCTGGCCTGGTCTCCGCTACCTACGGACTCTCACTACTGGGACGGAGACAACTTTTGGGCATGGGCTGGGACTGACAGCTCAGGACACCACAAGAAACCAGAGGGAGAGGATTTCAGAGGCTGGATCAAGGAGACCCTTTACCCTGCCTCTCATCTCTGCTTCCGCTAAGGCTGAGCACACCTTGTGGAGAAGCCAAGGGCAGGAATCCACCAAGGTACCCAGGGCCACTCATTCAAGGTGAGAGCCAGCCAGAAAGGGGAGAGAGCTCCATCCTCTTTCCTGGGTGTGGACAGCAGACAGGAGGCCAGTCCGCCCCTGCTCCTTCTCCTGATCGCAAACACCAGTAGCCAAACTGCCCTGGCAGGTGTGGCCTTTGTCAGTCTGGCACCCTCACCTAGCCCACTGCACTCCCATCCTGCCCTTTAGACCAACCTTCTCCAGAAGCCCTTTGTAAAAAGTCTAAAACTTAATTTCCACCAGAGCATAAGTAGCTGAGAAGAATCGACATGTTCCTGAGGCATAGAATTTCAGCCAAAAGATCAGCTTAAGTGTTAAAACACCTGACATCTCTAAGCCCAGGGCTGGAGAGGAAGGAGGACAAACCACAAGGTCAGCCTTGGCTAGCCATGAACCCCTGGGCAAGAGCAGTCAGCTCTGGTCTAGACGGAGTGCTCCCCTAATCCTGAAGACCAGGAACCACTCATACAATACACCCAGGAAAAGTAGTTCAGGCCACATCACCTTCAGGTTGTCACTCTCCAGGAGTCCCTACCACTGGCCTGACACCCAGAAGGGTCACATTCTTCGCTAACCTGCACAATACTGAGCCCCAACCTCAAGTAGAACCACTCTGGGGTGACCGGGATGGGTCAACCCCTGCCATCCACAACAGTCCACCCTCAAAGTTACCACCACTCAGACCCCAAGGCCAGGCTGTGAAGAAAGCCAAAGCCTGTTCACCAGACGCCTCACTCCTCTGAAGTCTAAGTCCTTACGCTTCCTCTCCTTTGCCAATTTCCTGGTAGAGCTGCACCGACTTGCCCCCTGAACTGTCCACTGTCACCGAGGACTCAAGTACAGGCACCCCTCCTTCTCCCACTGCCTCAAGTCTTCCCACCTGAGACAGCTGGGCCTGGCCAACCACACCAGCCACAGGGAAAGCCTACTTCCCAGCCCGCTAGGACGGCCTCCCCTAAGCTCCTCCCCTCTTCTCAGAACTATTTCCCAGTTTGGGGAACTGTCCCAGAGGCGGGTCAGGGACCAGCATCCTGAGAAAAGCTTGCCTGGGAGGGGATGGACACACCAAGGGTTTCACCCTCTACCCCAGGATAACCTGCACCGTGACTGCTCCGTTTACTCGTCACCCTCCTATCGTAAACTTGTATCAGTCCAAACTTAAGCAGGGGCCCCAGCCTGGGGCCTGGCCCCTTCTAACTTCCCACGGTTTCCCTCTCACCCATCGTTTCCCGGCCTTGCTCAGGCCCCTAGCTGAAATCCCCCCAGGCATTAAGACAAGCATCTAGTGACCTCATGCTGATGACTCAGCAAGTCTCCCTCTGGGCTCTGGCACGCGTGTGACGGAGTGAAGCCGGCGCGGGCAGGGTCTTCCCAGCCCGCCCCCCACGTGCCGCCTCCTGCCCCCAGCCTGCCAAAGACCCCGCGCCGGGGAAGCCTTGACACAGACACCTGATGAATCAGCAGCTCAGGCCGGGACCGCCGAGCTCTTCCGCGGAGCCCTGGGCGCCCTGCTCGACCCCACCCTTTCCTCCCGCCACCCAGGCCGCCCCTCCCTCCAGGACGCCCGGCTTTACCTAGCCAGCCCAGAACACGCCCCGCCCTGCCCCTGAGCGCCCCTGCGCCCACCCCATTACCCCCGGCTCAGAGGCCAGGAACCGCTCCTGACCGGTGGGGAAATCGAGGCATGGGCCGCCAGCAGGGCACAGGCAGACCCAAAGACCTAAGTACCCAGCCCGCGCCGCCGGGAGGAGCCGCAGCCCCTCGAGCACCCGTCTCTGGCCTGGAATCCCCGGCCACCCTCCGTCCGGCCCTGGCCGGGCCGCCGCCGCACTCACCCACCACACTGCGGGCCCGGCGGGCAGAGGCCGGGGCGGGGCGGGGCGGCCACTCCGAGGCCGCGCTGGGCTGGCCGAGCGAGTACTCCGGGCCCAGAGTTGGGGCTCGCCGCCTGCGCTGGCCGCGCCGAGCGCGCTGGGAAGGCCGGGCTGGACCAGGCTCGGGGCTTGGGAGTCTCCGCCGCCGCCGCCGCCGCCGCCACCGCCGCCACAGCCACCGCCGCCGCCGCTCCACAGACGTCACATGATGTTTGGTCACGTGGGCTCCATTCATGAAGCAGCGACGCGACCGGCTGGGGCTTAAAGGGGAAGGTGCGGCGGCGGCGGCGGCGGCGGCGGGGGCGGGGCACGCCTGCACTGCGCCTGCGCGCCCAGGCGCCGTCGTCTGGGCAACGCCCGCCGCGCCCGGTGGGTGAGGTCTCGCGGGACTGGCCCAGGAGCGCGCTCCCGGCCAGCCACGCCCCCTTGAAGGCGGGGTCTGGCTATTCTGCTCCACTATTCTCTTGTGTCTTGTGTGTAGGACATTTCAAAGGCCACGTGTCCAGAGTGCAGGTGCGGATCAGAGATCCCATGCATAACGGAGAAGATTCTCACGGTAGTTCTGATGCCGCCTGTCAGACTCTGCATGCACTGCCTCCATACTGGAGCGGGCCTCAGCCCTGCCAGGAACGTTGGCCTGGCTCACAGAAGACCCATATACTCCCGGAGGTGAAGGGCTTGTCCAGGATTCAAAATTTAGGTCTGTCTGCCACTTCCAGCATCCTTCCTGTAGTGTAATCTGTCTTCACCCAACATCCTGAGACCTCACAAGGACTCAGGTGGTCCCTGGAACCCATTCTGGCTCAGAGTGGGTGAGGGGTAAACATCTGTTGAATTAACAGCTGATGTAGGAATTGTACCTTTCCTTTCCTGTTTCATCAGCATCTGGCTGGAACTCAGGTCACCGGTCCATGTCTGCTCCTGAACTTTCTGTAAGTTCTCACGGCTCTTCAAAATTCCCAGAGAAAAAGGTGACAAAAGGCAGACAGGAAATTGAAGGGATCCAATTTCTACTTTGAAATTCTGGATTTCCTTCTCAAATGAAAAGGCAGGAAGGGGGACCTACCCTGCCAGGCAGGTCAGAGGGATCAGGTGAGCTGAAGGAAGGATGAGTGAGAGGTTGCCTGTCCTCAGGGGGATTCGGTGCCACTGAATGAATGATGGAGGCCAACCAAGGAGGCCCCCAAAGCCAGGAGACAACAAGGTGTCAGCAGCTCTCTCTCCCAGACTCTAATTCCCTCAGAATCCACAGGACCTTGTCACCTACTTTGCAGGGTTGCATGTGGTTGTCTTATCATCCTGTCTGTGTTCTTTAAGGGCAAGGTGTGTCCCCCTGCACTAGGTATAGCCTGAGCCTCACAGATTATAGGGCCTTAATATACCCGAGGAGAGACTTCTAAAGCCCTCAACTCTTTTCTTTTTTTAATTTTTCTTTATTTTTGATTGCGCTGGGCCTTCATTGCTGTGTGGGTTTTTCTCTAGTTGCAGCAAGTGAGGGCTTCTTATTGCAGTGGCTTCTCATTGCACAGCACAGGCTCTAGATGTGCGGTCTCTGTGGTTGTGACTCTTGGGGCTCTAGAATACAGCCTCAGTAGTTGTGGCACACAGGCTAAGTTGCCCCACAGTAGGTGGAACCTTCCTGGACCAGGGACTAAACCCATGTCCCCTGTTTTGGCAGGTGGATTCTTAACCCACTGATCCACCAGGGAAATCCCACCTTCAACTCTTAATGTAGTAGACCACAAAGACTTGCCCCTGAGGCCAAGAAAGAGGTCTTCTTGGACCTCTCACATCCTCACCACCAGCTGCAGGCTCTTCTTCTCTCCTGCTCTGCTTAGGTCTGCTCATACTTGCAGGGATTTCCACAGATGTCACTTCTTGCCAGATACCAAACACTTCATAGCATTCTCCCCACATCACACCCTTTCTTGGGCCTGTGTGGCTCTGCCACACTTCCCCACCTCTGGCCTCTCGTGGTTGGAATCAAGGTTCACAGACCTGCTGGCCTAAACCCAGTGTGTTCTTCGCGGGGCAGCACAAAGCTTGTTGCAAAGCTCATCTGGATCCCTGTGCCTCCTCCGAGGCTGTGACAGGTGATTCCTTACTTTGGAACCATCTTCTGGCTTTCTCCAAACCCCAGACCAAGGCACGTGTGGGCGCAGCAAGATCCCCTCGTTTTATTGGTAGACACCTGACACACAGGAGGTGCTCTAATAGTGAGACTGACTTTGACTTGAAGGGAACAGTCAAGGAGAAGCTTTGGTCCTGAGCAGATGTGTGGTCTGTGGGACCATCTCTTCCCATGGGGACATGTTTCCCCCAGAGGGATGATGCCAGGGTCTCCCTGCACTGTCAATTACTCTGCCAGGTGAGACCCATAGCCCACTCATGCTTCTACCCACCAGCATGGAGTGCCAGGGGCTCATGCCCTCGGGGGGGCCTGCAGGGATTCCAGGCCTCAGGAGGGCCTTGGGCACTTGGTACGTGGGGAGTGACTGGGACTCTGAAGGCCACTCTGACAGGGACGAGGGAATGTAGTCTTGCCCCTTGTGTGCGTGCGTGCTCAGTTGTGTCCGACTCTTTGTGACCCCAGGGTCTGTAGCCCACCAGGCTCCTCTGTCTGTGGCATTTTCCAAGCGAGAATATTGAAGTGAGTTGCCATTTCCTCCTCCGGGCAATCTTCCCAACCCAGGGATCGAACCTGAGTCTCCTGTGTCTCCTTCATTGGCAGGCGGATTCTTTACAACTGAGCCACCNCAGGGTCTGTAGCCCACCAGGCTCCTCTGTCTGTGGCATTTTCCAAGCGAGAATATTGAAGTGGGTTGCCATTTCCTCCTCCGGGCAATCTTCCCAACCCAGGGATCGAACCTGAGTCTCCTGTGTCTCCTTCATTGGCAGGCGGATTCTTTACAACTGAGCCACCAGGGAAGCCCTAACTGCTGTAGTCTTGCCTCTTAACTGCTGTTTATTCTGTCTCCCGTAGATTTGGAAGGCCATGTCCTTGTCCCCAGAGTGCTCCCTCTACCCACCACATTTGCACAGGGCTTTGGTTCTAAGTGGGCCCAGGGGAAGGAAATGAACCAGAGCTGAGACCTTGCAATGCGATTCCTGGAAAACCTATGGTCAGGGGCTCTCCTGGTCCCCTCCCCTCACCCTCCCAGGACCCATCACTTCACCTGGATGCCTCCCCACCAACACCCTACAGATGCCCAGTCTTGCTCCTCTGACATACTCAGGTGTGTGTGAGTGTGGACTTCTGGAGGCAAGGGCCCTTGTCTTCATGCTCAGTAACTGTTCATCAAACAAATGTGAGCCCTCTTGGCGCCAGAAAAGGTTCTGACCCTCAGCAGCTTTTCTGAACTTGTGGGCCTCTGATGATGGATAATTTTAAGTCAACCTGACTGGGCCATGGGGTGATCAGATACTACTTCTGTGAGGGCATTTTTGTATGAAAGTAAAATGTACACCAGTAGACTTCAACATTAGACCAAATTAACATTTTAATCAATAAAGCAGATTGCCCTCCTTATGTGGGTAAGCCTCACTGAAGCAGTTGAAGGCCTGAATAGAAGACTGACTCTCTGCAGAGTAAGACAGAATTGTCCATCAGCCTACTTCAGACCTCACCTGCCTACATCAGTTCTCCCTGCCTGATCGCCTTCAAATCGAAATACTGGTTCTCTGCGGGTCTCCAACCTGGCTGCTTGACTCCATAATTGTGAGCCAATTTCTCATGATAAATCATGATATGAGCTTTGCAACATATATAAAACATGATCCTGCTGCTGCTGCTAAGTCGCTTCAGTCGTGTCCAACTCTGTACGACCCCATAGACGGCAGCCCACCAGGCTCCCCGTCCCTGGGATTCTCCAGACAAGAGCACTGGAGTGGGTTGCCATTTCCTTCTCCAATGCATGAAAGTGAAAAGTGAAAGTGAAGTTGCTCAGTCGTGTCTGACCCTACTTCAAATACAACTAAGGAGACAGCAACAAAAACTCAATCTAATCATAAAGTACGTTGATATCACAGATGTAAGGAAGAATCAGATAGGAGCAATCAGGGCATTGCAAGTCCTGATTATGCAGAGCCGTTAATCACGAACCATGCGAGCTCCAATCATCATGTTCATAAAACATGATAAATCCTGTTATATATATATAAGCCATCTCCTACTGGTTATTCCTCTGAAGAACTCTAACACATCTTCCTAAGGGGCTTCTTCCTTATCNAGATGTAAGGAAGAATCAGATAGGAGCAATCAGGGCATTGCAAGTCCTGATTATGCAGAGCCGTTAATCACGAACCATGCGAGCTCCAATCATCATGTTCATAAAACATGATAAATCCTGTTATATATATATAAGCCATCTCCTACTGGTTATTCCTCTGAAGAACTCTAACACATCTTCCTAAGGGGCTTCTTCCTTATCTGCCCTTGGCCTTGCCTGGGTGAGCTGGGGAGACAGATGTCTCCACCAGCCCCCACCAAACCAAAAGGTGCAGAGTCCTGAGGCTGATACCCCTCCCCACCACAGCAGGGCCTGCCAAGACCAGCTATGGTGCCAGCTTCCAGTCATGCCTCTAGTGACTTTCCCCAGAAGCCCTCTTGAGCTCTGCTCACTGGGAGACTCAGCCCCACCAGCCAGGCTGGCTGCCTTAGAATGTAGGGCTCTGGAAATGTGGGCAGCCAGCCTTCAATGTTATACCAGACAGCAAGGACCCTCCAGCACACGTGGGAGCCTCCTTCGCCACGAGGGGACAAAGTTGCAAGTCCAGGTATTGGGGCTGGAAACCAATTTATTTAACCTAAAAAGTAAAGAGAGAGAGCTGACAGTGTCTGTGGGTCAGGCTAGGAAAGGGAGATGATGGCGTGAGTGTCGGGGCCTCGGAAGTCCAACCACCTGAAGAGCCTTTTTCTCAAATGTCCTGCTGGCCAAGAACCATGCGCCCTTCTGCAGGATGTCAGGGACCCTAAGGTCCTTCCCACACTGAGGAAAGAGGTGTGAGTGGGGAAAGAGCAGATGCTCTCCTTGGGTGGGCCTTTGTGGNGACCCTCCAGCACACGTGGGAGCCTCCTTCGCCACGAGGGGACAAAGTTGCAAGTCCAGGTATTGGGGCTGGAAACCAATTTATTTAACCTAAAAAGTAAAGAGAGAGAGCTGACAGTGTCTGTGGGTCAGGCTAGGAAAGGGAGATGATGGCGTGAGTGTCGGGGCCTCGGAAGTCCAACCACCTGAAGAGCCTTTTTCTCAAATGTCCTGCTGGCCAAGAACCATGCGCCCTTCTGCAGGATGTCAGGGACCCTAAGGTCCTTCCCACACTGAGGAAAGAGGTGTGAGTGGGGAAAGAGCAGATGCTCTCCTTGGGTGGTCCTTTGTGGTGGGGGTGGGGAGGGGTGGGGCCTTGACTTTGTACTCAAGCTGAAGCCAGCTAACGCTGAGTGGGGAGGGTAAAGCCCCTCAAGCCTTCTGAGCTTTGGAGGAAGGTGGTCCCGACGTGGTCTGGGGACGGATGAATCGGGAGGCTGAGGCCAGAGAATCCTTGCTTTGGACCAGGACACACTTGGGGGACCATGGAGGTTCCCACTGGGGGGTGATGTGCCCTGTCCCTGGCAATGACTCGCAGATCTGAGTGGACCAAGCCATGGGCAGTATGGATCAACATGAGGACACCCTGTGTAGCCTGGGGCTAGATACTCCCAGTGCAAGAGCTGTGAGCCTAGGAGAAGTCGAAGAGTGGCCCAAAGGCAGGCTGGACCCCTCAGTCCTTCTTGCCTGATGGGGCCATGCTGCGGGGCAGAAGCTTGGAGTAGCCAGAAGGGGCCAGCGAGGCACTGGAAGGGGAGTCCAATTTCACCTTGTCCAGGATAGTTTTCTTGATGGCAGCTGGTGAGACCTTCTCCTGGTCGGCCATGGACTGCAGCTCTCTGGGGAGACAGGAGGGATGTGTCCAGGGCCCCACCTTCTTCCAAGCTCAGGGGCCCAAGAGGGAAGTGGGAGGAAGTCCATGGCTTCCAGTAGGAAGCTGCTGCGCTGTCACTCCTACCTCAGGGCCTTTGTCCCTGCAAGGCCCTTTGCCAGTGACCCCTCCCCTACACTGCCATCCATCTGCCGCTCACCCCATTCAGGTCAGCTCAGGGTCACCAAATCTACCAGTAGCACCTGAGACACGGAGCCCTTTCAGTCCTGAGCATGGGACACGGGCCTCATCTGCCTCCCTTGCAGGCTGGCACCCAGAGGGCAATGCTATGTTCTAGCCTCACTGTCAGACAGTGGTAGAGAAGCCTGGGGACTTGGACCGGAGGGCAGGCGGGATGCTGAGAAACAGGCCTGTCCATCCCACAGACCTGAACTTGCAACAGGGACTCAGCCAGTATGCCACACCTGTCTGTCCCCTGCTCTTTCAGCTTTCACTGACTGCGCTGATGTCGTGCCAGTACCTCCCGCGCATCTCTCACTCTCCCCGCAAGGCCAAGAGCAAGGTGGTGTCATCAGCCCCACAGAGATTTCCTCCTGGCCTGCCTCCCTGGCTTGGATGACCACCCCGGTCAAAAGGCCACAAGTGATGAAACAATGAGGAGGACAGCCTGGGCCCGGGAGGCAGCGCCTCCTCACAGCATGATGAGGGCTGGCGAGGGATGCTGTACACTGCAACCCCAGGGCTCCCCGTGCCCTGCCCACTGCCAGGCCAAAGCTCGATAGCCATCTGCTGAGCCAGTGACAGAGTGAGTGCGCGGTGGCTGAAGCCCACCGTGTGCGGATGCAGGAGGCCTCCACGGCCTTGATGAGCAGCGAGCGAAAGCCCCCACTCTCCAGCACATGCAAGGCGTGGATGGTGGCCCCGCCTGGTGAGCAGACGTTGTCCTTGAGTTGGCCTGGGTGCTGTTCAGAGTCCAGTAGCATCTTGGCAGCCCCCTAAAGCCAGACAGAGGGGTTGAAGGTTGTGAGGGTATTGCCCCCTCATCCCAGCCACACCCACTGACTCTCCACCCATCCACCCCGATGCACCAGTCTTGGTCCTGGCAAGGAGTGGCCCCCACCAGAGGGTCAGGAAAAACACGAACCAGCAGAGCCTGGGCCCCGAGGCGGACTGCCAGGCGTCTTGGAAGTCCCATCTTCACGCCTCCATCAGCCAGTGCGTCCAGGGCTGTGAATGCCTGCAGGGAGAAAGTGCTTAAGCTGCTGTCCCAGGCCCACTCTCATTTTTCTCTGGGCACTACTCAGAACAGCAACCCCAGGGAACCTCACGGCTCCCAGGGCCCTACCCACTGCCCGGCCAGAGCTCTATGAACAGTTGCTATGTGAATGACTGAGTCGGTGGGCAGTAGTTGAGAACCACTGTGTGTGGTGGGTCTGCAGTAGCTCTGCCCGCAGGAGCCCAGAGCAAGGAGGAGGGTGGAAGATGGGGAGACATGCCCTGAGGTCCTGGGAACCGTCTACTTGCCCCTCTCCCTCCCCAGTTCTCACATAGGCTGGGCCACTGCCGCTGAGCCCTGTGACGGCATCAATCAGGTCCTCCTCCACCTCCGTGCAGAAGCCCACACTGCTCATGAGCTGCTCCAGGAGTCTGCCGTCCTCCACCTGGGCGTGGGTGCCTGTGGCATACACTGTGGCCCCTTCCCGCACCACGACCGGCGTGTTGGTCATGCAGCGGATGACTTTGGGAGCTGGTTGGAACACCGTCAGCTTCTGGAGGAGAAACCAGCTCTGTGTCCATTCCAGCCCCTTGCCCTGCGGGCTGTGCTGGATGTGGGTGTGAATGTGCTCACCCAACTCACCCAATCGAACACTTCCTGAGCTCTATGGGCTGCACCAATGCACCCACTTCGCAGGTGGGGGACCCCAGGTGTGGAGCAGGCCAGGACTCCTGAGTCCTCTGCAGCGTACACATCTGCCCCATCTCCAAACCCTCGAACCAGCCTCGAGCCGCAGTGCCCACCTTCTCGATGGAGCTGATGGTGACGCCGGCAGCACAGGACACCACGATGTGCCGAGCCTCGATGTCCGCGGCGATCTCCTCCAGGATGAAGGGGATGATGTGCGGCTTCACGGCCAGGAACAGCACGTCACTGTGCTGCACGGTCTCCTTGTTGTGGAGCGTGAGGTTCACCCCCATCTTCTGCAGGGAGCGCCCAGACAAGCTCAGCCTGTGATTCGTGGCTGGCTGGCCCCTGTAGTGCCCCTCCCCCTGGCCAAAACCCCTCATGTAGCCCCTCATCATAGAGGATTCTGGGAATGTCGGCATGGCAGGGCTGGCGGCTCAGGGCATGGGGCGATGATGTTCTCTGCCACTCCTACCCCAAGGTGGAGGAAGCATTCTGCTCTGAAAGGTAACTCTTTTGTGAGTGGAAAAGGGAAACTGCCCGCAGTCCAGGCCCAGCCCACCTGGGTCTGTAGCCCCTAGACCCCTGCCCTGTGCCCTCCAGGTGTGAGTAGTGCTGTAGATAGTGGTCTTAAGCTGGGAACCTGCCAGCACCCTTGGAGCTCTCACTCAGCTATGGCAAACTGAAGCTGCGTTCAGCCCTTGGATGTCTGTCCCGGCCCCCACACTGTGACTGTGACCCCTGTGGGGTCCACTCAGGGGACTGCATTCCTGACCAGCACCCTTTCCCCACCAGCTGCACATGCCTGATGAAGGTCCCAAGAGCTGAGAGAGGGAGGCCATCTGCAGTCCGAGAGGCAGAGTCTTTAAGATAGTCTTGCCCAGGGAATCTCTTCTCATTGGTGTGGGGGACTGCGGCATGGTGCTGCCCACTAGGGCCCCTACTCCTAGTCTTCCAGGGTCAAGGCTGTCACTGGCTTCCAGAAATAGTGACCAGCCTCCAGAGGGACAGCCGCCCAGTCACCCTCCAACCCTGCACCTACCCTGAGGGCAGAAACGGTGGCCAGGTCCATGTCTGGAGAACTGGCCATTATCTTGTGGGCAGCCACAACACCTGCAGGAGACAAGATCCCTCCCTCAAGGCCAGGTCCCCCACATTCTCAGGAAGAACAGAACCACCACCACCCCCCCACCACCACCACCACTCCAGGGTAAAACAGCAATCATAGCCTTACTCCAAACTTCCCAAGGCTACTGTTTCCCACAGGGCTCAAATGAGGCATGTTATCCCGACTCCCTCTTCACCTCCCAGCCTGGGGAAGGGTAACTGGCCTACCCTCTTACGTTTGTCCTTTCCTGGCCGTAGAGCCTACCTGCTGCTGTGAAGCCCTTAGCCAGGGCAAAGGCCAACTGGCCAGCCCCGATGAAGCCCACGCTCATGGTGTCTGGAGGTCTGCGCCCACCGCCCTCTCAGCTGGCACCGGCTCTGCAAGAACAAGACGGGACAATGGGGTAGATTCCAGCCCAAGAAGTTAGGCAGACAGAGCCAGCTCTGGCCACTCCACTGCCAAAGGGAGGCCCCCGCCCCCGCCCTATCTCAGCCAGTCTGACTCTCCCCTACCGCGGTGCCCCGCCCACCGCGGCTTCCCGATCGGTTCCCGAGGGTCCCGGACACAGGGAGCAGGGAGAGGCGCGCCCGCCTCCGGANCTAAAGATCCTGTATGCCGCAACCAGACCTAGGGCAGTGCAGCCAAATAAATAAGTATTAAAATAAAATATTAAAAATATATGAAATGTTTTTGAAAACAAAAAAAAAATTTTGACCATGAAAGTAGTTTTTGTTCAGGCCCAATCAACACATGAAAAGTGTAATTAATTTGCCTACTATTCTATCACCTGGGTTCATTTGCCTGAATATTGACTTTCTATTAGGTATTATAAATTTCCTAGAGATGATTCAAAGCATTGAGGAGAGGAATTACCTGGTGTTCAACTGATTAGAACTTGGCTCTTTCACTCTCGTGTCCCTGGGTTGAGTCCCTGGTTGGGGAATTAAATCCTGAAAGCCACAAGGTGTGGCCAATAAATAAATACATAAAAATAAAGTGTACGAGAGGAAGTGCATAATATTATGCTGTTTTATACAGGGACATGGGTATCCATGGATTTTGGTATCCTGGTGGTGGGACTGGGGGTGGTCCTAGAACCTGTCCCTCTGACACAGAGAGACAATTATAAGTACAGTCTTATGTGTATTTCCCCCAACTTTCCATTTAGAAAAGTTTCAGATTTACAGACGAGCTTCAAAATAGCACAATGAACATTCATGTGTCTTTCACCCAGATTCAAGAATGATTAATATTTTGCCCTGTTCATGCTGTTTCTCTGGACCTCCATTAATAATTAATAATAACATTAATTCTGGCAATGTGACAATTCTCCCCTAGATACTTCCATGGACACCTAAGAGTGAAGCCGTTCTCCTGCAGAACCTGAACTCAGTGGCTACACTTGGGAAATTGAAGAATGATCACCTAATACACAGTCATGGGCTTCCCTGGGTGGCTCAGTCGGTAAAGAATCCGCCTGCAATGCGAGAGACCTGGATTCGATCCCTGGGTTGGGAAGATCCCCTGGAGGAGGAAATGGCAACCCACTCCAGTATTTTTGCCCGGAGAATCCTGATGGACAGAGGAGCCTGATGGGCTACAGTCCATGAGGTCGTGAAGAGTTGAACATGACTGAGCGACTAAGCACATACTACACATTCTTTCAGTTTTCCCCACCTGTACTGAAAATACACCTTATAGCATTTAAAGTTTTTGTGCCAGGATTTAATTGGAATTATACATTGCATTTGGCTGTCATGCTTCTCATTTTCCTTTATTCTAGAGTAGTCTCTCTTTTTTCAATATATATTTCATAACACTGATTTTTTAAAAATGTCCCAGCTGGCAGCTTTATTGGTGGTCTTTCAGTGTGTTCTGTCTGTTTGCTCATGTTTAGATCCTGGCTAAATGCCCTTGGCAGGAAAACCATGTGGGAGATGTCACCTGTCAGGAGAATCACAATGGCTGTACATCTAGAGTAAGAAGTTTGACCACCTGGTTGGGGTGGTGTCCATGTCTCGTGCCCCGGTGATTCTCCCAGGCATCCTGGCATCCCTTTATGCTTCTTATGGGCAATGTTCTCCGTGAACACACACCCCCTTTAAAAGCTGAATTGTGCTGGTCATCCAACAACATGATTGTTGGCGATGTTTCCAGAGCAGTTAACATGATTGTAAACACAGGATTCCTGTTGCTGTTCAGGGGCTTTGCAGGCTCTCTGAGACAGTGTCTAGACACTGCAGTGGAGCAGAGTGGGCAGTGAGGTCTCACCAGGCAAACTTTTTATGGAGCCTCCTCTTGCCAGGCATCTGCAGCTGGTGCTCCTGACCCTGGACAGGGGAATGAGGGGAGCACGGGGCCTTAGGCTTCAGGGGTACAGACAAGCTGGTTCCAGACCCTTCTGCCCCCGATCAGAGAAAACTGGAAGGAAGTCTTGCACAGAGAGGATGGTTTAGTTTATCTCAAGTAGACATGTGCCAACTTCAGCCCAAGTTCATAGCTCAGTGAATCCTAACAGTGAACATGCCCACATTTCTCGACCACACAAACCGTCCTTGGGGCATCAGCCTTGCAGTGCTCTTGGCCCCTGCTTCCATTCCCTTCATACCCCCAACCAAAGGGGTTCAGGTTGTAGCACCTGAAGCCTTGGGCACTTTGGGGTGTCCCCAGTGCTCAGGGATACCAGCACACCTGTGCAGGTAGGAGGCAGCCTCTCAGGCGCTCTGTGGCCAGCGTGGCGGGTGAGACAGGCACCTGACTGGCCTTCTCCACCGGAAGCTGGTACCCTTCCTCAAAATCAGACACTGCACTGTGCCTCCATCTTCTGGCACAATGAACCCTGGAAATCAAATTGAAAAATGGGTTGACAAATGCTGGGCAGAGGCGAGGCACAACAACATGACCATCCTGGGAAGCCTGGCTGAGAAGCTCCCCTGAAAGTGGTTGGGGCCACCGGGTTCTGAGTGAGGGTATGGAGCCCAGGTAAAGTGGCATCCTGGGACCCGTGTCCGTGGGCTGTCCAGCAGTGCCCAGGAATGCCAACTAGCCCTCCTTCTGGCCCCACTCAAAGTCCAATTGGCCCTTCGGAGCCTGGAGTCTTTCATCTGGGCCTGACCAGCTGAGAGCTGTGGCTGGTGTGGCTGATCTGCAGGCTTGAACATGGCAGTGGATGCTGTCCTGGGGATGGGGGTCAGTGTGTGGGTGTGGAGGGGGAGACTTCAGTGAGGGAATCTTAGATGCCAGTCAAGCCAAAGTCAGTACCATATGTTGGAACTCTCTGGGAAGCAAAGTGCCCACCTTTGGTATCCATACTTTCCTTCTCCATGTGAGGAAACCGAAGCTGCTAGGCCTGAGCTGCCCAGCTTCCAGCAGCCACCTTGTGCTTGCATGGGTATGCCTAGAACTGCAATCAGCCATCTGGCTTGGGGCTGCCAGGGAGCTAGGTCCAGATTTGAGTCTTCTCCTGGGCCCAGCTTTTCCTGACCCACTTAAGTGACTGCTGTGCCCATGTGTGGGCTTCCCAGGTGAACAGCAAGGTCCTACTGTATAGCACAGGGGACTATATTCAATGTCCTGTAATAAACCATAATGGGAAAAGAAAATGGAAAAAGAATACATACATACAGTCATCAAGACAGTATGGTACTGGCACAAAAACAGAAATATAGAATGAAACAATGAAACAAGACAGAAAGCCCAGAGGCAAAGCCCACGCACCTATAGGTACCTTATCTTTCACAAAGACAGCAAGAATATACAATGGAGAAAGGACGGTCTGGTCAATAAGTGGTGCTGGGAAAACTGGACAGTTATGCGTAAAAGAATGAAATTAGAACACTTACTATCACCAGACACAAAAATAAACTCAAAATGGATTAAAGACCAGAAACTATAAAACTCTTAGAAGAAAACATAGGCAGAACACTGTATGACATAAATCACAGCAAGATCCTCTATCACTCACCTCCTAGAGCAATGGAAATAAAACCAAAAATAAGCAAATGAGACCTAATTAAACTTGAAAGCTTTTGCACAGCAAAGGAAACTATAAACAAGGTGAAAAGACAACTCTCAGAATGGGAGGAAATAANGACATAAATCACAGCAAGATCCTCTATCACTCACCTCCTAGAGCAATGGAAATAAAACCAAAAATAAGCAAATGAGACCTAATTAAACTTGAAAGCTTTTGCACAGCAAAGGAAACTATAAACAAGGTGAAAAGACAACTCTCAGAATGGGAGGAAATAATATCACATGACACCACTGAGGAAGGATTAATCTCCAAAATATACAAGCAGCTTACGTAGCTCTGTACCAGAAAAACAAACGACCCAATCAAAAAGTGGGCAGAAGGGGCTTCCCTGGTGGCTCAGTGGTAAAGAATCTGCCTGCCAATGCAAGACACAGATTCGATCCCTGATCTGGGAGGATTCCACATGCCGCAGTGCAATTGAGGCTGTGTGCCACAACGATTGAACCTGTGCTCTAGAGCCCACATGCCCTAGAGCCCATACTCAACAACAAGAGAAACCACAGCGGCGAGAAGCCCGTGCAGTGCAACTAGAGAGTAGCCCCCACTTGCCGCAACTAAAGAGAAGCCCGTGAAGAAACGAAGACTCGGCACAGCCAAAAATAAATAAATTAAAAAAAATTTTAAGTGGCAAAAGACCTAAACAGACATTTCTCCTGGGAAGACATACAGATGGCTAATAAACACTTTAAAAGATGGTCAACCTCGCTCATTATTAGAGAAATGCAAATCAGAACTACGATGAGGTATCACCTCATACCAGTCAGAGTGGCCATCATCAAAAAATCTACAAACAATAAATGCTGGAGAGAGTGTGGAGAAAAGGGAACCCTCTTGCACTGTTGGTGGAAATGCAAATTGATATAGCCCCCACAGAGAGCAGTATGGAGATTTCTTAAAAATACTAGGAATAAAGCTACCATATGACCCAACAATCCTGCTACTGGGCCTATACCTTCAGGAAACGATAACTGAAAAAGACACGTACCCCAGTGTTCATCCCAGCTATGACATGGAGGCAACCTAGATATCCATTGGAAGAGAAGTGGATAAAGAAGCACTGGTATATATACAGAGTGCAATATCACTCAGCCATAACAAGGAATGCATTTGACTCAATTCTGATAAGGTGGATGAACCTAGAGCCTATTATACAGAGTGAAATATGTCAGGAAGAGAAAGATAACATATATTAATGCATATATATGGAATCTGGGGGAGAAGACAATGGCATCCCACTCCAGTACCCTTGCCTGGAAAGTCCCATGGATGGAGAAGANAAGGAATGCATTTGACTCAATTCTGATAAGGTGGATGAACCTAGAGCCTATTATACAGAGTGAAATATGTCAGGAAGAGAAAGATAACATATATTAATGCATATATATGGAATCTGGGGGAGAAGACAATGGCATCCCACTCCAGTACCCTTGCCTGGAAAGTCCCATGGATGGAGAAGACTGGTAGGCTGCAGTCCATGGGGTCGCTAAGAGTCAGACATGACTGAGTGACTTCACTTTCACTTTTCACTTTCATGCACTGGAGAAGGAAATGACAACCCACTCCAATATTCTTGCCTAGAGAATCCCAGGGACTGGGGAGCCTGGTGAGCTGCCATCTATGGGGTCGCACGGAGTCGGACATGACTGAAGCGACTTAGCAGCAGCAGCAGCAGCATGGAATCTGGAAAGGTGGTATTGAGGAACCCTTCTGTAGAGCAGCAATGGAGATACAGATATAGAGGACAGAATTACGAAGGAAGAGGAAAGGAAAAAGTGGGACAAATTGAAAGAGTAGCTTTCAAATGTATACATAACCATATATAAAATTAGATAGCCAGTGGAAATTTGCGGTATGATGCAGGGAGCTCAAATCTGGTGCTCTGTGACAATCTAGAGGGGTGGGAGCAGGTGTGAGGTGGGAGGGAGTTTCAGAAGGGAGGGGACATACATATACCTATGGCTGATTCGTGTTGGTATATAGTAGAACCCAACAGAGTATTTTAAGCAATTATCCTTAAATTAAAAGTAAATAGGATTGGGAACTCATATACACCTGTGGTGGATTCATGTCAATGTATGGCAAAACCAATACAGTAATGTAAAGTGAAATAAATAAATAAATAAAATTTTAAAAAGTAAGTAAAAAAGGAATACATACATATATGTATAAATGAATCACTTTACAGCAGAAACTAACACAACATTGTAAATTGACTATATTTCAATAAAAAAAGTATCAGCGCCTTTTCTGAAAGAGGCCTTGAGAATCTGAGAACAAATCACAGCAAAGTCATCCTTCTTTGCTTTGCCAGTTGGGTTCTGCCCACCCATGAGGCCCCAGGGGAGCTCTGGGCCCCACCATGGTCAAGGGAAGCGCTTCATGGCTGGATCCGTGGTAAGGATCCCTGGACCCTGCCACGGGGCATGATTCTGGCTCTAGACGCCAACTCCCAGCTGGTTGGCCACTAGGCTGCTCGGCGACAATGTCTTATGCTTTTGAGCTTTTGCTAACGTGTCACAATTACAGAAGCACAGTGATTCTGGATTGACAGCTTCTCATACTATGGAAAAGCCAACAAAATTTTAACTGAATTTGGTTGGAAATCACCTAAAGTTCAACAGTAGGGACTGGTGAGTAGACTAAGGAGCATCCATGTGAGGCACTCAGGCTGCCTTGAGGTCACCTTGTGGAAGAGCAGAGTGATGAGGCAGGAGATCACAGGGGCAGTGTGGGAGACTAAAGGACCCGTGGGACATCTGCATCCGAAGTTAGAAAGGCTGGGTAAACGCCTGAGAATATCCTGCCATCACCTCCAAGGTGTGGGGCAGTGGGTGCTTCTGCTCTTTGGATTTTCAGTATTTTTCCAGTTTTAAACAAAATAGCTATTACTTCCTAAACCAGGAAAAGAAAATAATTTTAAAAAATAAATGAAGTACATTTTGCTACAGTTCTAAACATGGTTAGGTTTATATTCTTGTATAAATAAAAAAAAAGCTTCTTTAAAATTTTTTAAATAAATAAAAATAAAGAACTTCCCTGGAGGTCCAATGGTTAAGACTGCACTTCCACTGCGGGGGCCATGGGTTCAAGCCTAGGTAGGGGAACTAAGACCCCATGTGCCACACAGTATGGCCAAAAAAAACCTTGCTTTTACAAAATTTTAAAATAGACTTTATTTTCTAGAACAACAGTAGACACACAGAAGAAATTGACTGGAAGAGCTCCTATATTCCTAACATCCAGTGTGTTCTATTGGAAACATCTTTCGGAACATTTGTTACAATTAATGAGACATTGGCATATCATATCAATACATTATTACTAGCATTTATTCAGGCTTCCTCAGGTTTAGCCTCATGCCCTCCGGCTGCTCCAGGACCTGTCCTGACCTCACATGACCAGTAGTCTTCATGTCTCCTTCAGCTGCTCTTGGCCAGGAGGGGTCTCTCAGACTTTCTTGGTTTGAATGACCCCGATGCTTTGGAGGAGGGCTGGGCGGTGATGCAGACTGTCCCTCTGCTGACCTGTCTGATGTTTTTCTCGTTATTGGTCTAGGCTTGTGGGTTTGGAGAGGAAGACCACGGAAGGGAAGTGCCCTTCTCATCACGTCCCGCCAGGGCTGTGCTCTCAACATGACTCCTCACCTTTTGCCCTTGATCACGTGGCTGAGGTGTGTCTTTCAGGTGTGACTTCTGAGGAGTTCCTCTTTCTTTCTCCCCCTTCCCATCCAGTTCTCTCTGGGGAGGGGACCCACACTTGTGGCCCACACTTAAGGGGAGTGTATTCTCCCCCTCCTTGAGGGGGCAATATCGACATAAATTATTTGGAATGCTGCAAAGAGGTTGGTCTTTTCTTCCCCACTTAACTTTCTTCAATGTTTACTTATACCAGGATCCACTTGAGGACATTAATTTTATACTTTGGGTTATAATCCAAAACTACATTTTTTATTCTGTTGCTCAAAGCCTTCCAAGTGTCCCCTGACATACCCCATCAGTGGGGGTTGGGGTTTGTTTTCAGCACCTCCTCACTGCAGGCACTGCAAGATATCCCAGTTTCATCCTGCGCATTTCTCGCCTGCCTTAGAACCAGGTGTTTTCGAAGAAGCCCTGGTTCCTGTTACTGGAGACGGTGTAAGAGACCAAGATCTGGACTTTTCTGGTGGTCCAGTGGTTAAGAATCTGCCTGCCGGTGCAGGGGACAGAGGTTTGTTCCCTGGTCTGGAAAGATTCCATATGCCTCGGGGCAACTAAGCCCGTATGCCACAGCTACGGAGCATGCACTCTAGAGACTGAGCCACGCTCTGCAACAAGAGAAGCCACAGCAATGAGAAGTCTGAGTGCCGCAGTGAAGAGTAGCCTCTGCTCGCTATAATTCGAGGAAGCCCGGGCAAAGCAATGAAAGACTCAAAGTAGCCAAAAAAATTAAATTAAAAACAAACAAACAAAAAGAATTGGCTGCTTCCACTCCAGAGGGCATGGGTTCAATCCCTGGCTGGGGAACTGAGATCCTACCTGCAATGTGGCTCAGCCGAAAAAAGAAAAGAAAAAGAAAAGTTGGGACGTCAGAGTAGACAGTTCTGCCTGTCACTTTGATCCTGCACTGAATACTACATGTTTGGTATCACTCACTCTCCTTATGGGTCCCAGGCTCATTTTGCCTGGGTACCCACAGTACTTAGGCCACCTGATGCGAAGAGCCAAATCATTAGAAAAGACCCCAGTGCTGGGAGAGATTGAAGGCAGGGGAGAAGGGGACAACAGAGAACGAGATGGTTGGATGGCACCACTGACTCAATGGACATGAGTCTGAGCAAGCTCTGAGAGATGGTGAAGGACAGGGAAGGCTGGCGCCTGTAGTCCATGGGGTCGCAAGGAGTCGGACACGACTGAGCGACTGAAAAACAACATCACCCGCAGTAAGGTGCAGACTCTGGAGGTAAGCTAAGCCTCCTTCCTTCTTTATCAGGAACATGGGGAGAAAGGATTTATTCATTTGGTGAAATCCCATTGGGCCTAACCCACAAGTATAATGTTCAGTGGGCCTGGCACGCCCTAAACACACAAAGCCACCCTGTTACTCTTTTCAGTCTACCTCACATAGAGTAAGGCATCTGTCAGTGCCCATGTCACCACCTGCGCCCTTCTCCGCTCAAAGAACTGGCCTCCAGCCAGCGCCTCTGGGGTCCCTCCCCCAGAGGCCCAGCTTTGACCGCAGCATGGACCCCTCCCTCCATGCAAGTCTCCCCCGGTAGATGAAGGCCAGGCCCCTTTTGGGTCGTCCCAGTCCCCATCACTGACTCGATGGACGTGAGTTTGAGTGAACTCCAGGAGTTGGTGACAGACAGGGAGGCCTGGCATGCTGCAATTCATGGGGTCGCAAAGTCGGACACGACTGAGTGACTAAACTGAACTGAACTGAACTGAGCCCCTTCTCCCACTGGAAGCCCACTGTCATGCTGGGAACTCTGTTCATGCCCCTCCAAAGAGGCTGCTCCCCAAGCCAGCAGCCACCCCAGGGTCCCCCTTCTTTCATCTCCAGCCTTTGGCCACACCCNGTCGGACACGACTGAGTGACTAAACTGAACTGAACTGAACTGAGCCCCTTCTCCCACTGGAAGCCCACTGTCATGCTGGGAACTCTGTTCATGCCCCTCCAAAGAGGCTGCTCCCCAAGCCAGCAGCCACCCCAGGGTCCCCCTTCTTTCATCTCCAGCCTTTGGCCACACCCCTCCCTGACCTCACTGTCTCCCTGGGTCAGTGGGACTCTGTGGCCTCCCATGGGAGCTGTCCAAACAAGAAAACACAAATGGGCCATTTAAGCTCCCCTTGGGGAAGCCAACTTCGGTGGGTCCAGAGCTGGTGAGACCTCAGGGCATACTCCCAGTCTTGGGGGGCCGTTGAGAAGATGGGGTCTCTGTGATGCTCCCTACTCTGGGATTGAAGCTGCAGGCTGCCTGAGAGAGGCTGGGTGGTCGGAGGCTAGGAGTAGGGTCCAGGCATGAATCCTTCCTCTGTCCCTTCACATAGCCTCTTTGGGCCTCAGTTTCTTTTTTAAAATTTTTATTAAGATATTTGGTTGCGTCAAGTCTTTCCCCTATCCCTTCACATAGCCTCTTTGGGCCTCAGTTTCTTTCTTTTTTAATATTTATTAAGATATCTGGCTGTATCAAGTCTTAGTTTCAGCAGGTGGGATCCTTTGTTGTGGCTGGGGGTGGAGGGGTGGGGGCTTAGTGGCCTCAACGCATGTGGGAGATCTTAACTCCTCAATTAGGAATCGAACCCGTGTCCCCTGCATTGGGAGGCAGATTCTTAACCACTGGACCACCAGGGAAGTCCCAGGGCCTCAGTATCCCAATCTGCAAAGTGAAGCTTGTAATAAGACCTACTTGCTGAGCACCTGGGGGAATCAGGGTGTCCTGTGTGTTGGGCACTTAGTGCAGGGAACGCTGAGGAAGCCAGGTCTGTTGGAGAGTCATGACCTGGCCACCTTCGGAGGGGGTGCTTATCAGTGCGTCACAAACCCCACAGGGGCTCGCTATCTCTGATGCACAGGCCACCTCGGGGTGCCTCCATGGAGATGCCGGCCTGTGAGCCTGTGTGCGGTGGCGCAGACTAGTCACGCGGCCCTTTATACCTGAAGAGAGTATGAAGCACAGAGCACACTGAAGACTGGGAATGTTCTCTTCAGCCCCAAGTTGCAGCAGGAGGTAGAAACCAGGCAACGAGTGTGTGGTATGCAGTCGCATGTGGAAGGACAAGATTGTGTGTATGTATGTGTGTGTGTGTGTATATGTGTTTATGGGGAGGCTGTGTCCTCTGGGACTAACCACAGAAGCAGAGCCAAGGGCTGGCCTAGAGGGAGAATTTTCACCCTCTAAAATTCTGCCTCTTTCAAATTCTGGACCATGTGCATGTGTCATGTTTTGAAAATAAATACAATACAAACTTCAAAGAACGTGCTAGCTGGGTAGGGAGTGTTTTGCGATAAAGTTTTGAAAGTGGAGGTTGCTGTTGGAGACACAACATTGTAGATGTACAAATGCCAAGTCGTGCCCTTAGAAATGGAGGGGGTGTGGCGTGAATGTCACCCCAAGATCAAAATAAAGAGGAAATGGAGCTTAAAACCATGCTGGGGACTTGTCTGAGACAGGCCCATTACTGCTGTGTGTGGAAAGGATGAACAGAAGGAGCAGGGGTTGGAGGTCAGGAGGCCCCGGAGTCCTTCTCAGCTTCTCCCTGCTGCCCTGGGTTTGTAGGGGGTCCGGCTCAGGTCGGGATGTGAAGCAGGCAAAGTGCCCCCTCAAATAAACACGTCTACAGGATGAGGCTCTTTTGTTATCTTTTCTTCATTATTTAAAAAAAAATATGTTACAAAACAATATCATTCACTATATATTTGTTATTTTTCTTTTTTTAAAAAATTAATAAAAAAGTCACTTTATAAAATAATACAAAATGGCAGGAGAGGCTGGGAGGCTGGGCTGGGGGAGGATGCCTTCTGGGCTGGAGGCTGAGGAATCCAGTGCTTCTGGCTCCCTACCGTGGGTTGGAGATGGAGGGAGTAGGGGGTGGTTAGGAATGAGGGGATGGGGATGATGGGGTGTCAGGAGGAAGGGGCAGGAGGGGGCCAAGGACCACAGCCAGGCTGATGGCAGGTCCATCATCTCTGGCCGGGGCCCCTCAGAGGCAGTAGGAGAGAGACAGTGAAGGTTGCCAAGGGAGGACGTCCAGACCCAGGGCGGGGACAGCTGGGGCCCTGCGGTCCTAGGAGGGCGGGAGGGCCTGCAGGGGAGATGGCCCGGGCGAGGAGCCCTAGCTCCCGCTACTCAGCATCCCCAGCAGTTTACTGGGCTCCAGGCCCTGCTGCTGTGCCACCGTCTGCACGTCGAAGCCCATGTGCATCAGGAACTGGGCCACGTTCATCTCCTGCCCCGTGAACTGGTCCCGGATGGTGGGGCACGAGGGGTTGCAGTGGGGCCAGGGGCAGCTGTCCACTAGGTGGATGGGGCAGCCCTTCAGGGGGGCTTTGCTGGCCTTGTGGCTGTCGTGGAGGCTTCGGTCCCAGCAGTGCAGCGCCCGGGGCAGTGAGGTCCCCTTCACCTGGACGTCTGTCCAGTGGCTGCAGACAGAAACCCAGGTTGGGGATCACTCGGGTGTGGCCAAAGCAGGGGACAGCATTGCCACCACTGAGTTCTTGCCACACAGCTGGTTGTGCAAGTGGTTTTGAAAACCCTCAGAAGCAGCCAGAGCTGGGGAGGCTGGTGGGCAGGCCTAGGCCTGCTGGGGATGGGGGCGTTGCAGATGTCTGGATCGAGAGCCATGGATACGAGCTGTCCTGGGGCCAGGGGGCACTGACCTTCGGATGATGATCTCGTGAGAGAGGCAGGCGGGGGCAAAGCTGGCCCTATTGGGGAGAAGGCAACCTGTGAGCAACCACATCTCACCTCAGCTCCTTCCACACCCCAAAGCACACAGGTCACAGCTCCTCTCCTGGGAGGCTGTCCCCTACCTGGCTCCTACTTCCCTCCTGCCGCTTGCTGGGTTGGCCAGTGGCTCCCCCCAGGCCTTATCCCCACCAGCTCCCAGGTGCCCTACTAACCCCTGTCCCTTTCTGCCTCCAAATCCTGCTCAGAGTGGGGGCTCTGCTGGACAAGTGAATGTTTTTTTAATAGACTTTAGTTTTTCATAGAATTTTTAGGTTCACACTGAAATTGAATGGAAGGCATAGATTCTTTTTCATCCCCTGCTCTTACACATTCACAGCCTCCCCCATCATGAATATCCCCCACCAGTTGTTATGTCTGTTATAATCAGTGAACCTAGATGACACACTGTCACCACCTAGAGTCTGTAGTTCACATCAGGGTTCATCCTTGGAGTTGTCCTGTCTATGAATCTGGACAAATGTATAATGACACGTGGGGTTCCTTAGTGGCTTAGATGATAAGAATCTGTCTATATGAAGGAGACCAGGCTTCAGTCCCTGGGGTGTGAAGGTCCCCTGGAGAGAGGAATAGCTACCTACTCCAGTATTCTTGCCTGGAGAACCCCATGGACAGAGGAGCCTGGTGGGCTACGTGTCGCCAAGTCGGACACGACTGAGCGGCTACACTACTAAGACTGTAATGACGTGCCCACCATCGTGGTACCATACAGAGCAATTCCTCAGCCCTAAACGTCTACTGTTCTCCACCTATTTATACCTCTCTCTCCCAACTCCTGGCCACCACTGATCTTTTTACTGGGTCCATAGTTTTGCCTTTTCCAGGATGTCACAGGGGCTTCCCGAGTGGCACAGTGGTAAAGAATTCGCCTGCTAGTGCAGGAGATGCACAAGACTTGGGTTCGATGGCATAGAGTTGCAATGACACATGTGGCCTTTTCAGACTGGCTTCTTTCACTTGGTAACATGCATTTACAGTTCCTCCCCTTCTGGCAGCTCAGTTGCTCACCCCTCTCTAGCACTGGGTAAGTATCCCTTTGTCTACAATGACCGCAGTTTATCACCTCAAGGACCCCTGGGCTGCTTCCTGTTCTCCATCTCTGTGGCCCCTCTTTTCAAGGCAAGTGGTTTACTATGTATCTGGGGGGCCAAGTGGGGTCCCCACACACTCACGGCACATCCTTGAGTGTGTTCCGAAGCTCACGGCCCAGGTTCTGGATATACAGCCATTGGCCCTCCTGCACCGGCTGCCCCGTGAGGTGCACATTGTCCACAGTCAGCTGGGCCTCGTCAAACAGCCACTGCACCACGAACACCGGGCCTGGGGGGATGGCTCAGCTGGGCCTCACCTCGGAGCTCTGCCCCCCACCCCAGGCTCCAGGGGCAGAGGCCACAGCCAGCTCCCCAGCAGGCTCACAGGCCAGCCAGGCTCTGGCTGCAGAGTGCTGGCGACTAGTTCCCCTGGCATGCTGCCTTGAAGAGGTGCCTTGTTCCCTCCTCCCACCTTGGCCTGGCTCCCAGGACTCCGCTTTGACCAAAACATGGCGATTATGTCGCTTCAAGTGTGGTGCTGGCGAGGGACAGCCAAGGCCCCACACAGGGACGGCACTGAGATTCAACTCCAAGGCACGTTCCTCGCCATGGGTGTGGTCAGCGTAACCAACCATCCTAGTTTGCCTTGAACCGAGTGGACTTTTAGTGCTAAAACTGAGAAAATCCCAGCCAGGCTCAGATGACTTTGTCAACCCTTCTTGGGTGTGGCAGTGGTCTCCGAGCCTAGCCTCTGAGGACTGTACTCCAGGCCGGGTTTCCAGCAGACACAGAAAGGCTGGACACCCCCTGCTGACCGCCCCCTCCACCGCCCTGCGTGCCCACTCACAGCGCAGAGTTGGGTAGACTTTGTAGCCAAAGAAGCAGTTCCATTCCTCGCCCTCCTTGAACTGGCGCCGACAGCGCTCCGGGACCATCCCATTCCAGTACCTAGGCCACACACTGCAGGTTAGGCTGCTCGCCCACCTCCCACCCAGCCCCCACAAGCTCCTCCACCCCCCGATGCCACCCAATCCCAGGCCCTCTGCACAGAATGGGCCCTCCCTCCCGGGGCACCTGATGCCCCGGCGGATGGCCTCCGTGGGCGCGCAGGTGATGGTGTCGATGCAGTCTGTGCGGCGGTACTGCTTGTTGTCCAGGAACCAGCCGGAGTCAGCCAGGCCCCGCACCTGGATGGCTGGATAGCCCAGCTCCTCCAGCTGCTCGGCCACGCGGTCCACGTTTAGCAGCACCCCCGTGCCCCCCGCGCTGCAGGGAAGGTG
>SJYA01002482.1:337725-355807 GCA_006410615.1 Neotragus moschatus | reverse complement strand
GAGCCGAGAGCATTCTGAGCTGCCACCACGTTTGCGTGTAAGGCCCCTGGGGCCCTTCCAGGTCTTGAGGCAGAGAAGGGCTGGCAGAGCTCCAGGCACTGACACAGAGCTAAGTGTCGGGTTATCTCACTTCCTCCCACCCCTCTTTCCCTCCCTCCCTTCTCACTCTCTGACTCGGTTCCCTTATCTGAAAATGAAGGTGAACTCTGTGGTCCAGGCCCCTCTGTCCATTCCTTAGACAACCCCTGAGTCCCTTACATGCCCGCTGGGATACAACGACCAGCGGGTGTGATCTTGCCTACAGAGACCCCAGCCCTTGGCGGTGCATTGGTCCACAGCTAGCCCTTAGTCAACTGCCTAGGTCACTGTGATCCAAAGCCTCCCTCACACCCAACAACCACGGAGCCAGAAGTGTCTGTAGGACAGCTTCCAGCCACATGGCATTCGGGAGCCAAACCTCAGAGATGCCCCATGTTGCTGAGCCTCCTGGCCACGCGTCTGCCCTGGCTCAGCCCCATCTTCTCCCTTCCATCCACAGTCCCACCCCAGCCCCTGCCCAGCCCACCTGCTCCCTGCCAGCAGCAGCACCTTGGCCCCACTCAGCCCTTTGCCCAGGAGCTCTCGCACAACCTCCCGGATGATGAGGGTGCCCATGAAGGCGTACTCGTCTGCACAGAGAAGGAGAGCTGGCTTCAAGTGGTGGCCTGGACAGACAGCCAGGCCTCCCCTCCCCAGGTTGGAAGGAGGTCAGGCATAGCTGGGTGTCTGGAGGGTCTTCCACGGGATAGGAACAGGGGCAGGGGTAGACTGGAGGAAGGTGGACCAGGTACTCAAGACTGTGCTGGGGGCCCTTCCTCAGGGAACACCTAGGAGTGGGAACCCCCTCCCCCAGGGTCAGGCCAGCCATGGACAAGCCAAGCACTGGGTGCTGGGGGCGGGCGCCCTGGGACACACTATCAAAGAGTTAGAGGGAGTCACAAGGCTGAACGTCTGTATTTCCCCGGAAGTGCTGTCCTCCCTGCCCTGCCTCTGTGGGGGCGGAGGAGAAGGAGAGGGAGGGGAAGTCATGGGACTCACTCTTCTCAGACTTGGATGAAGCCCCACTCCACACATCACTGGAGCAGTAGGGGATGAAGCTGTGACACATGGATGGCGTAAGCCCGTCATGTTCCTCTGTTGCCCGAGGACCCCAGGAAGGATTACCCTCCTTGGGAAGGACTCCTGAGGACAGGACCTCCCTAGGAAGGACATCTCCCAGGACCGGGTCCCCTTAAGGACGGGCTCCCCGAGGATGGACTTCCCCTAAGAACCTCTTAGGAAGGAGCCTCCAGAAAGGACCCCCACGACAGGACTCCCCTCCCCCAGGAAGGAACTTCTGGCTCCCTCTTACACCATGTTGGCGTTCCACCAGTGGGGGTTCTCCTCTGGCTGGGAGGACAGGATCCCCGTGCCTGTGGCAGGGAACGACAGAGGCAGTGGGTCTTTCTGGTGGGAGTAGGGCATGCAGGCAGGGGTGAGGACTACAGGAAGGTAAGCGGATGTGGAGGGATCCTATCAAGCTCCAGCAAGGAGGTGGGTGCTGACACCCACCTGAACTAAGGTTGCTGGGGAAGTGGGGAATGGATGGGTTTAGTTACTCCAAGGAGTCTCCATGACCAGGATGCCCAGCCGGGCTGTGACTTTTGGACATAACCCTCAACCTCCCCTCTTCCACCAGCTACTCTGACCAGGGACCAGCTCCGTACTGTGTAGCCAGGGTGAGCCCTGGGAAGTTACATGTGGAATAAGAATGAAATGTTAGAGTGAATGTTCCCTAACCTTGGTGGGGTGGGGGATGGATGGGGTGGGGCCTCTCTGGGGCTCTAGGGAATAAAGGAGAAAAAGCTTCTTCCAGGACTTCCAATTATGAGCCCCTTTCCCTTCCCCTCGCCTCCTGGAGATTCCTGGGCAAACCCTGAGCGCTGACCTGTGCGAGTGCGGGGCCAGTCCTTGGAGCTCATGAGGCGCCGCATGGTGTCATATCGGGAGTCGCAGTTCTCCCGGTTGAAGCAGTACCAGCCTCCTGCGGGCACAGCCCACAACCTCAGGATCTAGTGCCGAGGAGACCCTCCTCCTGCCCCGCTGCATCCGCATTTGACACTCACCTTCCAGAAAGAGTAGCCATCGCCGGCTGCCCTTGGATTCCTTCAGGTAGTAGCTGCAAGGGAAGTGGGTGGAGCGCGTGGTCATGGGGCGGGGGGCGAGCGGGGGCTGCAGGGTGCAGCTCCCGGGAGATATGGATCATTCCACCTGTCGCCGGGCACGCGCCGGCCACACGGGGGCGCCAGCGGACAGGCCCCCGCAGAGCGCGCCCGGCCAGGCCAGCGGCGGTCAGTCCCGGGAGGTGGCGCTCGCGAGGCGGGGAAGGGTGGCGAGGGGCTGTGTGGTCCGTGGAAAATCCCCACGGCCCGCCCCGCGCGGGACCCGCTGTAACCCTGGCGCCGGCGGCCAGGCGAGGTGGGGGGGTGGGGTCTTCGCCAGGGCTCGAGATCTACCTGGGATGCGCAGTGGGGCGTGGAGAGTGAAAAGCACTCTCGAGGGTGCGTGGGGCTGGGGCACCGGGGTCGCACAGGTGGGCGTGGAGGGGCGCGGGCGCCAACGAAGCGGGGTCGCATCCTTCCTACCAAGGCCGGACCTAACAGCGTGTTCCTCAGGCTGTGCAGTCACTGAGGGCATGGGCACCCCTAGCCCCTCCCCAACCCTCAGACTCGCATCCTTCCATTATCTTCTAGGGGCTGGAGAGGGGGTGAATGCGGCACCCAGGTCCTTCTGTCCCACCTGCGTCCCCTGCCTATTCCTCCGGCCAGCTGGATCTCTGGCAGTGCCAGCAGCAGCACGGAGCAGACGGGGCGAATTGAGCTGGGATGGGGTGGAGGTACGGACGGCAGGCGTCTCTCCGCCCCCCTGTGTCACCTCCTCTTGCTGGAGTCAGGGGCACTCGCGGACTGCCATCTCCCCGCCCAGGGAACGAAGAACGCGAGCACAGGGACTGGGTACCGGTGGCCGAGGGGTCAGTGCCCGGGGCTGGCCCAGGACCAACGCTGCCCCAACCCCCGCGCAGCTAGTCGCCTAGCAGGGCCCTACCCGGAGCCAGCGCCTCCGAGGCCCGACGGGAGCCCTTTCCCCTGTGGGCGACCACCGCTGCGGCCAGCAGGGACGGTCCAATGCAGGCTCCGTGCGTCTGAGCGGGGACAGGGAGGCGGGTGGAGCGCACCCGCTGGCGACCAGGCAGCCCGCGGTCCCAGGGCCACCGACGGGGGCGCGCTGGTCGCGGCGGGCGGGTGCAGGCCTTACCCGGCCGGGCTGCCGTCGTTGCAGGTCACCGACGTGTTGAGCAGGAGGTGCAGGCGCAGGTCTTCGTTGAGCTGCTGCGCTGAGCAGGGGTACAGGGACTGCGCCAGGCTCTTGACCTGTGCCATGAAGCTGTCCATGTTGCCCTCCACGGCCGTGAAGTCCAGAGGGAAGCTCTCCACCGGTTGCCCGGCTGCCGGGGCCGCCTCGGCCCGCGGCGGGGGCGGCGGCGGGGGTGGCTGCTGGCCGCGGCGCCGCCAGGTCTTCCTGCCCTCGCCACTCCCGGCCCAGTGCAGAAGGCCCAGCAGCAGAAGCACGCGCACCCCTCGGCCCATGGCCGCACCGCTCGGGCCCGCGGCCACCTGCAGAGAGCAGGCGGCGTTGAGGCGGCGCGGCGGCTAGGGCGCCAGGCCGGGGGCGCCCAGGCCGCGGCGTGCCTGCTCGCTCGCCCCGCTCCCCGCGTTGGGCCCGGCCGAGGAGGCGCGGGCGGCTCGGCGTCGAGGCTCTCGGGGCCGAGCGCCGTCGGCCTGGGCAGCTGGGACTCCGCGCGCGGCCGGCCGAGGGCAGCGCAGGGTCTGGGTGCGCTGGCTCCGGCCCGCGCCAATGAGCGGCAGGGGCCGAGCCTGGGCGTAGTTTGCGGGGGCCGCGGCGGCCCGGGTGCCCGCGCGTTAGATGTGCCGCCGCCGCCGCCGCCCCGGCTCGGCGGAGGGGGAGGGGGCCGCGCTCGCTCTTTTCTTGGCGGAGGCATCGCCTTTTCTTCCCAAACCGCAAGCCTGACGGAGGGGCCTGGACTACCCCGCCGCGGCCGCCGGAGGCGCTCCCGGCCCGGCTCCGTGGGGGGCAGCGCGGCCCGGCGGCCCCGGCGGCTCATTCACCGCGGCCAGCCCGGCGCCGCCGCCCCCGCCCCTGGGCGGCTGGAAGGGGCGGCGGGCGGGGGCCAGCGGAGAAGGAGCGGGGTTTTTCCGCGCTGGGGGGAGCTCGGTTGGCCATGCGGCGGGTCGGCACGACGGGCTGGGGGCGTAAGGGGAGCGCTCACCTGAGCCGCCGGGGGCCCTTCGCTCCTGCCGCCCAGGCCCAGAGCAGCGGCAGGCGACTGGCAGCCTGGTCGGCAGCCCCTACCCCGAACCGGCCCGGAGTCCCGCGCTCACCGCGGCCCGCGCGGGCGGCCCCGCGGCCCCGGCTCCTTGGCGTCGCTCGCCCAGCGCCAGCCCGCTGTACGCCCGGCTCGGCTGCCTCCCCTCTGGCGCTGGCGCGGAGCCGCCCGGGACTTTTATCCAGCGGGGCCCCCGGGATCAAAGCGACGGCGGACACAGGGCTCCGCGCCGAGGGGCCGGCAGCAGAGGCGCCGGGGCCTCCCGGAGGAGCGGACAGGTGTGGCGCGAGGCCCCGGCGCCCTCGGCGACCTGCTGGAGGGACTGGGCGCCGCAGCACGGCGCCACGGGGGAGTCGCCTTGTCCCGCGCCTGGGTGGACAGATTCTGGGGCGGCCCTCGGAGGCAGTGGGGGGCAGAGGGGGCGCCGCCACTTACCGAGGTCGGTGGGCCTCGGGGTGACGTCCTGGTTCCTCCCCGCGTGTGCTCTGGCTTTGCAACCTGTGCCAGGGACCCCCAAGAACCTCTCCCCGCCCCAGCCGACACCGGGGCGTCCGCCAGGATGGAAGAGCTGCCGGCTAGGTCTCTGTTCAGTGACCTCCGGGCAATAAAGTGGTGTATCTGCCCCTTCATCTCACCTTCCCAGCGCACCTCACTGGGGACAGGAGAGTCCTCCTCAGAATCCAAAATGGGGTGTGTGTGTGGGGGGAAGCTGCTTACTTACGGGCTTGTTCCAGGCTGCGTGGACAGACAAAAGAAAAAAAGGGGGCATTTATTTGCCCTACACACAACACACACAAAGCACCATAGACAGCTTTGGTTCCCCTCCCAGCCACAGCTTCGCGGATGTCATTAAGCCATTTAAAGATAAGAAATAGACCTTGCCTTTCAGGACAGGGGTCTAGAGCTTGGGGCGCAGCTTCCTGAGCTCCCTCCTGACTTGGGGCAGTAGGGAAGCTGTGTCCCCAGGGAGGCAGGCACCTGCAGCCCCTCTGAGGCAGGAGAAGAGAGGTTGCCAGAGCCTCTGGCCAACTAGAGACCTCTGCCCCTGCCTTCCCCTCCTGCCCTGTTGGCCCCGAGCACTGTCCTCCTCAGCAGTCCACGGGCTGGGTAATGAGCTGTGGGATAAACAGTTACCACACCCACCCGGCACACACACACAGCAGCCTGCTCCAGCAGTCTCTCAGAAGACACAGTGAGAGACCAGACAGGGCCCTTGAGAGCTTCTCTGTGAGGTTGAAACTGTAACTTCAACCTCGAAGCTTCATATCAGGCTGAGGTGCCCCAGTGGTCAGCCTTGGCTGGAGTCATGCAATGGAGAAGAGAGCAGACTGTGACAGAGGGCCTCCCCACAAGCACCCATGGGGCAGCTGGGCACCCATTTTCCTGCTGAGGGGACCTGAGACTCAGAAGTGCTAGCGGAAGAGCTGAGTGTGAGCTCTGTTCATTCAAAAACCCACCCTTGCCACACTGAGGTTGTCAGGCCCTCCATAGGACTGGCCAGAGGCAGGCACTTCAAAGACAGATTCCCCCATTTGAAGGTGTTCCTAGGCATTGGGGAGAACGTGCCCCACGAACCTTCTTCGTCTAAGAGTCTGTTATTCTAAGTCCCAGGCAGGGAAATGGTGCTTCCAGCCGGATGGCAGGATTGCATAGAGTTCTGCTTCACACGGACCTGGCTCTGAGCCATTTCCTGGCAGGAGATCCTGGGCAAGCTCCATGACCTCTCTGTGTGCCTCCGTTTCCTCTTCTTTAAAGCGGGGCAACGACCGTACCTCCATCAGAGGGCTGTTGTGGGATTACGGGAGCCCATGCGTGAAAGTGCTCAGCGCTGCGGGAATGGCAGTTACGACTGCCAATGGAATTCCAGTGTGAGGGGGGAGCTTGCATGCTGCCCTCGCTGGCATTGCTGTAATGAGATTTAGCCTGCACTTTGACCAAAATGAGTTCCTGTTTGCTTTATTCAACACCACTAACAGTAGTGAAGTGCCTTCCCCAGAGCTTCCGTGCCCTTCCGTGTCTCTGCCTTTCCCACATCCTCTTCTTTAAAGCTTTAGACCCCGGACCCCAACTCTTGGGGGCAACAGCTCCTAAATGCCTTCTGGAGCTGTTCATACCTCCTTCTCCTCTCGACTCTCACAGACTGGCTCTGTTCCCTCAAGGGCCAGCTTTACCTTCTGCACCTTGGACTCCTCCAACTCAGTCTTTAGCTCCCAAAATCTGAGAGGGAGATCCCCAGGACAGCAGGTTGGCCTCAGTTTCCAGGCTGCCTGCACTCAGCCTAGAGGCTGCCGTGGCCCTGACATGTGGGAGGAAAGGGACTCTGGACTGAACAGTGGAAGTTCAGATAACACCTCACACCCACTAGGATGGCTGTGATCAAAAATATGGAAAGCAGGGAATTTCCTGGGAGTCCAGTGGTTACAACTCGGTGCTTTCACCGCCAAGGATCAGGATCAATTCCTGGTCAGGGAATTAAGATCCAGCAAGCCAGGTGGTGCAGCCAAAACAAAAACAGACAAAGGAAAACATTGAAAACAACAAGCATTGGTGTGGGTATGGAGACACTAGAGCCTATGTATTGCTGGCAGGAATATAAAACAGTATAGCTGCTATGGAAACAGTTTGGTGGCTGTGCAGTAAGTTACATACAAAATTATCACATGGCTCAGCAATTCCATGCCTAGGTATAATCCCAAGAGAGAAGAAGATAGGTGTTCAAACAAAAGCCTGACCATCACTGTTCACAGCAGCAGTACTCACTGTAGCCAAAAGGGGAAACAGCCCAACATCCATAATGAATAAAATGGATGAAGAAAATGTGGTCCATCCACACAATGGACTATTATTCAGCCACGAAAAGGAACAAAGTACTGACACATGCTTCAACATAGATGAACCTTAAAAACAATAAGGCAAGTGAAAAAAGCCGGAAACAAAAGGCCACCTACCTTATGATTCCATTTACATGAAATATCCAGAGTAACCAAATCAACAGAGATAGAAAGGCCTTTCTTCCTCAGTCCTGTCTGACTCTTTGCGACCCCATGGACTGTAGCCCTGCCACATTCCTCTGTCCATGAAATTCTCCAGGCAAGAATACTAGAATGGGTAGCCATTCCCTTCTCCAGGGCTTCTTCCTGACCCAGTGATTGAACTCTGATCTCTTGCATTGCAGGCAGATTCTTTACCTTCTGAGCCACCAGGGAATCCCATAGGGACAGAAAAGCAGACTGTTAATTTCCAGGGGACAGGGAGGAGCAGGGAGTGACTGCTGAAAGGTACAGGGCTTCTTTCTGGGATGATGAAAATGTTCTAGAATTGACTGTGGTGACGGTTACACAACGTTGTGAATGTACTAAGTGCCATGGGATTGCACACCTTAAGGTTTTTCTTGTTTGCTTTTGTTTGGGTTTTGGTTGTGCTGGATGTCCAATGCTGCACGTGGTCTCTTCCTTTCAGCACTGGGGCTTTCTCTATGTGCAGCCCACGGGGTCTTCTGTGGTGCATGGGCTTAGTTGCCCTGTGGCATGTGGGATCTGAGTTCCCCGACCAGGGATTGAACTCATGTCCCCTGCTTTGGAAGGCAGATTCTTAACCATGGACCACCAGGAAAGTCCCTAAAGTGGTTCTATATTATGAATTTTACCTAAAAAAAAAAAAAAAACCCAAACACCTAAGAGTCTGACCAGTGGTGGTCAGCAGGCTGGGCCTGAAGCACCAGGTAACTGGCAGGGAGGGAGAGTAGGTGAGTGAATGTGGTGGGCTGGTCCCACCCTGAAGATTCTGTTGGGACATGGGATGTACATGCTACTATTCACTTATTAGACAGATGTCTATGGGACCCACACAATAACAGATGTAGCCGTGGGGCTGAGAGCCTACATCTGCCCCTGCTGGGCCTGCAGCTGGTTCTCTGAACCTCAGGCTTATTATCTGTAGGGTGGGGACGAGAATACTACCTGCCTTCTAGGGTCATAGGAGCATGAAATGGGGCAGGACTTGTATAGGCCAGTGAGCACGTGATCACTGTTGTGATCAGTTGTGATCAGCAACAACTGAGTGACAGTTGTTGCTCCCCAGTGGATGCCAACCATTCTTCAGGAACAAAGGCAGACACAGTCCTGGGCACAGGGGGCTTGTGTGATGTCTGGAGGGCTGACACTCAAGCTTGAGGAGGAAAAGTGGGAACAATAGCCCATGGACACCAGATATGCTGGATATGGGACTCACCCTTCTGCCGACACTGCTGCAAACCATTGCCATGTCCAGGTAGTTTCTGCATCATTCCTGTCTCTTGGCTTCCTGGTTCCCATTCAGATGGGCAATAGGTGCTTCTAGCCAAGCTCAGATCCTATGCATGCCCAGGTCCAAGTAGGCCTCGGAAAATGAGAGCCCAGAGGGGAGCCTCTGCCTCTTTTGAAGTGCCATCTTTAGATATAGGATGGGAGTGCAGGGGCTGGCCCTTTGGGGAGGAAATTGTAGGGGAGGGAGCACAGAAGGAACTGATGAGACTGGTCCACGTGTGGCATGCATGCATGCTCAGCCACTTGGGTTGTGTCTGACCCTGTGCGACCCTATGGACTGGAGTGTGCCAGGATCCTCTTTCTGTGGAATTTTCCAAGGCAAGAATACTGGAATGGGTTGCCAGGCCCTCCTCCAGGAGATCTTCTCAACCCAGGGATCGAACCTGTGGCGTCTCCTGCGTCTTCTGCATTGCAGGGAAATTCTTTACCACTGAGCCACCCAGAAAGCCCTGTCCGTATGTGTCCACATGTGCCCAGTTTCTGGGAAGGGGGCATCAGAGATGGAACGTTTTGGGAAACGAACTAGAGCTCGAGTTGGGGCAGGCTTGGGGTCCTTGCTGGGTAGCAGGCCCTGGGGAGGAACGTATGGTGGGGGGCAGTCAGTGGTGCAGGGGATCCCACCTGTTGGACTGAGCCTTCAGGGTCTCAGGATGTCCAGCGGCTCCAGACTCAGTGTCTTTACCTGGACTTGGGTCGGCCCCGTATCACACAGCCGGCTCCCTCCTGGGGATCCCCAGGGCCCTGAGCCCAGGGCTCCAACAGCACAAGGCTGCTCTGGGCTACAGCTGCTGCCTGCCGTCTGGGGCCCAGCTGTTCCCTGCTGGCCTCAGCCGCCCCGCCCTGCACAACCACCTGGGCTGCTCTGCATCCCAGCTGCTGGCCTCTGAGCCCCAAGAGGGCAGGAAAGTGGGGCAGACCACCACAACCCCCACCAGTGGCTTGACGTGAATGGAGGCCCTCCTCCCCAGCCAGCCAAGAGCCCACAGCTAGCTTTGAGCTGGGGGAGGGGCCTCAAGTCGAAGTCATGCATTTGCAGAGCTTGAATTCACCTGGTTTCACCGACCCCCGCTCTGCATCAGCAGGAACCCCCTTCGCTTCACATCCTGGGGCCTTGATGAGAAAAGCCCATCACCTGGAGCCGTCTGGTACAGGGGCTGGGGCCACCTGGTCAGTTCCAGGCATTTACAAACAACTCTGAGGCATGATGTCAGAAGTTGTCCTCTCCTGTTTGCAGGTGGCTGTTTGCAGGCCTGGCCTGAGCAGCCTTGGGGTCACCTGCGGAAAGGACCCATATGCCCCTCACCGTAGGACTGGGAGCACGTGGGAATCAGAGCCCACTTTACTTAGGGGTGAGGAAGCTGAGTACCAGATGTGCCCGTCACTCTGCCACAAGCCCTGCCCTCCCATGCCTGTGAATGGAGGACTGGTAGGGTTTTCTGGCCCCAGGCTTGACCCCAGCCCACCCTCCCCACACAGCCCCAGCTGGCTGGTGGGCAATCTGGCTGCAGGACTCTCCTGGATGCCAACCCACAGCTGACCTGGGCTAACTATGGAGTGTCAGGGTCCACTGGGGTCCCCCTGGGACCAGCCACATTCCCAAGCTGAGGAGAGGAAGGTAATGGGGATGGGAGGGGCTTCCTACACATCTGTGGAGATGGGGCTTCTTAGGGGTGTCACCAGAGTGTCTGCAAAGTGCCAGGGCATGCTCCTCACTATATAGGTGAGAGGGCGCGGGGGAGGTCAGGCTGCCCCAGGCCTGTGGAGAGGGCCAGAGACAGCGCCTCCTCAGCTTTCCCAGCTGCTGGCTCTGCTGAGCCCTAATGAGCTCCAGCCGGCTGGCCCCATCCAAGCAGCCTGCAGGTCCTCAGCACTGGCTGCAATAGCGGCTGCAAGCCATGTGACCTTCGGCCCTCCCTCCCTCTCACCCTGTGATCCGCACGTGGCCTCTGGGGAGGCAGAAACAAACCCTCAGATCTGCCACTGGGAACCTTTCAGCGCCAGCGACTTCAAAGGGGGCAGCAGGGCGGCGGGGGCGGCGGATGCTTTTCTTAAAGAGCTACACCACTTTTTAATTCAAAGCAGATCCTGGGAACAGCTGTCAAGCCGCTGCCCGGGAGTGACGAGGAGGTGAGGAGGAGCAGGAAGGTGGCTTCCTTGTCCTCTCCAAATCCCACTGTGTTTGCTTACAGAACTGGCTAGAGGGCAGGGTGGTGGGGACTATCCTGAGCACTTTCCTCATACCATCTTGCAGAAGCACCACCACCCTCCACCCAGGAGTCAGGATCCACTTCTCAGAGGAGGACAGTGAGAACCAAGCAAGCTCCTGGGTGAAGGGTGTTGATTCTTCTGCCAGCTGGTGGCAGCTTAAAAACGGAACTAATTTCATGAAATTAACAGTGTGATCTCCTTTGCAGGTATGAGTAGGAGCCGAGATTCTTACCTGTTCAGGTGTCTGCCCAGCCTGGAGGCCACCAACTGAGACCAAATGTGGGGCAGCTACATGCATGGTGGTCCATGGATGGGGGTCCCTGCTGATCTCACATGCACTCACCGGAGCCCTGTCCCAGGCTTGTCTGCTGGGGGTAAGGGGACAGATGATGGAAACAGCTGCTCAAGGGACTCCACAATGTGAGGTCAGGAGTGGGCAGAAAACGAGAAAACAAGGCAGAGGGCGGCAGGTGGGAGACAGTCAGGGAAGCCCCCCAGCAGGTGACCTGTGGGCATCACCCTTCTGATGGGAGGCAGCTGAGGAAAGGCCTGGAGAGTGGGCTGAGTGGGCGGCCGTGAGGTGGAGAGTGCTGAGGGTGGACAGCAGGCCGCCATCAGGAACTCACATTTTTTTTTTCTCCTTTGGCAGTGGAAAACCTGAATGATAATACAGATAACTGCCCAGAGAATCTGTGTTGGGAAGTAGATTTTAAACTTATTAAATTTAAATTGCAATTTTACTACAATTATATCTGTCTGTATATATCTTTATGTATATTTTAAATCCATTTAGCTGGAGTCTAAGCACAGAGTGAGGCAGGGCTGAGCCTCCCCAGGTCCAGCTCAGAGGAGCCTCAGAAGCCACTTGCTCTGAGAATGAGCCCCAACTTTCCCAAAGAGACAGGTGGAAGGAGCTTTAGTCCCCAGGTCAGCCCAGCCAGGGGCTTTTAAACCTTAACCTACAACCTGAAGTTCTAAGAGAACTAGTTTGGGACATTGTTTCTTTGGAAAATACAGCCTTGGTTCCCATCAGGGGCACTGGGGAAAATAACCCCTATTACTGCCCTCCCACCCTAGCATTCAGGTGGGTCCTAGGCCAATGTTGAAGGGAGTCTGGGCAGCTTGGGGTGAAGACTCTGGCCTCACCTTCTGACCTGGCTCAAGATTTCCCACAGACACTGAGTGGAATCGCTGCCTGTGATGTCTGTCTGGCTCACCCGCACTGAGCCTCCACCTCCCTGGGTCTAGCTTTACAGATGAAGAATAGAGGCCCAGGCAGCCAGGAGATGTCAAAGCTCTGCTTGGTACAGGTAGGGGAGCCTGGACCCCAAGCCCTTACCACTGTCTAACCTATATAACATCCAGGACTTTGTGCTCCGGATGTACCGTGTGGAGTGGAGCAGAGTTAGACGAGGTTCCAGAGTGAGTCATACAGGCTGCAGAGAAGACAACAAACGAGGGTATGTTCTGTGTTACCTGCTGTGTAAAAAGGAAGGAGAGAATATGCATCTGTGTCCACTTAGCTTCTGATACATGCATATGCTCATCTTTGCAGAAAAACAGGAAGCTACTGCAGAACTGGAAGATTACTTCCTATGCAGGTGACAGTCAGAGTGATGAAGAGGGAGTGACCCTTTTCTGGCTATGTGTCATTTTATAACTTTTGAATCAAATAATATTTAACTCAAATAAATGAATATTTTCCATAATCAAAATAGTAAGTAGAAAAAGAATGAAAAAGACCCTAAAATTCAGTAATAAATGATTATTTGATTCCTTTATTGTATATCAAATCAACATAACCACAGAAAAAAGAGAATTCAAATAGCTTTGAACACCATATTCTGAATTTCAGTGTGATATATTCTGAGGACAAAAATAATTACAAAGAGATCTTGAGATTTCCTTAGTAGGTTTGGTTAGTAGCAGGATTGTTATAGTAATTCCAAAGCTGTTTGGAGGGCATTTTGGAACAGAGTAAATTAATAAATATGTTGATGCTGTTGAAAAAGGGTTCTTACTGTGGATAAGGGTTTATTTGGTTGTGCCTTTTTTTTGTATATTGAAAATGGTTTAATATTTACAAATTCATACAGTTCAATTCAGTAGCTCAGTCGTGTCCGACTCTTTGCGACCCCATTGACCACAGCACGCCAGGCCTCCCTGTCCATCACCAACTCCCGGAGTCCACCCAAACACATGTCCATTGAGTCGGTGATGCCATCCAACTATCTCATCCTCTGTCATCCCCTTCTCCTCCTGCATCAGGATCTTTTCAAATGAGTCAGCTCTTTGTATCAGGTGGCCAAAGTATTGGAGTTTCAGCTTCAACATCAGTCCTTCCAATGAACACTCAGAACTGATCTCCTTTAGGATGGATTGGTTGATCCCCTTGCAGTTCAGGGGACTCTCAAGAGTCTTCTCCAACACCACAGTTCAAAAGCATCAATTCTTCTGCGCTCAGCTTTCTTTACAGTCCAACTCTCACATCCATACATGACTACTGAAAAAAACATAGTCTTGACCAGATGGACCTTTGTTGGTAAAGTAGTGTCTTGCTTTTTAATATGCTGTCTAGGTTGGTCATAACTTTCCTTCTAAGGAGCAAGCATCTTTTAATTTCATGGCTGCAGTTACCATCTGCAGTGATTTTGGAGCCCCCCCCAAAATAAAATCAGCCACTGTTTCCATTGTTTCCTATCTATTTGCCATGAGGTGATGGGACCAGATGCCATGATCTTAAGTTTTCTGAATGTTGAGCTTTAAGCCAACTTTTTCACTCTCCTCTCACTTTCATCAAGAGGCTCTTTAGTTCCTCTTCACTTTCTGCCATTAGGGTGGTGTTATCTGCATACCTAAGGTTATTGATATTTCTCCCGACAACCTTGATTCCAAGTTGTGCTTCATTCAGCCCAGCGTTTCTCATGATGTACTCTGCATGTAAGTTAAATATGCAAGGTGACAATATACAGCCTTGACGTACTCCTTTTCCTATTTGGAACCAGTCTGTCATACAGTTCAGCCAAGTATAAATATGGAAGGAGGGAAGAAGAGGAAGACTAAGGGGTGGTGAATTCAGGATGCTAGCTCTGTCTCCTAGGGAGCCTACAAAGCAGAAGCATCCCGGTAGCAATGAACACGTTCAACTCCAGACCTTGGTTGCTAAATCCCACTCCCCTCTAACAGGGACTAGGGCTTCCTTGGGAAATGGCATTTAGGGCTGGGGCAGGGACAACCTGGGTAAGCTTAAGACACCTTCTTGTGGCTGAAGTGAGGAAGTGCTCAGAGAACAACAAAAACGTCAAAAAGATGCAGGAAAGGTGTGAGTGCTACAGGTGACTGCAGAGTAGCTCGGATTGTTTTACCCATTAAAGATCTCCCAATGTTGTATCATAGTTTGGTGGTGAAGTAAGAGTGGCCCTTCTTCAGAAATACATACTGAGGTATTTAGTGGCAAAGGTGTACAATGTCCCCACTTACTCTCAGATGGTTTCAGGAAAAAAAAAAAAAATATATATATATATATACACACAGTGACAAAAAGAGAAAAAATATACATAGAGAAATGATAATGATGAAGCAAATGGCAACATGCAAACAAATGGTGTGTCTAGGAGGTATGCATGCAGGAGTTAGTTTCTGTACTGTTCTTGTAACTTCTAAGTTTGAAATAATATGAAAATAAAAAGTCACTGTCCTCCCTTCCCCAAACAAGCACAGGAGCCAGCTTGAACGGAGGGTCTAACTGGTCAAATGTGGATCAAATTTTAGCATCAAAAGAATAACTGAATGAAGAAAAAGAGTCCATGCGTTCATATGAACATTTAGGAATTAAAAAAAATTCTTGATCAGAAAATGGCTGTTAAATATACAGGGAATAAGATTGCAAGACAGTGATTTTGCACCATAAATGTCATGATGGATTCAGGCAAGGACTATCAGTTGGTGGTAAAACCACTGAGTCAGTGGTTCTTAGAAAAACATCATATTTGTGCTCTCAAAGAATTACCTCCACACACAGCTTATTCAGTTTACAAGGTACCTGGAACGGGGAGGTTCAATCTTTGCATCCTTACTAATGGGACAAAGTGAGATCCTCGAGCTCCTGAGAGGCTGTCGTCTATGCTGCCTCACTGCCCTGAATGTTTAACTCCAGGAAAAGATCATGCGGATCCAGCCTGTGGGCTCTAAAATATGTGAATGTCATGAAAATAGAAACCAAACAAAAAACAGAGGCACTGTGGTTATTATTATTATTATTTTTGGCTGTGCCACACAGCTTGTGGGATCTTAATTCCCTAACCAGGGATCAAATCCATGCCCTCAGCAGTGAAAGTGCAGAGTCCTGACCACTGGACCANATAGAAACCAAACAAAAAACAGAGGCACTGTGGTTATTATTATTATTATTTTTGGCTGTGCCACACAGCTTGTGGGATCTTAATTCCCTAACCAGGGATCAAATCCATGCCCTCAGCAGTGAAAGTGCAGAGTCCTGACCACTGGACCACCAGGGAATTCCCAGGACTGTGGTAGATTAAAGAAGTGTAAACAGACCCAACAACCAAATGCAATGTGACAACCAGCTATAAAGGACCATTTTGGGACAAGGGAAATTCTAACGTGGACTGTGTAGATATATCATTAGATAATATCATTATATCCATGGTTGTTGCATGTGGTGACGGGTTATGATTAAACAGGAGAAGGTCCTAGTTCTTAGGAGCAGCTGCTGCAGTATTGGGGGAGAAAGGGCCTAGATATCATCAACTTACTTTCTTTTTTAACAATACTCATTTATTTAGCTGTATCGGGTCTTAATTGCGTCACTTGGGATCTTTCGTTGTGGCACATGGGCTCCAGAGCACGTGGCTCAGTGACTGCAGTGCTCAGTAGCATGTGGGATCTTAGTTTGCTGACCAGGGAGTGAACCTGCGTCCCTTGCATTTCAAGGTGGATTCTTTAACCACTGGCCCACCAGAGAAGTCCCTCATCAACTTACTTTAAAACATAAGTACATACGTATGCACATATTAACACAGAGAGAAAAAGGCAAACAAGGTCATTTCCATAATGGTATCATACAATTGCAGCCTTTGGGGACCAGCTCGTTTTTATTTTTTTTCGCCACATGATGCAGCATGCAGAATTCCCCAACCAGGGATAGAATCCGCACCCTCTGCAGTGGAAGTGTGGAGTCTTAACCACTGGACCACCAAGAAATTCCAGGACCAGCTCTTCACTCAGTGTGACTCACCCAGGTTGCAGTCAGTATTCATTCCCTTGATTTCTGAGCAGTGCTCTGAGTGTGGATGTGCCGCATTGTTGAAGGACATTTAAGTTCACTCCAGCTTTTGACTATTCGATAAAGCTGCTGTGAATATTAATGTACAGATATGTAATTTTTTTAGTGGCAAATTTGGAAATAAAAAATAAGAGCTACATAAAGAAGCTGAACTATGAGTACCAAGAAAGGACTCCCCTTTAGGACCTTGCATGCTTCCCAAACAGAATCTTTGACCCCACAGTCATCTCTGGGACCTCTGTTGTGATCACACTCTCAAGGCTGTAACCAGACCCCCTGTAGGAGGCCTTGAGGCCATGAGGGAAGGTGCCAAGTTGCAGTGAGGAGCTCAGGAAGGCAAGCCCAAGGAGGCAGCCTCCTCATGGAGCAAATGGAGGAGGAGTTCTGACTCAGGCTTGTGAGTTCTAATCCGTGGCAAACTTGACACGAAACAGGTAAGGGCCCTTCCTGCTGTGGTGAGGAGCTGGTATGTCAAGCCTGAATTTTTGCTCCTGGCCTGAAATTATCCCTTGTCCCAGGGGAGCCTCTGCTGGGCGTTTCCAGCCTCTGGAGGCTTCTCAAGCTGTGTCCAGCATCAAGAGGTCGGCTCTGGGGCTTGCTTCATGGATGCCTCACAGACCCTGGTCTGTAGTGCTTCGTCTTCAAAAGGTCACACCCAGCCAGGCTACTAAGGGAGGCAGGTCTGCTGTCTCTCCCATCTCCTAATGCCAGCACCAGGACACAGATCCCATGGAGCATGGGGCACCCTGATCTGCTTGGCGGGTGGCAGCAGCCGGAGAAAGCACATGTGGGCGGACTGCGCATAGGTTTGTCTCCCCATCAACAGTCATTCCTCTCACAGATGTTTGCAGAACTCCCGTCCCATGTGAGACTCTGGTCTGCGTGCCTGCCAGTGGATAGCCAGGCAGACAGGGCTGTCCTGGGTGGAGACAGCCAGTAAACAAGTGAGCAGGCACGAAAGGCCTGTCCCAGCAGATGGGGCTCTGAGGAAACCCTGCAGTGCTGAAGAGGCCAGGTTGGGGGCAACCAGGGACCTGGCGGCCACAGAACTGCATGGGGGGCCCTGGCGGGCTGAAGGGTGGGTTAGAGAGCTTGCAGGCAGTGATCAGAAGTGCCCCCCACGAGTCTGCCCCAAGGTCTTGTGTACTCAGCTACACATGGACGGTGTGATCCCCGCGAGCAGGTGGGAAGGGAGGGGCAGGTCAACTGAAGCTGACTCTGAGCCAGAAAACTTCTCTGCCCTGTATCCTGTGCGGCTCCTCTCCCCAGAGGGGACTGGCTGATAGTGACCAATGTGGGGGCTGGATGAGGCACTGAGGTTGCACAGTCAGTCCAATAGGACTGTAAGGCAAACTGTTAAGGGTGGCCCTGGAGCTGTGGCTACCCTGAAGCTTTCCCGTTTTCTCGCAAACACATGAGGTCAGTATGAGGCTGCCGGTGAGATGGATGTGTCAGCTACACGAGGGCGCGTTGCAGCACCCACTCCTGAGAGGTGGCAGGATCCACATGCCCCTCCTCCTGGTACCTTCCACTGACTTGAGCAGCTGGAATCGGCGGACAAGTTCTGTCACAGGAAACAGTGAGAGCACGGAGAGTCAGAATGCTCGTCGCAGACTTTCACCGAATCTGCTCTTTGATTTGGAGTTTCTGGCGGGCCCTTCCCCAAAGCTGCTCCCAGACTTTCACACCACCCCTCGGCCGGCAGGCATTCACTCCAGAGGTGCGGGAGCCTGGCTTCACCCCTAGGGACCATAGGGGGCAGGAAAGGGGGCAGTGGGACCCAAGACGGGCCGGAGGGGATAGGGAGCCTAGGGCACCCCAAGCCCGGACCCAGGGCCAAGT
>SJYA01002482.1:309202-335100 GCA_006410615.1 Neotragus moschatus | reverse complement strand
GAGCACGCGGCGCTCAGAGCCCAACTCCGAGGGTCCCGGCCCCATGTCTCCACTCTAGGGTCACCCTCCGGCTCGGTGCGCTGTGGCGGCGTGTGCTGAGTCACTTGCTGCCCTTAACCCGGCAGCTGGCTCATGTAGAACCCATTATGTTGGAAATGCTTGTTGGGCCCTGTTATGTAGGGGCCGGCGCGAAGACACGGTGGGGAAGGGGGCTGAGCCGATGAATGGCAACTCAGTGTGTGCAGAGCATGATGAAAGAGGGGCTTCCGTCGAGTGGGGAACCCAGGACCTCCTCGAGCTGGCTCTCTTTGGAGTTTGAACGTTATTCTCTGGGGGTGGAGGGGCGTCCCTAAGTGTGTAGGAGGATACCTGTGGTGGCCAGTTGTTGAGGGCCTGGTGTGGAAGGTCCCGCAGAACAGTTGACAGAGCAGGTCCAGTGAGGAGAGAGTAAACAGGATTTGCAGGTGAGGTGTGTGGAGCTGCTGAGTGGATGGTCCACCACTTGTATTATAGGCTTTGTCCTGTGGAGCCAACGGGCTCTGCAAGTGGTGGACTCTGTGCCCTCAGCTGACTCAGTGGCACTTGCCTGCCCCCACCTGGGGCGACCAGGCCTAACACAGTGGCTCACACCCTCATCTCACCCTTAGGTCCTGGAAGACACGTGCCGTCGGCAGGACTTCAACCCCAACGAGTACGACCTGAAGTGAGTTTGCTCTGGCCAGGCCACTGGCTCCAAATCCATAACCCTCCCTTCACCCAGGGCCCTGCTGGGGCTTCAGCCCATGTGGGTTTATTCTCTCACCCCCTGGAGTCCAGAAGACCCTGATGATGGGGTTGGTGGGGCTGCATCCCCTCCAGAGATCTAGGCGAGTACCCTGTCTTACCTCTTTAAGCTTTGGGGGACTTGAGGTGTTCCTGGGCTTGTGGTTGCCTCCCTCTTATCTCTGCCTCCCTGATCCTTGTGTGTTTGTGTCTCTCCTCTTCTGTCTCTTATCAGGGCACTTGTCTCTGAATTTAGGGCCTAGCAGATAACCCAGGATGATCTCATCTCGAGGTTCTTAGTTACATCTGCAAAGGCCCTGTCTCCAAATAAGGTTACATTCATGAGTTCTCGGGGTTTGGCTATGGATATATCTTTTTAGGGGCCATCATTCCAACCATGGCAGAGGGCTTTGGGCCTTTGGTTGTATAAGTTCCTGGTAGGGCTCTGAGAGCAAGAAGAGGTGATCATGGAGAAATGGGAAGAAACCTGCAAATTGCAGGTAGCTTCTGGTGGCCTCAGGCCCTGGAGCTGTGTGCACCAGTCTTCGTGTGCAGGCATTTTTCCAAAGAGAGGGCTTTCACCACATTCTGGAATCTAGGGCAGTGAAAGAGTTAAAAACCCCACCCGAGGGGGTGTGAGTTTCTGTCGCATATGGGGAGCTTCCTACCTTAAGCATATCCTTAACAGTATGGCTGTCCTCATATCAGGGGTAGACAGGAGCCTGAGGTGTGGGAGACTGCTCTGCTAGACCTGACTTGCGCTGCCTCTCACATGGGGCTCTATAGAGGAGGTCTGAGCAAGCATGCCTCCGTGTCATCCCAGATCCCTGCCTCCTGCCCAGCCACGGAGAATCCCAGGGCCTGTACTGGGCCTTCCCCTGGCATCCTGTCACAGAGCTATGTATTCTTTCTTTGCTCTCCCTGAACCTGCCTGAGATTTCCATGTGGTGCCTGGTTGGACTCTTACAACATGTATTGATTTTTCTTTTGTTTTCTTTGTATCCACTGACTGTGTAATTTGTTTAAAAACTGCTGCTCCTGCCAAGGAAGGCAGCCTCTTGCCCACGTGCGTGTGTGTACTTCATGAGGCCCCTTCCCCTCATCTCCAGGGCTCCGAGCGCCTCCCTTCTTGAGTTTTCTGTAGCTCTGCTGTCCTGTCTTGCACTTAACGCTGAAGTTGTGTGGCAGTTTCTAAAGTGTTGAAGATGGGTATCAAAGTTATTTCTTTCCTAGGTCTTCCAGACACCCTTTGCATGTTCAGAAAACCATTGTTTCCAAAGGCATCTTGGTATTCATGCTGCTGGGTGACCACTTCCTTGTGTATTCAAATCTCATGTTCTCTTGCCAGTGCTGTAGTTCCCCCTCTCCCCCTAAACTTTCATTAAAAATGGAGCTCAGGGTCTGATTCTGAGAGGCATAAATAAGTTCTTTTATTCACTCTTCTGGTGATTCATTCTGGCCACTGTCTGTGTCTTATAAAATCACGACCACACGGCAGTTGTGTTTTCTGTGTCGGGCAAGAGCTCTCCTCACTCCCAAGTGATCTGTAGGGTTAACAGTAGTGGTTCTCCTTTCTATAGCATTTGTGGGAGCAGAGAGGGTCAGGAGGAGAGGGCCCAGGGTCAAGCAGGCTCCAGGGCCACCTGGCTACCACCCTGCCTGCCCTCACCCAAGTGAGACAGTGTCAAGGCCTCCAAGTCCCAAGCCCCTTTCTATCCCTCCTCTTGTCAGGTGTGGGTATCTGACTCTTTCAGTCCAGACAAGATGTGATCTGAGCTGGATATCAGGAGCTGTATAGTGTGGTTCTAGCACTGCCTTTGGGTGACCTGGGCTACCTGTAGGTACTTCCCATCTCGGTTTCCTGTTTTTGAAGCCCAACCCTGGCCGTGCTTCCCAGGAGGGCTGGCTGCCAGTGGAGACCAGCAGGTGTATCGGAGGTTGCTGGATGCTCTACCTGTCCTCTTGGCCGTGGGTATTTCCCTCCTGACTCACCAGTTCACTTTGCTCCCACCAGTTCCTTCCAGGAACCATCCATCTTTGGATCCAGGAGCTCTGTACATGAGGGTCAGAGGAGGCTATGGGCCCACATGGGCCTCTTCTTCGATCTCTTGGAGGCTCTAAGTTGCCAGGTCCCCAGCTCTAAAACACGCAGGACATGGACAGAGAGACGATGGGCCGCCCCAGGGTTGGAGGACTGGCTTTGTGAGCCAGGAATGGTGGTCTCTGCCCTTTATCCCCATATTCCAGCCACTGTGAGGGCCTGGTTCTCCATGGGGATTTTAGGTCAGGTCATTCCATTTGTGATTCTCTAAAACCTTTGCCTCTGTCATTGGTCTTTGGGGTTGTGGCCCTGCTTCCAAGGATAGCAGGAAGCAGAGGGGACGGGAGCAGGTCATTTTGGCCGGTGGCCTGCAGTACAGGGGAGTGGCCGCAGTGGCTGGAGTACTGCAGCTCTGGGCAGTAGCAACAGGGCTTTGTTCCATTAGAACTCTTCTGTGCAGAGCAAGGTGCATGCTCTTCAGTCGTGCCCACCTGTGCTTTCATCTTCTGTGTTTGTAGTTGGACTGATCACTGCTTCATGGTCTGAGGGAGCAGGTGCTTGCTTTGCCCCAGAGATGACCTGTCTGTGTTCTCACTGTTCCTGCTTGAATTGTATCAGTGCTCACTCTTTGCTTCAGAAGACCTGCTACTGGAGTCAGGGACCCACCCTGTCTTTGCAGGCTCTCAGGCCATCCCTCAGTTCTTGCAGCTTTGCCGCCATGGACTGTAGAAGTGCTGGCCAGACATGGGCATCTGCTCGTCGTACGCTGCTCCTGGCAGTGCTGGGTTGTGTTTGGGTCAGGGGGCAGCCTGAGACTTTGATCTGTTTTGCAGGTTTCAGAGGAATGTGCTTGACCTCTCTCTCCAGTGGCGATTCGCCAACCTGCCCAATAACGCCAAGCTGGAGATGGTGCCCATCTCCCGGAGCCGCGAGGGGCCCGAGAACATGGTAGGTAGCTCGGTGGCCGCGCGCCTCCCAGCTCTTCTGTTCAGACCACTGGGGCCGAGCAGATGGTGGGGTGCGTGGGCTGCGCATGCGAGGCGCTCGTCCCCATCCTCGGGTGAGACTGGCTTCTCGGTCAGGCGACAGCTGCTTTTCTATTCCCCAAACTGATGATTGGAAATGAGACTTTTCATTCTTTGTGCTGACTGTGTTTTGGGGTGGGGGCGGTTACTTGTGCTGTGTCCACGTTGGCATGCTGGCAGCATTCACCATAGAACATCGCCAAGGATCTTAGAGCCAGCAGGACTCTTTCTGCGGCGTCCAGTGAAGCCTCAGCTCTGGGATGAGGACACACAGGGTGAGGCGCAGGCTTCCTCTGACCAGGCGCAGCAAGAGCACAGCCCAAGTCTTCAGACCGCAGCTCACTGTTTTCTACCAAATCTGAAGCTTTTGCTTCCTAGGGATTTAGCAAACGGCGAGAATCATGGTGATAGCTGCCCTCTTGTGCTCAGGCAGGTCCTTTAAGAAAGAAAGTGCAAATCCTTCCAATACTGCAGGGAAGCAGTTTTCATCCCGGTTGAGAGACAAGGCTACAGCCTCAGGGTTGTGAATTTAGAGCCCACCGGAGTCAGACGCCTGGGGCTGATAGATCTCTTTTTCCATTACATTTGTGGTTCTCAGCCTTTGATGTGGAAGGAACCCTGACTTCCCTAGGGGATTCCTTGTGCGTGGCTGGAGACCCCCTCACACTCTCCCACAGAGCAGTTTCTCCTTTGTCTTTTATTGGGATTTAATGTAAATAATGGCAACCTACTCCAGTACTCTTGCCTGGAGAATCCCTTGGACAGAGAAGCCTGGTGGGATATAGTCCATGGGGTCTCAGATCGGACCTGACTGAGCAACTGACACACACAATGTAAATAAATGTGCCCTGGAGAAACCCCTTGGCCAGAAGGGCAGGAGTAGCTGCGACCTAGAGAATCACTGCACTGTGGCAGTGGGCTGAGTAAGGCCCTCACCTGGGGACTTTGAGCTTTAGTGTGTCTGTCACTTGACAGAGGGACCAGAGTATTTATCCCCCTTGTGGGTTATAGACTTATGTCTCTATCTTGGGAGATAATTGTTAAAAGCATCTCATAAAACAGTATGCTCACTTATTTAAAAAATATTCGGCAAACACAGTACCCTCCGCCTGTACCCTGAGGGCCAGACCTGGGCGGGGTCCAGCCAGGACAGTGCTCCTCTTCCTGACCTGGCTCCAACGTCTCACCCCTCAGGTGCGCATTGCTCTGCAGTTAGACGATGGCTCTAGGTTGCAAGACACTTTTTGCTCAGGCCAGTCGCTCTGGGAGCTTCTCTGCCACTTTGCCCAGATCAGGTAAGTGCTGATGAGCAGGTTCTGGGCCGCGCCTTCCTCCGCCATGGGGATGTTGCCACAGTCACTGGGGTTGATCCAGAGCCGCAAGCTGGAGCTGTGCTTTGGCCTCCACCAGCTGCTGCTGGTACTGCCTTTGACCTACACCAGTAGCTCATCTGTCTTACGGGTGTCCTGGTGTGATGGCTGGGCCTTGCCCTCCTGGGAGAGCTTGTGGGGGACCCAAGAGACCCTCTCCAGTGTGGTGAGCATTGAATAGAGAATAGGGTGCTGACAAATGCTGCAGCTAAAAACTCCCTTGTCATGAGAATGGGCTGTATTTAGAGAAAACATTTTAATGACAGTTGCCATGGGTCAGTTTCTGTCTGGTGATTAACGGTTTAAACTTTGTTCCTGAAAGTGTCAAAATGTAGTCTTTTAAGTTCTGATTTTTCTTTGTGGGCTAGAAGTCTTTGTCCACTTTTAAAGGTCTCCAGCCACAGAATGGAAGGGACCGTGGAAGGATATAGTGGTTGCTGTGTGGCCTTGGGCAAGTTGTTTGCCCTCTCTGGGCCTCCCAAGGGTGATATGATGATATGAGTTGATGTTTCTCAAGTGCTGAGAACTAGGTTTGTCTCTGTGGAAGAGGGGACTCTGGGTGGGGTCCTCACAGTGACAGGGTGGGGAGGGTGAAAACGGGAGGTGGGGGGGCGCCACGCAGGCGCTGGAGGAGATGAGGTCCTGGATCCCTGCAGACTCCACACTGCTGATGCCGGAGGTGGTTCCCTGGGTAGGGTGGGGCTCCGCCCACACTGTCCCGAGAACAGGGATAGGTGAGCGTGAGAATTCTGGAGGCTCCTAGTGTTGGGGGCACAGGTGGCTCCTCAGATCACCACCTGGTTACTGACAGCCAGCTGTACCATGGCCAGAGCCCCAGTGTAATTGGGAGCTCACAGCCAAGGGGCCCAGACATTTGAGTGAGCCTGACATGAGAGTCCAGTGCAAACAGGAAGGGACAGCAGCTGTCAGGACAGGCCACAGCATTTGTTCCTTTTCTCAGAGGATGGAGAGGCTGTTGGAACTGGGGAGCTGGATGCCATTAAAAAGGAGGGTTCAGAAACAAGAACTCTCGGAAGCAGATCAAGAAGCCGCAGTAGAAGGTGCCAGGGTCAGCCACAGCTGTGGATCAGATGGCACGATCCCAGACACACGCCAGTGTGCTGCATGTGTGGGAGAGCTGGTGCCGTTCTGCTGAGGCACCTGAGGGTTAGCTGGTCTGGCTGATCTGCCGCCTGCCCAAGCACATTCTTCCTGTGGTAGTAGATGCCTGAGGGCACATGGGGCCACAGAGGCGTGGGAGCAGACCTTGGACCTGGGGTGCAGAATCGCTGCCCTGCCTGCTCCTGGGAGGAGCCACAGAGCCAGTGGCCAGGCACAAGCACAGAGGCCAGAGGACGGGGAGTCTGGACAGGCCAGCCTGCCAGCTCCCACTGCCTCAACTCTAGAAAGAAAACAGAAGCACAGGAGGAAGCTGGTGGGAAGTGGTTCTGGAACCGAAGGGCATGTGTTTCTGAGTGACAGGCTGGCTGTGCCTGGGCCAGTGGGGCCCCATCTGGTGGCATCACTGTGACTCGTCAGGAGCTGGGGATGCGGGGATGGTTCTGCACCCTCAGGGGGCTGGCGGGCTTGGGCTTGGGCTCTCCGTGAAAGCACCAGGATGGTGGCTGCGCAGTGCCTTCAGAACACTGTAGGAAATGCATTTGTTCTAGAAGTCTGTTTTGCCACAGTTCTGGGGATGAGGATGAAACAGAGCCACTTTTAGACACACGAGGCTTCACATGCACCACGTGTACTCTGAGCAAACTGCTGAAGGTTCCGCCCTGAGATCTACTCTGGAGGCAGGGTTGCTGGACCTGTAGATGGCACTTGCCAAGGCTTCGTCTCCAGAAGTGTAGATCTGGGCCTTTGCTTGGAAGCTGGCATTAGCTAACTGGAGCAGCATTCAGATGTAGGAGGGTGGGTGGTGGGTTTGGCCCCAAAGCCATGGCCAGATGCCCAGTGAACTGGTGCGGTCATACTGGGGCCACTAGAGGGCCCTGCTGCTGGAGTGGGGGGCGGCTGCCTGACAGGTCCAGTGTGGTGAGGGAGCTCCAGCTGGCTCATAGCAGCTCCCTCACTGGCTGGGTGGGCGGGCGACTGTGGGAATTCCAAGTCTCCATGTGCCCAAGAATGGGACAAGCAGGAAGTTAGTTTTTCTCACTTGACATTTTCAGGAAGTGGTAAGCATCCCTGAGCGACTGGCGCCGTGCATGGCCGAGAGCTGCAGGTGTGAGCTTGGCATCCCGGGTCCACTGTGGGTTGGGCGGTGGGTCCTCTGCTTGGGGATAACGGTGACAGTGGCCTGGCCCTGATGGCAGCATCTGGAGCGACAGACTGTCCACTGGGTGTGCCATGTGGGCCACACGTGCGGGACAAGGAGGTAATTCAGAATTTTCTGGTAGCCACATCAAAGAAAAGTAAAAACAGGGGCAATTAATTTTAGGAATATAATTAACTTGACTCAGTATATCCAAAATATTATCCTCTGAACATGTAATCAACAGGAAAAAGGAGATATTTTACATTCTTTGTTGGTAGGAGGTCTTTGAAATTCGGCGTGTCTCACACTTGGAGCTGGCCTCCCTCTGGGCCGGCTGCCCTGTGTGTGCTCAGCACCCGTGCGGACTGGTAGCTGCTACGGATGGAGGACGGCACTGGCTCCATGTGGGCTGGCCGTCCCCCTCTCTGCTTCCCAGGGGTCTGCAGCAGGGAGGCTCCAGGCGTGCATGCAGGCTCGGTTCTCTCCTGAAGCCCATCGCCCCTCGGCACCTGGCCTGATTTCATGGCTGAGCCTGCTGGTCCATCTCAGCCATGTTCACCCTGTGGATAGGAAGAGCAAGGATTCAGGGGTCCTTGGGGAAGACAGGCTGTCTGCCTGTTCTCTTGGGGTTGTACGGCCCCCAAGGCACTGTGGGCTGCAGGGAAGGGCTGCCTGTGAGGTTAGGGACCAGTTGTGGTCACGTAGAGCCCAGACCAGGGCCTTGTGGGTGGTTAACACAAGACATAGATGCTGGGCTATCCATTCTGTGGTCTCAGGCGGGCCTCCCTCCCCGCCCCCAGCCTTGTTTGGAAAGGCCAGAGGCTGCTTTGCTCTCGAAACTTCCCGTTCTGTCTGCTCAGGGGAAGGAATCCCTGTGATTTGGCCAATCCGCGTCCTTCTTGCTCCATCTGGCGCTAACCTCATCTCTTTATGGGCTGGGTTGCTGAGTGTGGTGGGTGTGAGTCACCTGGGCCCTCAGGACATAGCCTCGCCCACCCTTGGGCCTTCTGGTGGCCTCAGGGGCCCCTCTGAGCGTGCATGCATGGCGGTTAGTTTGGGTTGGTTTCTGTCAGTTTTGGTTCTTCTTGCATGGAAGTGTTGTGGTGCCAGGCTTGTATCAGAGGCACCTGAGTCTGTAACAGCCCCACTTGGTCAGGCCCAAATAGGTGACAAAAACAGAAGGGGCTCCAGATAAACTGCCTTGCCCCCGATTCACAGCATCACTTCCCTGGGAGCCCTGCCGGGAACCCACGTCTGTAGGGTGGCACTCTTTGGTGGGTGAAGGACATCGGGACCTTGGCCTTGCCTGGCCGAGCCCCTGGCCCAGCCGCAGGAGCAGGTGTGCTGGCCTTAGATGAAGCGAGATTCTCCCCAGCACCACCCCACTGGGCCAGTGGCCCTGCCTGGGCTGGGGGAGCTGAGGGCAGTTCCAGGGGCACAGGGGTCCCCGGGAGGGCCCTGCTAAGTTGCCTNGGGCGGTGGGTCCTCTGCTTGGGGATAACGGTGACAGTGGCCTGGCCCTGATGGCAGCATCTGGAGCGACAGACTGTCCACTGGGTGTGCCATGTGGGCCACACGTGCGGGACAAGGAGGTAATTCAGAATTTTCTGGTAGCCACATCAAAGAAAAGTAAAAACAGGGGCAATTAATTTTAGGAATATAATTAACTTGACTCAGTATATCCAAAATATTATCCTCTGAACATGTAATCAACAGGAAAAAGGAGATATTTTACATTCTTTGTTGGTAGGAGGTCTTTGAAATTCGGCGTGTCTCACACTTGGAGCTGGCCTCCCTCTGGGCCGGCTGCCCTGTGTGTGCTCAGCACCCGTGCGGACTGGTAGCTGCTACGGATGGAGGACGGCACTGGCTCCATGTGGGCTGGCCGTCCCCCTCTCTGCTTCCCAGGGGTCTGCAGCAGGGAGGCTCCAGGCGTGCATGCAGGCTCGGTTCTCTCCTGAAGCCCATCGCCCCTCGGCACCTGGCCTGATTTCATGGCTGAGCCTGCTGGTCCATCTCAGCCATGTTCACCCTGTGGATAGGAAGAGCAAGGATTCAGGGGTCCTTGGGGAAGACAGGCTGTCTGCCTGTTCTCTTGGGGTTGTACGGCCCCCAAGGCACTGTGGGCTGCAGGGAAGGGCTGCCTGTGAGGTTAGGGACCAGTTGTGGTCACGTAGAGCCCAGACCAGGGCCTTGTGGGTGGTTAACACAAGACATAGATGCTGGGCTATCCATTCTGTGGTCTCAGGCGGGCCTCCCTCCCCGCCCCCAGCCTTGTTTGGAAAGGCCAGAGGCTGCTTTGCTCTCGAAACTTCCCGTTCTGTCTGCTCAGGGGAAGGAATCCCTGTGATTTGGCCAATCCGCGTCCTTCTTGCTCCATCTGGCGCTAACCTCATCTCTTTATGGGCTGGGTTGCTGAGTGTGGTGGGTGTGAGTCACCTGGGCCCTCAGGACATAGCCTCGCCCACCCTTGGGCCTTCTGGTGGCCTCAGGGGCCCCTCTGAGCGTGCATGCATGGCGGTTAGTTTGGGTTGGTTTCTGTCAGTTTTGGTTCTTCTTGCATGGAAGTGTTGTGGTGCCAGGCTTGTATCAGAGGCACCTGAGTCTGTAACAGCCCCACTTGGTCAGGCCCAAATAGGTGACAAAAACAGAAGGGGCTCCAGATAAACTGCCTTGCCCCCGATTCACAGCATCACTTCCCTGGGAGCCCTGCCGGGAACCCACGTCTGTAGGGTGGCACTCTTTGGTGGGTGAAGGACATCGGGACCTTGGCCTTGCCTGGCCGAGCCCCTGGCCCAGCCGCAGGAGCAGGTGTGCTGGCCTTAGATGAAGCGAGATTCTCCCCAGCACCACCCCACTGGGCCAGTGGCCCTGCCTGGGCTGGGGGAGCTGAGGGCAGTTCCAGGGGCACAGGGGTCCCCGGGAGGGCCCTGCTAAGTTGCCTCTGAGAATGAGGATCTTTAGCGATGCCTGTGGCAGGGAGTGGCGGCTTCAGCTTGCCAATGTACTGGAACCTCCTGGTCCGCTGTCCTTGGCTGGACACGAGAAGGCTGCTAATTGGCCAGGAAAGTCTGGAAGCGATCGCGGCTGCCACTCCCCTCAGCGTGTTTAGGGGCCTCCTCTCAGATCCCACATGCAGGAACCCGATCCCTCTGGAGGGGCCGACATCAAAGCCAGGCTGCTGTTTGATGTCCAGAGGCCTCTGAGGACAGCAGGCAGGCAGGCCGGCCTTCCCGGGTGCTGCCGTGCTCTCGTCCCTGTTTGTGATTTGCGGTTCCCGGGCTGCCCTCAGGTGCCACGGGCGAGGATTTTGGAGGGAGGACGCGTGACCGGAGCCCCCAGGAGCAGAGAGGGCTCTGCTGTCTTGCGGTGGGCAGTCAGCCAGCTTTCTGAGCCTGGGCAGCTGCCGTCTCTGTTGCCATTGAAAGGAGCAGGACCCTCGTGTCTCCCCCTCCTTCTTCCTCTCTGGGCCTGGGATCTTGTTTGCTGGAGTATCTTCCCTCACTCCTCTGTTTTGGCGTCAGGATGAAGAGCGTGTGGGCCTGGCAAGGACTGACTCTCTGGCATTTTGGGGTCTTGTGTTTTCCTGAGGCCTGGCCCTGTAAAACGTGAAAGCAAACGAGAGATGGGAGAAAACGTGCTGAACCCGCCCAGAGGACGTGGGTCCTCTGTCACGGGTCAGGGGTGGCCCAGGCAGTGTTCCAGTGTCCATACGTTTACCAGCTCAGCACCTGTGTCATCCCGTCCCAGCCACTTCTGTGCTTGAGCCCTGGGCCCCGGCTGGGGCTGAGCTGCATAGCCTGAGGGGGCTTCAGGTCTCCTGCCTGCTGCACATCACCTTTCCTGGAGGAGAGCGACAGGCCTGGGGCACTGCTGGTGGGTCTGGGATGGGCCTTTATTTGGGGGCTGGTTCTATGGTTATGTGTCAGGAAATGCAGAGATGAAGAAAAGAACTTGAGTTGGTTGTCACAGGCCTGCCACCAACAAGTTAACCATCCAAAGCCAGGGCTTGGCCACTGTGTGCTTAAAACCTCGATGGCCATTGAGGTACAGGCCGGTGCAAGTGGTGTGGACTGTCCCGAGAGCGTGTGCCCGACTGTGCACCTACATGCCCTCCAGCGTGCCCAGCTATGCTTCCCTAGGGACCTCCCCTCCCATCTCAGGGTCTGCTTTACAGAGGCGGGGCATTGGTGGCCGGGCCTGTTGCCTGTCTCCCTGTTAGTCCCGGGGTTGCCCCACTCTCTCCTTGGAGTCCATGTGATAGATCCATGCCAAGTGATCCTGGTGTTTCTGGTGGCAGCAACCCGCTCAGGGGACAGGTTCAGATAAAAGCTCAGATCACGGTCCTCCAGGACTTGTCATCACCGACCGTGGGGACAGTTGCCAGAGGCGTGAGGCACATCCGGGAGGTGCCTGGTGCTGCCCATCCCCCCGTTCGTGTCCTCTCTTTGCTCTGAGCCTGGAGGCCAGGGGCGGGTGGGAGACTCCGCCAGGCTGATGGCCAGCTGTGGGGCGGCCAAGGTGGGCGGGTCCCCATGGCACTGGCCAGGGTGCCGTCCTGAGGGCAGCAGCGTCCCTGGGCAGTGGCCGCCTTTGATGCTTTCTTCACTCTCCTCACAGGGNTATAGACCCCCCATCTCGCAACACCATGGACTCAGGCCCCAGGCCCTGCCTGCTGCCTCATCACTCATCTTCTCACTGACAGATGCCCACAGCATTGAGACCATCAGGGAAGAGACCAGCTCCTCTGGCATTCTAGGGGTTAAGGGGTAGGGGAGTCAGAGCCAGTCTCTGCCCTGAATACTGACAGCCTTCAGGAGCTGGACGCTGAGCCAGTGATGGAAAATGTGCAGTTTTGCCAGGACGACCCAGGCCTGGTGACATTGGGTTCTTGGTGGAGGCGCATCCTCCAAGCGGCTCCTGCAGGCTCTTGAAGAGCAGACCTGGAGCTCTGGGCTGTGAAGACACGCTGTCAGGTGTGCTGAGGTTCCAGGCCTGCCACCCCACAGAGGGGGCTTCATCTCGGAGCCCCATCCCAGAATCGGGCTCTGGCCCTCGACCAGCGCACAGGAGCCCAGTCTCCGTGGTAAGGTTGCCAAGGCCCTCTGACAGTGGCCATTGTGTGCCTTTCTTTTTCCTCCCCTAATGGTCTCATCCTAGGCCTCTAGTCTCTATCCAAAAGCATCTCCATAAATCCATCTAGCATGGGAGCTGTGTGCATAATAATTGCCCATGACCAAGGAACGGCGGTGAAGGAACAGCAAGTGAGGGCCAGATTGCCGGCAGAGCATCCGAAGTGAGCGGGGCCAAGGCTCGGCCTCCCCGGTGCCGTGTCTGCCGCACTTCCTCCCGTGTGGAGCTGTCAGGCCCTCTTCTCCTTTCCTGCTCTCTCTCCACTTTGCAGTGGAAATGTCTCCACTGGGCAGGCTGTGTGGAGGTGTTTGAGGCTCCCTGGCTTCTCCTTTGGTCATTTGGTAGGACAGGGTGAAGCGTCCTACCAACCAGCCATGGAAATACACTCTTCTCGTGGGACAGGGCTCTCCTGGGGCCGGGTCAGGGTGGCAGCTCTGGGACTTGGGTGGTCTGGGCCCTGATGGGTGGCATCAGACCCCTGGCTCCTCTGCCCAGGAGCAGGGAGTTTCCCTAAGGCGCAGATGATGCGGGCGGGTCAGAGTCATCTCGAGGTGGCGCTCTCTCGGCCCTCTGGCTCCCATGTGGGACCCTGGCTCCAGGCTGCTGTTGGACAGAAAGACGGGCTTCTGGAGCAGAGCTGAGGCATGCGTGGGAGGAGAGGCATGAATTGAGGGTGGATCCAACACTGAGAGAGATTTTTGTCAGTTTACTGTCTGACTGAAGGTCAGTGGCCCCTGAGCAGCATGAAGCCAAAGGCTGATGTCGCCTATGTCCTTGTTCTGGAAGTTGTGGGAGGGCTGTGGAAAGTGCTAGTGGCCCACGGTCCTCCAGGTCACCCCTGGGCTGTGCACTGGAAACACCCAGGACGAGGCCAGAGTGGCCCCACGGTCTCGGGGTCGGGCTTCACCAGCGTGTCCCCTGGAGATCAGGGGCACTTCTGGATGGTCAGGCTCAGCTCCAGGCCACAGACCACAAGTCACCCGATGGCTGGATTCTCAGGGCAGCTCACTCATGTGCCCACACGGGGCCCTCTGACGGCAGGACTGGGGCAGGGTAGCCTGTGGGCTCTGTGCTTGCGCGCCCAGGGGCCTGGCACTCGTGGACACTGCGGTGCCCAGCTCAGGCACATCCATGTCTGCCCTCGCCCTCCCCCAGGAGCCCAGGCGAGTGCTCGGCCCTTCTGGAATGCAGGCGCCGTGGCTGTGGGGGGCAGCCTGGCGCCTGGCATCTTGTTATAAAAAGCTTGGCGTGGACTGCCTGTGGGCTGCAGGAGGGTTGTGGCTTTGAGGGGGCAACCCCCAGGGGCCTTGGTCAGCCACCTACCGACCCCACCGCCCAGGCCTCAGCCAGTCTTTCCTAGCCACCCTGCCACCAGTGCCCTGAGATCAGAGGGGCTTTGTGGCGAGAGCCCACCGCCCTTTGTTACGAAGCATGATGCAGCTGTGCACTCAGGAATGGCAGAGACCTGCTGGCCTGGGCAGTCAGGTCCTCGGGGTTGGCTGAGGGAGTAGTCCTGAGCTACCTGGCAGGTGCACTGGCCTGCCCCAGGACGGTGAGTCTGACCTTCAGAGCCAGCGGGGCTGGGGTCGGGCCAGAGTGCAGGAAGGGACAATGAGAGAAACCTGCCAAGCCCAGCGCTGGGTTTCGAAGGCAGAGGGTGGGATTCCTGTGCAAGGCTGGGGCGTAGAGGAGAGGGCAGGCAGGAGCAGGAGGCAAGAGAGGCCTCACCCCAGATGTTTGTGGATGGTCCGTACAAGGGAGGGCAGGACCTGGCGTAGGCCCCGCGGGACACCTCTGTCTGGCCGGGCTCCATTGGCAGCCTCAGCACCGCGAAGGTGTCTTCCCCCATCATCAGTTGGGCCACAACCGGAGGCACTGCAAGCAGAGTGAGTCCTGCCTTGTAATTTCTGTCGCCGTTGGCTGCCAGTTAGGAGAGAGGCTGTCCCTTCCTGTGTCCCCATGGTGGGCAGAGGGAGGGGCTGACTGCGCCCCCAGGGAGAGGAGGTGGGGTCAGTCTAGCCATGGGGCCAGCGGCTGGCAAGTTTTTGCCAAACCTCTAATTTAGGGGCTGTTGCTTGTCCTGCCCCTCCCATGGAATCCCTGACGTGGCCCTGACCAGGGTACTGCTCCCCAGTTTTGTTCCCCACTTTGGGAGACTGTGATAACAGGTGGCTTCCTGGGGCTCGTGGGGAGCCCCCATGAAGACAGGATGCAAACAGATGCTGCCGTTCATTCACTGTCCCAAGTCCCCCCAGTAGTCAGAGTGCCCTCTGACCTGGCTGCGCTGAGACCCTCGGGCCCTGGGCCCTGTGGGTGAGGGTCTCGGCATCGTCATTGCTGAGCGGGTGGGCCTGGGGGGAAGGGCCCTGATCCTGGAGAGGCTCAGGCGCCCCACACCCTACCCTGGAGCCTGGCCACGGGCTGACAGGTGGGGCCGGCAGCACAGGGCTCAGCTGGGGTCTGCATGGCCAGCCCAGCCCCTCAGGTTGGGGATCCCGGGCCCCTCCCGGGCCCTGCATCAGCTGAGCTCTCTGCCTGCCCAGCCGGTGGACCGAGACCCGGTGGTGTGCCACCCGGACCTGGAGGTGCTGCTCCAGGCCTGGCCTGCGGAGCTGCCTGACGAGTTCTTCGAGGTGACGGTGGACGACGTCAGAAGACGCTTGGCCCAACTCAAGAGTGAGCGGTGGGTGTGCCCTGGCCCCTTCTGAGACACCCATGTGCTCAGCAGCACCTTGGAGGGTGGGGGGCCCAGGCAGAGGGGTGCTTAGTCCTGTCTGGCCCTGTGATGGGGAGCAGCTCACGGAGCCTGAGGGAGAAGCCGAGTCCAGCTGGTGTGGGCCTCCGCTCTGGCTGGGGAGACCTGGACCTTCACTACTCCCCACCTCCTCCCCAGGAAGCGCCTAGAAGAAGCGCCCTTGGTTACCAAGGCCTTCAGGGAGGCTCAGATGAAGGAGAAGCTGCAGCGCTACCCTAAGGTACCTGGGGCAGGGGGTGTGGTCTCCACATGGCTCTGTGCTGGGGCCTCCTGCGGTTCCTGCAGCCCACAGGTCACTGGCTATGGTCTCCTGTACTTCAGCCCAGGCCGCCAGGGCTGCGGTTTGTTAATGAACCAGTCAGCCCCGTTTTAAGATGAAAAATGTCACTGTTTTCACAAGTGCACGTGGGTACTTGTCTGGTCCTTGCGTCCAGCGCATGGCCAGGAGTTTCAGGGGGCAGCCAAGGTGAAGGGGTGCTGGCCCAGTGTGGGGGAGGCCTGGACATTGTGGGCCCAGGGGTACGGCTGCCTGGATTGGGCTCCAGCTGTTCTGCTGACAAACCGGCTTGTCCTGGCCTAGGTGGTCTTGAGGGTCCTCTTTCCTGACCGCTACATCCTGCAGGGCTTCTTCCGCCCCAGCGAAACTGGTGAGCAGCCCTGTCTGGGCGGCCAGGAGGGTGGGAGGCCCCACGAGGCTCCTTCCATCTGGGCTCTGGGGCAGGCAGTGGGCACAGGGCTGGGGGCCGGCTCTCACCAGAGGCCCTGCAAAGCAGCTAGGCAGTGCCTCTGGAGCTGGGTGCCCTTCATGCACCCACCTGTTCTGGGCATTGGTGGGACAGAGGGGCAGAGAAGCTGGGCTCCCCTACACCCAGTACCGGGGTCTCTGGCCCGGGACTGCAGCTCACCTGGAAGAAAGCCATGCCACCAGTTCTGAGTGGGGTCCCCGGTGACCTGGGAGGAGTGGTCTGCGCAGAGGTTGGACCTGGCTTGGCCCATTGCAGAGGGGGCGTGGCCCCGGAGTGGGGTCCCTGCTTACCCACTCTTCCTCCTGCAGTGGGGGATTTGCGGGACTTCGTGAGGAGCCACCTGGGCAACCCCGAGCTGCCGTTCTACCTGTGTGAGTGCTTCCTCGGGACCTCCTTTCAGCGGCCCTGGTCCCTTTCATTTGGGGCTTGAAGTAGCTTTTCCCACAGAAGCAGCAGCGGGGGCTGGTGGGTCTTGTGCTGTGTCTGAGCATGAGCTGGGGGAGTCGGGAAGGGAGGTTGACCATTGCTTTGCTCAGTACTCCTATGCCCTCTGCTGCCCGCCTGCCCTAGGGGAGGAGAGCTGCTGGCCACCTTTGGAGAACATCTGGGGGTTGAGGGGTCAGGTGTTCCCCTGCAGTGAGTCTGCCCCTGGCCCTCTCCCCAGCTTCTGGCTGGGCTTTTGTAACAGGAGAGAGATGGACAGGGAGATGTGAGCTGAGGGGGCTGCTTCAGAAATCCTCCGACTCACTCTCAAGCCTGTTCTGGGAGTGGGGTCGGGGGTATAGGGGCAAGCATGGGCAAAAGGTGGGAGTGGTGATGGGAGGGGAGGGGCAGGACACTTCCTGGTGCAGACAACCACCTCTCCACAGTCATCGCTCCTCCAAAAACCATCCTGGACGACCACACGCTGACCCTCTTTCAGGTACCGTCTGGGGCTGGCCTGGGAGGGACAGTTGCCAGGGAGGGTCGGTGAGGCCACAGTCAGAAGTAGGATAAGGCCTTGTCGAGGGGTGAACTTGTACCAGAGTGCCTCTGAAGGCAGTTTTGGGGCTTTCTAGTCTCTCGTGCCTCCTGCTTCAGTGGGGATGGGCTTGCTCAGTTGGCTGCCACCGGCTTGAGCCAGGACTGCCCTTGGATCTGGGTGAGAAGGGGCTGGCACATGGGGCTGCTCAGGGAGCCCCCAAAGGACCAAGGGTCAGAGGCCTCAGTTCAGGTGGCCAGCTGCCCAGGAGGCCCCTAGGGTGCCAGCTGCCGGGCAAGTTTGGCTGCAGACTGGAGCAGCTGCTGCCAGCCCTGCTGCCCTGCCCCTGCCTGTCCCCTGGATCCCATGGCCTCCGCTGGGAATGCCGCGGTGGGCCCTCCCCAGGCACTGTGGGACCCCAGAGCTCCCAGGGTGAGGAGTGTGGATCTGGTGCCCTGCTGGGCTGCAGTCCAGAGCCAGGAGGAATGTCCTGTCCCTTCACCCCAGGAGAGCAGCCCGGGGCCTCCCCAGCCCTCTGGCCTAATGGTTTCCTCTTAAAGTCTCTTCAGATATTTTAATTAGTAACAGAGGCTGGCCTTTGTTAAATGGCCAGGAGGCCCTGCAGAAGTCTGAGTTAGGGCAAGGGGATCTGCTTGCTGCCTGGGGCTGCCACCATCTTAGGAGGATGAGGCCAGACCAGCAGAGAGGCTAGAAGCCCACCAAGGAAAGGAGTTGAGGTTGATGGGAGCAGGGTGCTTCCCCACATCCCCACTCCCCCTTCTGCAGCCCCCCGGGAGCCCCAGAGGCACCGGGCCTCCTTCTGTCCCCACCCGCCCTGCCTCCCTCCCTCCCTACTCTCCCTCTTTGGCCAGCCTGTTGATAAACATTGAATTTGGAAGATGCTTTGGGATGGAGAGAGGCCAGCGTCCAGGCACCCTCCTCCAGTTAGGAACCCTGGGGTGCCGCCTGTCCCACCCACGCAGCCTGATTCCTGGTGACACTCTGCCCCCTGCTACTAGCAGCCGTCTCCTTTCATCCGTCAGCTTGGCCTGGAGCTGTGGGGCCTCCGCTCGGGGTGGCGTCCCTGCCCGCCCGCGATCAGAGAGCTGGCAGGGCTCAGGGAAGGAAGCCTTCCTCCCACCCGCGGGTGAGCGGGCGCGGAAGCTGCCGGCTTTCATGTCCCTGGCAGGGCCTTTTGCTGGCTGCTGGCTGCCCTGGAGGCTGCCTGGGGCCAGTCCTGCGCCCCAGGAAGTGACAGCTCAGGGTGGATGTGGGGGCTGGAAGCCTAGCTGCCTGTTTTGTCCACGAGGGCCAGGAGAGTGACTGTTGGGCGAGACGGGTGAGGTTGAGGATGGGCGGTTGCCAAGGATGCTGTCTGTGGACAGAGGTCCCCAACAGCCCACGTCATACCCGCTTCCTGGGCCCAAGCCCTCTTCGTGCTGGTGCAGCCCCGAGCCTCAGGGACCTCCCTTTGCTCCTGTCTCAGCCCCCCTGCACTGCCTCACCCAGAGCCCCAGCATCAAGCTCCACCCCTTGGTGATGCCCTTAGAGGGCCCTGAAGACCACCACGATCTGTGAACTTTGTCAGCCTGAGCAGAGCCTCCCTCCTGGAGCCATGGTGGTCTTCTGTGCTTTCTGCTCACCCCTTTTTCCAGTGGGGTTGTCCCCTGGGATACAAGCTGGCGGGTGGGGGGCTTCCAGCAGGTGCAGAGGGCAGGTAGGGAGGCCAGGTTCCAGAAGAGCTGCTTCTAGCGGCCCAGAGGGGTCCTTCAAGGCTTTAAGCCCTACAGCCCCTAGATGGCCCCACTGGGATGTTGCTACCAATGCCTAGTGGGTTGGCCAGGTCAGGGTCTGGCCTCACTGGGCCACCTGAGGAAGGTTGAGGCACTGTCCTACCTGTTTCCAGGCCCTCCAGATTCTGGTGCCTCCAGGGCCAGGAGGCAGCCCCCGAACACCATCCAGGCCATCCCTCGCAGCAGGCTGGGATCCCAGGCCTCAGAGTGGGGTTTCAGAGCGTTCATGGCCCTTCTCTGTCCCTCTGCTTTGCCTGCAATCCCAGCGTTCCTGGTCTTTGAACTTCCTTCTATTAATAAGTCCCCACCCAATTCCAAGAGCTCAGAGCTGAGAGGACACACTCAGCTGGCAGCTGCGGCCCTTCCGCCGGGGGCTGAGGACACAGCCGCGGGTGGGGGCCTTGCTGCTCCTCAGGCCAGCTCTAGGGGTTGCAGCCACTCCTGCCTCAGACGCGGAGGTGGGAGGCTCTGGGATCCTCTCCTACAGCCCTGATTTCTGCACCCTAGTCTGGCCTCCTGCCTGGGAGGCCTCCAGGGATGTTTCAGGGGCCGTGTGATGCGTCCTATGCAGGTGGGGGCAGTCCTTGAGTGGAAATCTTGTGCCACCACCCCCACAGATAGGATGCCAGGAAGAATGTGGGGACCCCCCTACCCTGCAGGAGGGGCTTCACGCTGGCTAGCACTGGCTTTTCCTCATAAGGTGACCCAGTGCCGAGTCAGGGAACCCTTATGTGAGCTTTCAGGTCAAGGCAGTAGGCATGGGGGAACCTCTGGGCCCAGGCTCCCAAAGCAGCTTGGCTCCAAGAGGCCCCCTTCCCACCTCCCCATGCCTGGGCCCCCCTGGAGAGTCCTGCACGTGGTGCGCCCGCCTCCCACTCAGCTGCTCCCAGGGGACCGGGCTCACCTGTCAGCCCCTGCAGTCCCCCCTCCATTCTTCGGGCAGCAGAGGTTGGGGGGGCTGGTGGGGGCACAGTGGCTGTGCCTGTGTTGGCGGCCACCTTGCGCCCCACGCCCCCATCCCCATCCGCTGTGTTCATCTGCATCTTCTCTGACCTCTCGATGTCTCCTGTAGTCTCTGGTGAGGGTAGGGGTGGCCACAGCCTTCAGAACATAAAGCGTTGACCCTGCGACCTTGGCAGGAAGGGGAGGTAGTTAAAAATGCCAGAGCATGCACACCTCGAGAGCTTCCTGTTCGGCTGGTGCTTGGGGCTGGGCCCTGGTAGGACCCTGTGGTTTGATGCCCTGGCCTGGCTCCCACTGGGGTTGGTGCCAGAGGAGGAACAGGTGAAGCTGGGCAGCGGGCGACGTGATGGGAGGGCCCTGGTGGGGCTGTAGGCCTCCTCAGTGGAGCCCTGGGCCTAACAGATGCGGAACCTGTGAGGCCAGCATGGAAGTGGGCTGCAGCCTGCCCTGCTCCTCCCTGCCATCCTGTGCCCCACGGTGCCCACTTGGTCCCTGAGCTCCCCTCCGCCCTCCCTGCAGGCGAACCTTTTCCCTGCTGCCCTTGTGCACTTTGGACCTGAGGAGCCAACAGGTGGGTAGGGTCCCCCTCTGCCCACCAGCGCCGGCCAGCCCTGGGCCCCACATCCCAGCTCCTTAGATGCCCCAGAGCAGCAGACTTCGGGTCTGGGAGGGAGACCTGCGGCCTCAATACCCTCATACCCTACTACTCCCCAGGACTGGGCCATACTCCCTCCCATAGCAAAGCAGCTGTAGGCAGGTGGGGTCCCCTTGTCTGTGGCCTGAGGGTACACTGGGCCTCCTGCAGGCATCTACCTGGAGCCCAGGCTGCTGGAACACACCGTCTCCCCGTCTGCAGCTGATGTGCTTGTGGCCAGGTGCGTGTTCGCAGAGGGTGGGGGAGTGCACTGGCACTGTGCCCGCCCTCCGGCACCTCGGCCCTTGTGCCTTTGTTTTCAGGCGCATGTCCAGGGCTGTGGGAACCCCACCCCCACCGCCAGCCCCTGACGCTGCACCCCTTGAGTTGGAGCCAGCTGCTGAGGAAGGGGCAGTGGGGCCCCCTGAGCCCAGTCGGGGGACAGCCCAGCCTGTGAGGAGGGATCTGGGCAAAGTGCCCAAGTGGTTGAAGCTGCCAGGTACCCTGGGGGTGTGGCCGGGCGGGTAGGGACTGTGGGCAGGAGCCCAGGGCCCTGAGGTCATCCTGTGTGTTTGCCTTGCAGCCGGGAAGAGGTGAGAGCCTCCAGAGATGCCCACTCTGCCAGCCACAGGACCCCTGCCCACCCTGAGCGGGAATAAAGACACGAGCCTCTCTTGAGACCCTCCTGTCATCTTTTCCAGGGCGGGGGTCCTTCGGTCCTCTGCTCTGTGCCAAGCTCCCAGCCAAAGGCCCCCAGCCTAGCTGGATATGTGAGCCCAGAGGCTGCTTGCTGGGGCTTGTTCTTGTTAAGGACACAGGTGTCTTCCTTGAACTGCCTGCTCTTTGGTTTTGAACCTCACTGACATTAACAGCTCCCCCTCAGTGGAGGACAGGAGTTTGGGGAGAAAGGCCTCCAGGCGTCGCCTGCTTGGCTGCAGCTCAGGCCCGGCCCCCAGCCCGACGACAGGAGAGGATGTTGTCTCCACCCCCGGAGGGTGGGGCGGGCAGGGCCTGCCTGGGGTTTCCCGGGACCCCGCCCACCCCACCGTCTGAGTACACTTCAAAGTGGCTGGGGGGTGGGTGGGGGCACAGGCCCTGGCACTTGTCGCCAGCCTCTCCCCTCAGGTCTAATTACTTCCACATGCGCCCAGAGCTTTGAAGCCCTGACTCCCTGTGGGAGGGGGTAAGAGGAAGATGAGGGGCAGAGGCAGGGAACGGGTGCAGGAAGGAGCCAGCGGGGCTAAACTAGGGAGGGCCGGCGGGCTGGCCCCTTACCTATGCTACCCTGGGGGGGCGGGGGCAGGGCTCCTGGGTGCCCATGTCAGTCTGGCAGATGTCCCTCCCCAGCAGGCCAGATCCCGCTACTCCATGAGAGTCCTGACTCTGAGGTCACTGGGCCCAGAGCCCTCGGGGTGTTTCAATCCTAAATTGACAAGTCCAGGCAGCTTTTGGAATTAATGGGAGGTAGGTGCTAGGGGGTGGGGGGTTGGTTGCCGGGCCCCAGAGGGCAGCCAAGCCTCCTGACTGGGTTCCTAACAGGTCCTGAACAGCCCTGACCTGCCTGGCCTGGGCCCTGGGGGCAGTGGTCCTTACAACTGGCGTGACCCTTCTCCCCCCAAACAGCCCTGCCCACGCATCCCTGGGCATCCTGGCCGGTCGGTGGCACCCCACGCCCACGGCAGCCCCATGGCAGAGGCACCATCCCAGGCGAGCAGCCACACGTGCGAGGGCTCTGATTTCACAGCCCCTCAAGCCCGGCCCACGGCAGGGTACTCACACATGCTCTTTGTTACTCTGTCCTCTTCCAGCTTTGAAGCAGCTTGACTTTGGGTGATTAATGGCAACAGGAGGCTGTGCCTGGGGAGGTGGCTCTGATTTATTGATGTTGCTTTGTTGAAAACAAATATATAGCTCAGGGAAGCATCTTTTGAGGGGAGTATCAGATGGCTAGGTGACACGCTAGCTTTGAGACCAGTGGCAGAACCACACCATTCTGCGTGTTTGTGGAGGACACATGGGCTACCTGTTCAGGCGAGCAGGTCTCCTGCACCTGCCTCCCAGGGACCCAGTGCTTCCCTCATACTGGTGGGCACCTGGCTTCCCCGGGGAGTGGAGTGGGCCTCTGGCCCCTGATCCTGTCAGCGACCCCTCCCCTCATATGCAGTGTCCTGGCCGTCAGCAGCAGGCAGAAGGGATGACCTGGGGAAGAGGAGTAGTTTGCTGGCAGTTGGAGGAGAACGTTGTGGGTCAGCAGCTTCTGTCATGTTTGCAGCCAGAGGCCACGACTCCCAACAGGTGGCCACAGTGAGGGTAGAAAGCCTAGAAGTCCAGAAGCTGTGGGGGAGAGGCGTGCTTAGAGCCTATGGATGTGGGTCACCCACCCGCTCCCGGCCCAGTCCCTGTTCCTGGAGGCCCACCTACCAGCTGAGGCAGCACCTTCTCCAGCTGCTCCACGTCCACACGGGCCAGGCCCTCTGCCTGGGCCTGCCGGATGCTGCGGATGGCCGCTTCTGCCGTGATGCCGGGGAAGTGAGGTAGGGAAAGCAGGGGGGTTTTGAACCCCAACCCCCTGGGCCACAGCCCTGGCTGTTCCCCCACCCCTGTGCCAGCTGATAGCTCAGAAGACTGAGGCTGGGGCTTCTGAAACAGAAAATTTCAGGGACAAGGTGCTTGTGGGAAAATGGGAAAAAGGTCTCGATAGCCTCACTGAAAAATGCCAAGGGATCACGAATGGTCCAGACAAGCCTGGGTGGGACCCAGAGGACACTATCGGGTCCCTCTGCTCACCTACAGCGAAGATCTTGAGCAGCTCGGCCATGAGCTGCAGCGCATCCCCACTGACTGCAAGGCAAGGGAGCAGGTTACCAGCACGCACTCTCCCTGCCGCCCCACTCCGCCCTCCCCCCTTCAGACTTGGCTCAAACTCGGGCTGGTGACCTCTGCCCTCAGTCTGGTCCACCCAGCCCTCCCTAAGGCCCTGGCTCCTGCAGAGCTGCAGCCCAGGGTCCCAGCACCCCACCCCTGCCTCGGGCCCACACACCTTTGGTCTTCTTGTCTTTAAAGTGCAAGTGCAGCAGTTTGCTCACCAGCTCCTGGGGAACGGAGGGCATATCAGTGAGCCACTTCCCCCACCCCTCCTGCTGACCCTTTAGTCATTTCATTGCGTATGGGATGGGGTTATAATTTCCAGCTGGAAATGCTGTCTGTGGGGCCGAGTCTCCCCAGGGTGGAGGACTAGGCACGGGGGGCTACCTTCCTGCGAATGCCTCCAAGACAGCCAGAAATCAGATGCGTGTGGCAGACACGAGGGAGCAGCCCAGGTGCCTGCCCGGTGCTCTGGGGCTCCAGTCCTCATGGTATCCAGAGTGGTCTTGTGCTTCTGCTCCCAGAGACAAGTTGCTTTCCCCACAGTGGGCCCCTTCACAGGCCTTCCCATGTCACTAACACTGCCTGGCTTTGCCAGACCCTGTTCTGAGCACAGTGCCAGCTCCATCCCAGGTCCCTCCTTGGGGCCTACAGCACAGCACAGAGAAGGGGATCTTCCTGTAATGGGGAAGGGTACTGTGAGAACCCTAGAGCTGAGCAGGAGCCAGGCTCCTTTGTCAATGGGCAGTCAAGGTAGGGGACCCAGGGAAGTTGCTGAGGGTAGGGACTAGCTGGAAGGAGCTGTGATTGAGGAGCCCACAGAGCGCCTGGGGAGGTAGGACAGCAACAGTGGGTGCCCAGAAGCCGGGTGTCGTGCAGAGGTGAGCCGAGGACCCACCAGGCCTCCAGCCTTGGCCATGGAGATGGCACTGCCTCGCCCAGTGCAGCTCAGCAAAGCTGGAGAGCAAAGGGGAGGGAGTGGACCCCGCCAGAGACCCAGCTCCGGAGGGGAAGCGCTTGCCACGGGTCACTTGGGCAGCGCTGAAGCAGCTTCACCCTTCCAGCTGTGACCACGGGAGCCTGGCGCCACCTGCTGGTCCTACTCGTGTCCGACTCTTTATGACCCCATGGACTGTAGCCTGCCAGCTGCTCTGTCCATGGAATTCTCCAGGCAAGAATACTGGAGTGGGTTGCCATTCCCTTCTCCACGGGACCTTCCTGACCCAGGGATTGAACATGGGTCTTCTGCATTGCAGGCAGATTCTTTACCAACTGAGCCACTGGGGAAGCCTGTGTACCTGGAAAATACCAGGAAGGGCCCAGAAGGCTCCACCAGCTCCCAGACCCAGGCGAAGAGCTAAACCAGTCAGATTGCTACTGGGGGGCAGCTGCATGGGGTGGTCGTGACAAAGGGATCAACACCAGCTGGGAGCGAAGATTCCCTAAACTGGCAGAGGGGAGGATGGGACCTGGGATGTGGTCAGCCTTTGTCCCACTGTGTGGAGGCATCACCACCTCTTCTCCTCCCCGTCACCCTCAAGGGGACAGCCCTGGTCATGGGTAATGACCACAACCCCAGCTCTCGGTGATAAAGAGCGAAATTCCCCACTAAGGACAGGCTGGACAAGGCAGCGCTCACAAGGGGCTGGGATGCTCCTTCCCGCCCCAGGTTCACAAAGGCCTGACATCAAGGGCTCAGTGTCTTCTAACCTTAATGCAGAGTAACAGACTCAGATCAATCATAGCCAGCAGTGTATAGGAGGTGGCAGGCCTCCCAGAGCAGCACTCGCCAGGTGCAGGGCAAAGGGGCTTACTCTGGAAGTGGATGGCCTGGGTTTGACCCTAGTTCTGATTTCTCCCACTGGCAAGTAGGGACAGTACTAGGACCCATGTCCTAGGGTGTTGAGCATTACACGGGCTAATTCATGCCTGGTGCATATCCAGTGCCTGACTGTGCTGGGTGTGTTGCTGAGAAGAGCACTCGTATAGCCACAAACACACCAGACAACCGAGCCAGCCCGGCTAAATCAAGACGCAAAGCACAGGGCTGGCGTGACGGGAAAAAGGCCCAAAAGAAGCTTTAGAATACACAGCCGAGACTACCAACGAGCTGGGCCGCACTGTGCTCTACGCTAAACCCTTGAGAGAAGAGAGTCCTGCTGATCCCGTAGCCGCGGGGCGAGGGGCAGGGGTCGGCGGCCCAGGCTCCTCTCTGAGTCTCCCTGCATTTATGCCAGCACCTACCCCTGCTTGATTTCTGCAGACCCTTTCCGTCTGGCCACAGACCAGGGAGCCTATTCAACCTTCTGCTACCGGGCCACGGGACCATGGAAGACGAAGGGTGCTCGGGATGGGGGTCATTGCCGGATTCTGGAAACCGGCTGACCCTAGATGGCAGCGGGGGGGGCCGGCTCAGGACCCGCACGTGAGTCAGGCAGGGAGCCGGGGTCGCAGCGTCCCCGCCGGCCCGTGCGCGTCCCCCAGCCGTGGAAACCTCGCCCGCCGCCCCCAGCCCGCCCAGCCAGCACGCCCTCTCTCACTTTCCGGAAGACGGCTCCGGTTTCCTCCATGACTGCCACAAAAACGCGCG
>SJYA01002482.1:113416-298815 GCA_006410615.1 Neotragus moschatus | reverse complement strand
CAGCGGGTAACACCCTCCCGGTACTTGCCTGGGGCGCTGAGGCGGCTTGCCGCAGCCCGCACCCACCACTCTGTCCCCAAAGCCCACCTGCCCTGGTTCCCCTTCTCTGTCCCTCGTTCACTGCAGATCTGCAGGGCAGGCACCCCTGTCCCCACCCTGGGACTGTGGGAGGGGGCCGCCCTTGCTGAGCGGCGGGCAGAGGTGGGTCTGGGAGCAACGTGGGCTCGCCCTCTCTCCACAGCGCCGTGGGGAAGACCTGCTTGCTGATCAGCTACACAACCAACGCCTTCCCCGGAGAGTACATCCCCACAGTGTGAGCGGGCGGGCGGGTCCAGAGGCGGGGAGCAGAGGGTGTGGGCGCCTGTGTGGGAAGCTCCTCTGGGCTTCGAGGTGGGGCCCAAGTGGCCCTAGTCTGGGCTCCTGGGGTGGAGCAAGGTGCTGACAGAGCTCCAGGTCTGTGCAAACTGAGAACCCAAACACTGGCTGATCTCTCTGTTTCTGCAGTTTCGACAACTATTCTGCAAATGTGATGGTGGATGGGAAGCCAGTCAACCTGGGGCTGTGGGACACTGCTGGGCAGGAGGACTACGACCGCCTGCGGCCACTCTCCTACCCCCAAACTGTAAGGGACCACAGGGGTGCCTGCAGGGGCTGGGTGGCTTGGGTAGAGGCCCGAAGGGCCTGGTGCGTGTGTGTGTTGGGGACTGAGGCCATTCAGAGCCTTTTGACCCTTCCCACATGGTCCTCTCCTTCCTTCCCTTTCTCCCAAGGATGTCTTCCTGATCTGCTTCTCCCTGGTGAGCCCAGCCTCCTTTGAGAATGTTCGAGCCAAGGTAGGGTAGGACAGGAAGCCGGGTTGGTCTTCCTGGGAGGGGCGGAGACTGCCCAGAGAACTTGTCCTTACAAGGCAGCGTCTCTTGCTTGAAGGCCAGACAGAGGCAAATTGTCCTTTGGAGGCAGAAGAGATGCCTTTTCCACTTGGGGTAGGGCTGGTGAGTGCGGCTCTCAGAGAAAGGAGGGCCCTGATTGAGAGGCTCTGATGAGCTTGGAAGCTTCTTGGCATATTTTTGTTCTTGGTCATTGCTTTACCAGACCTACTGGTTGCTCTCTGAAGCAAGAAGGGCTAAGTGTGGGTCTAGGCACGAGGAAGGGGCCCTTGAGAGCTGTGGCCTGCTCTGGGCCAGGGGGAGGGCAAGGCCCCAGGGGTAGGGATCAGAGCCTCCATCCCCACAGTGGTACCCAGAGGTTCGGCACCACTGCCCGCACACGCCCATCCTCCTGGTGGGCACCAAGCTGGACCTTCGTGACGATAAGGACACCATCGAGCGACTTCGGGATAAGAAGCTAGCGCCCATCACCTACCCCCAGGGCCTGGCCATGGCCCGAGAGATTGGTGAGTGGGCTTGTCCAGGCCTGCTGGTACAGGGAGAGGAGTGTGCTCTGGAAGCCACAGCGTTAGCCTGTGGAGGTCCCCATGACCTCTCCTCACTGCCCCCTTTCCTGGACACCCCCAGGCTCTGTCAAGTACCTGGAGTGCTCAGCCCTGACCCAGCGGGGCCTGAAGACAGTGTTTGACGAGGCCATTCGGGCTGTGCTCTGCCCGCCACCCGAGAAAAAGCCAGGGAGGAAGTGCACGGTCGTCTAGAGCCCCCGCTTCTGGAGGAGCAGCCCCTCCCTGCCTGTGTCTGTTGTGCTGAGATGTGTCCTTGAGTCTGCTGTGGGGGGTGCTGGGGGTGGGGAAGGGGAAGAAGCATGGGGATGAGGCTGCTGCTCCTGGGGCGCTGCGGGGACCATAGGGTCCTGTCTGCTCTGCCTCATCTTCGTGGGGACGCAGCTCCAGCCTCCCCTGGCCCCCACAGGATGCCGGAAGGGAGCAGGGTCTCCCTCAGGCTATAGGGGGGTCCGGGGCAGCCCCAGGATGGGCTTCCCAGATAGCGGAGTTTGGGGGGGTGGGTCCTGTCCTTGGGCCTCACGATGGGGCAGCCCCTTCTTATTTTATACAATAAACCTTCTTCATCTCCTGTTCTCGACTCACTACCTGCCCTGCCCAGGTCTCTCCCTGCCTACTCCTCCACCCTGGGGGTGCTAGGCCCCCAACCTCTGCCAACCAAGGGTACAGAGCAGGTGAGCTTGACACTCCTCACCCCCCAGCCCAAGGCCCATTGAGCCCTCTGTCTCCATAGGAGGGACCCAGATCAAAGTGAGAGTGAGTATGCTTGGCCCCTTCTGGATAAAGCAAGCCCCTCCTGTGCTGACCTCAGGCCTTTGGGAGCGCACAGCACCCCTCAGCAGCTCCCAGGGGTGGCATAGGACAGTCTGCAGTCAGGCCCTAGGGGGCCCTGTGGAGCCCAGGCCAAGGGCAGGGGTCACTCAATTGAGTGTTCACAAAGACACACCATCAAGAGGAAGGTGTCCTGCAGCTGTGGAGGTGTGGAGAGGACAGGAGGCCTGGCAGACAGGTCAACAGGTTGGGTTTGCTGGGCAGACACAGCGGGAGGTGAGGGGTAGGCCCAGCCTGTCACTAGGACTTCACCCCTGGGGCCTGCAAGGCACCACTCTGGGCAGATCCGTGACATGAAGCTAAGTGACACTCAGCTCCCCCGCAGTAGTGTGCAGAGGGTGGACTGCTGGATTTCAGGAATTCTGCTAGCCAGTTTTTAAGTAACCACTATTCAGAATTACATAAACTTGAATTCAGTTGTATTTTAAGATGAAATTAACAAATACTCAAAATTTGTTCCGTCACTTCCTAAACATTTTTGTATATGTACTCTTATCTGTGCTTTGGGGTGTACGCCTTTTGTGTCTGTGTGGTGAGGACAGCATGGAAAAGTGGAGGACAGGCATCTCTGCCAGCTCCACCTCAAGGACATCAAACAGGAGGGAATATGTCACCACGGAAGTTGGCAAAGTCTACAGCTGGACCTTGCGCTGGACTGTGCCCAGTACATGGTGAAGGACTCACAATGCTGAGGGAATATTCTCTCCGTAACTGAAAACCACCACCTGATTCGGCAAAGTCATTCAATCGTGAACAAAGCAGTGAAGTTCCAGCACGCAGCCTGCTCAGCTCACTTTTGTTTTCTGCACTGACTTAAGGAATACCAATGAACATTCAGATAAAAAACCACCGCTTCCACCCTAGAGGCCTCTGGACAGGGCCAAAGGCCATCCTTGGTCAAATTCACTACCCTCCTTAGAAGCTGGCCTTCTGGGAGGTCCTACATGTCTGACAGGGACTTAGCCAGGCCCGAAAAACTCTGGCAGAAGAGCTAGGCTGTCACTGGCCCAGGATGACAGCTGAAAGGGTGTCTCTACCTGGGACTTGTCCCCATGCCCAGCTCTGAGCTTTGCATCTTCCGGCCACATGACTGCAGCCTAGGTGTGAGTGTGCAGGCTGGACAGAAGAATCATGTTTACTGAAGAGATGGGGAAGGGGGATGGGGGTAAAGGTGGGTTCAGCATGGAACAGGGGTGTGTGGGGATGGAGGCGGGGCTTAGGTAGNTTTTTTTTTTTTTTTTCTTTTTCAAATTAGCAATAATCGCACACTGGATAAACCTTGGCTATGGTACTGCTGCCATGCAAAGCTAGAGGAGCATTCTTTTTTTTTTTTTTAGAGGAACATTCTTAAAAGAGACTCAGGATGCAGACTGTGGAAGTGGAAAACTGACAATCAAGTCTGTGCATGAGTGAGCTGGCCCAGAATACACAACAGGGGATGCCCTGAGCAACAGAGGGCTGAGTCCTCATATACAGTGTGACTCACAGGTTTCTTCACGGGACCAGATCACAGGACAGAGCACATCTGCTCCCAGCCCTTCCTGAGCCCTGGGAGCTAACCTCCAGGTGGCCTGATGAAAAGGAACACCCACTGGCTGTGGCATACTCCAGCCCTACCTGCTCCCACCCCACCCGCCCACACTGCCTGCCTGATCTACTCTCAGAGATCCTTCTGGGGAGTGTTCTCCCAAATGCCTATCACTTAAAAAGTCTCCATCAATCCCCACCCCAAACAAAACCCCAGCAGCACCTGCCCCACTCAACCAAGGCCATCACTACACTCTAGACCCATTTTCAAACGCTAAAGACAATATTTATTTTGAAGTAATTCAGTTGCAAGGATAACAGGAACTTTTCTCCTTGAACCATTTGAGAGAAATTTGCAAAACTAGCATTCCATCACCCCCAAATAGCTTAGTGTTTGTTTCCTTTGAACAAAGACATTGTCCTATACAACCACAAAAACACACAATAAACACAACAAAATCTCAACATAACACACACCACCACAACAAATATACACCATAATCATCAGAGTCAGGAGAATAGCACCATGTATCCCTACCACATGTCCTTAGCCCTTATTCAGTTGCCCAATGATGTTCTTTATGTTTCTAAAGAACATAAAGCTTTATAAAGGTTTAATTGATATAAGCAAGAGTACATAATTTAATGTATACAATTTAATGAGTTTGGACAAAACACCTGGAAACCATCACCACAATCAAGGTCATGAACATATCCATCACCCCCAAGTTTCCTCGTGCCCATTGTTGTTTTTTTAAGATTATTTTTTTGATGGAGACCATTTTTTAAAGTCTTTATTGAATTAACTACAATATTGCTTCCACTCTATGTTTTGGGGTTTTGAGGGTGCTTCCAAGGCATGTGGGATTGTAGCTCCCCATCCAGGGATTGAACTCACACCTCCTGTGTTGGGAGATGAAGCCTTAACCATTGGACCACTAGGGAAGTCCCTGCACATTGGTTTTGTGTTTGTGGTGAGGGCACCCCCCTCACACAGAGTCCCATTGGTTAGTACTAACTGTGAGCTACCGGTCTCTACAACCTGCTTGTCTGGCATAGCTGAGACTCCCCATTCCAGTTCTTTATGGCTAAAGCATCCAGTCCAGGCTCACATATTGTCTTTGGAGGTCCCGTCTCTAGTTTCCCTCACTCTGGAACACTCTTAGTCTTTCCTTGATCTTTATGACCTTGATACTCTTGAAGAATATAGATCAGTTATTTTTAGAAAGTCCCTCAATTTTGCTTTGTGCAGTGCTTCTCTGTAATCATGCAGGTTGTGTATCTCTGTCACGGGCACCATGGTGACAAAGCATCTTTACAGCATCCCACCAGTTGGCACCATTTCGATTGGTCCCATTGCTGGTGATGTTAACTCCAATCACAGGATGGAGGCGGACATCACTAGGACACCACTTTAATCACTGCGTCTCCCTTCCAGGTGCGAAAAGAACATGATTGCTGTAGCTTCACCTCTGATTCCCCCAAATCCCAGGCAGAATGTCCCCCATGTTCCACACTAGCTTGGAACTGTGCAGAGAAAGGACTATGAGACCCTAGGTTCAACCTTGCACAATATACACTGATCACTACAAATCCACGCCAGTCCATCTAACTTCAAGTTCAAGTAAAGTTAATAGCAAAGACTGCCTGACATAATGCAACCACCAACACATAACCAAGTACATGTTACCTTCTGACCATTAGATGACGAAGTCCCTTTATCCATCTCTGGGTGATAGTCATTCCTCTTCCAATGGAGCCACACCCTCTTATATTCTGTAACTTCAATGTTGACTTAGAAGGATAACCACTATTAACACATGTTATGGTAGATAATGACAGAGAGAGAGAAGAGGAAAAAAAATTGGTTATTATGTGCACAGATGTATTTGTGAAGGACAGGGAAACCTGGCATGCTGCAGTCCATGGGCTCGAAAAGAGTTGGACACGACTGAGCAACTGAACAACAACAAATATATTTGTGTCAAAAGGAGGATGAGATTATTATAGTTCTCTTTTCTGCAACTTGGACAGCAAGGAGATCAAACCAGTCAATCCTAAAGGAAATTAGTCCTGGATATTCATTGGAAGGACTGATGCTGAAGCTCCAATACTTTGACCACCTGATGCGAAGAACTGACTCACTGGAAAAGATCCTGATGCTGGGAGAAATTGAAGGCAGGAAGAGAAGGGTATGACAGCGGATAAGGTGGTTGGATGGCATCACTGACTCCATGGACATGAGTTTGAGCAAGCTCTGAGAGTTGATGATGGACAGGGAAGACTGGCGCATTGCAGTCCATGGGGTAGACAAGAGTCAGACATGACTGAACAACTGAACTTTCTGCAACTGGTCACATGGTCACATGACCATAACTACTGCTTATCTGCTACACTGCTCCATATTCTTTTTAAAAAAATTATTTTATTTGACTGCACTGAGTCTTAGTTGTGCACCTGAGATCTTCCTTGGATCGTGTGGGAGCTCTGGTTGGGGCACATGGACTCAGTAGTTGCAGCGAGTGGTCCTAGTTGCCCCAAGGCACATGAGATTTTTGTTCCCCAGCCAGGGATTGAACCCAAATCCCCTGCATAGCTAGGTGGATTCTTAACGACTTGACCACCGGGGAGTCCCCTGCCCCGTATTCTTTTGTTCTCCTCTGCCAGGTAGAGTCAGATCTCTGAGGGCACAACATTTTGACCACTGCTCTGGGCCTGCTCACCATTGCGGCATGGCTTCCCTGGTGGCTCAGAGAGTAAAGAATCTGCCTGCAAAGCAGGAGACCTGGGTTTGATCCCTGGGTCGGGAAGATCCCCTGGAGAAGGGAATGGCTACCCACTCCAGTATTTCTGCCTGGAGAATTCCATGGACAGAGGAGTCTGGCGGGCGACAGTCCATGGCGTCACAAAGAGTCAGACACAACTGAACAACTAATACACACACACACCACTGTGGCAAGTGTGACCAAGTTGTCGCTGAGGATTAAGTCTGTGGTGCTGAGGTGGAGTGGGACCCTATGGTCTTTGCCCCATCCCCATGTCCTCAGCCTGTCTTTTGTCTGTGGAGAAACTTTAACCAAAGAGTCAGTTTCAAAAAAAAAAAAAAGAGTCAGTTTAATCAGAGAAGTAAGAAAATGCAGAAACAAAGGAAAATAATCCAATGAGACTAGATGGTAACAGTTTACTCATTAAGTAAGTTTAGTTTCTTTAGTTTCTCTTCAAGAGCTGAGAGATTACTCTGAGCATTATCCCTTGAGCTGTTTTATAGATACCAACATGTTCACCAGGTGAAAGAAGTTAACTACATGATGACCAGANATGAGACTAGATGGTAACAGTTTACTCATTAAGTAAGTTTAGTTTCTTTAGTTTCTCTTCAAGAGCTGAGAGATTACTCTGAGCATTATCCCTTGAGCTGTTTTATAGATACCAACATGTTCACCAGGTGAAAGAAGTTAACTACATGATGACCAGACTGTAGCCATGACAGAAGCTGCTGGCCTCAAAGAAATGGGAACAAACCTCCCCTGGAGCTGAAGATTAGGTGTATTTAAGACGACTATCAGAGCTGACTGTGCTGCTTCCGCATGTAGCTCCTCCTTTCACCCATAAAACTCTTGCCAACTGATCGTCAGTGCAGAGGAGTCAACCTGTGGATAGGAGTCTGCCTTCACCCCAGGGACTGCCAGCCTCCTAAAGAAAGCGAACTTTCTTTTCCACCAACCTTGCCTCTTTATTGGCTTTAGAATGGAGAGCAGCCAATCCACACTTTCGGTAGCAGAATCAAGGGAACCTCAGCCACATCTGGAGTCTAGGTAGGCCTGTAGGGGACCTCTCCTGCCTGCCACACGCGTCCATGACCCTGAACAGTAAGGACAGTTGCCTCTATTTACTGTCCAATAGAAGGTCCATCTAGTCAGGCTATGGTTTTTCCAGTGGTCATATATGGATGTGAGAGTTGGACTGTGAAGAAAGCTGAGTGCCGAAGAATTGATGCTTTTGAACTGTGGTGTTGGAGAAGACTCTTGAGAGTCCCTTGGACTGCAAGGAGATCCAACCAATCCATTCTAAAGGAGATCAGCCTGGTTGTTCTTTGGAAGGAATGTTGCTAAATCTGAAACTCCAGTACTTTGGCCACCTCATGCAATGAGTTGACTCATTGGAAAAGACTCTGATGCTGGGAGGGATTGGGGGCAGGAGGGGAAGGGGATGTCAGAGGATGAGATGGCTGGATGATATCACTGACTCGATGGGTGTGAGTCTGAGTGAACTCCGGGAGATGGTGATGGACAGGGAGGCCTGGCATACTGCGATGCATGGGGTCACAAAGAGTCAGACACGACTGAGCAACTGAACTGAACTGAACTACGAAAGGCCAGGGTCCAAAGGGTCAGCATTTGGGTGCACACTGAGAAAGGCCAGGGTCCGGGCAGAATGGCCACAGGGGCTTCAGGGAGAGCTGGGCACCCAACAGAATAGGGGAAGGAGGCATATGACGAGGATGCCAGGCCCCACCCTGCAGCCTAGGCTGGACAGGGCTTGATGCCATGTAGAAAATTCCACGTCTGGGAGATGGACTGAACCCTCTGGACCTGGACATCAAGACTTTCTCCCAAATAGTGCCAAGTGTAGCCAGGATCATGGGTGAGTGGGACTCCCCCATGCCTCATCCAGATACTGCGCCTTCTTACTGTTTAGGCTGAGCGGTCACTCCTCACTGAGCTGTAGTGTCTCCTCTATGCCACCTGACCCCACCCAGAGCCACAGCTGTGGCCCCCGGCACTGCCCACTGCTCAGCCCAAAGCCGTCACTTGCTCCAGACCTTTCCGCCTCCCCCACTGCTCACCCGGGTTGCTCCAGGCTCACTGGTTCTACCACATGAGGAGCCTTTTGACTGCCTGGGTCCCTGTGTCTCACTCCCAAAGGCCAGGTCGGCTCCGCTCACTGCCCAGTGCCTGCGCTGCTTAGCCTTGCAAGCCTCCCTGCTGGCCTGTCTTCGCCTTCTGGCTCTGGGCCCTGCTCATGCGTCAGCTCCCTCGCGGGTCAGCCCTCTGGGCTCCCGCACTCCTGAGATGGCTCTCCCCTTTCTTGTGCTGTCACTTGTAGTCACCTGAAGCCCCAGAAGGCAGGGGTGCTTTCTCCATCACCATTTCCCCAACACCTGGAAGAGAGTGTTCTTCCAACCCATGTCTACAGAGTGAACAAATGAATGAAAGACATATTCTAAAACAATTGGTGAAACCAACTGGTAGCCACACAGAACATGGACCATGACTTACACCTGCACAGGGAACTTGTGGTTGAGTGGGTTGGGAGAGACAGGAGCAGGGAAACGAATTGCAATAATATTGATGAAATCTTTCACTGCTAGGCCCACATCCAAGACAGGTGAGAGTGGCTTTATTGTCAATAGGACTGTTTTCAAGAGAGCACTGTTGACAGTGCGGTCTCCGAGACACAGGGCATGAGTCCTTAAGTGGAGGTTAAGAGGCTGCTCAGGGAACCTTTCGGAGAAGGCAATGGCACCCCACTCCAGTACTCTTGCCTGGAAAATCCCATGGACGGAGGAGCCTGGTAGGCTACAGTCCATGAAGTCGCTAAGAGTCAGAGACAACTGAGCGACTTCACTTTCACTTTTCACTTTCATGCATTGGAGAAGGAAGTGGCAACCCACTCCAGTGTTCTTGCCTGGAGAATCCCAGGAACGGGGAAGCCTGGTGGGCTGCCATCTATGGGGTTGCACAGAGTCGGACATGACTGAAGCGACTTAGCAGCAGCAGCAGCAGCAGGGAAACTTTTGGATGAAGCAAGAAGCTGGTGCAGCTGAGCGTGACTATAAGGGAGAGAGAGAAAACCTGTTGGGGTCACTGGCTGAAGGTCATCGTTCCTCTCCCGATTCCCATGTGCACCCATGGCACATACAAGTGTGAGCACCTGCACTCAGGAATGCACATGAGCACACACACAGGGAGTCACATGTATAGTCACATGGACACACATAGGTGTAGGCATATGTGAACACACACACAAGCACACATTCATCCCCCTGGCGTGATGAAGAGGATCTGAATGTCAGCAAGTTTGTTCTTCTTCATTCAGGGAAAAAAAAAAAAAATTACTTATTTTGCTTGAGCCGGGTCTTAATTTCGGCATGCGGGATTTTGGGGGATGGGGGTTTTCGGCCTGCAGAATCTTTATTTGCGGCATGTAGGATTTAGTTCCCTGATCAGGGTTCGAACATAGGCCCCCTGCACGGGGAGGGCAGAGGCTTAGCCACCGGACCACCAGGGAAGTCCCAGCGGGTTCATGCTTGACGCAGGGCTGAGCCAGTGGCCAGGCTGGGCTGTGTCTTTGTCTTTGTGTTTAGGGTCCTCCTACCAGGCAGCCACTAAGGAGGATACAGAATCTTGGCATTCCCTGGAACCGGTTACACTGGCTGGATCTTGGGCAAGGATGACTAATAGCACACTAGTTGTGGTGAGGGCTCCTGGGGATCCTGCTGGGCCAGATTCACACCAGATTCTGAGAGTTAGATCCAGTCCTGCGGTCACCATAGGTGGGGGCTGGAAACTATTCCATCTCATTGGTATATTTTGTCTTCTTCTGGACTATGAGGGGATTGAAAGGACCTAATAAGACCTTCTGACCCTCCACTTTCCTGGACACTGTACTGGTCCTTCTGGCTCTCCGGACAGCCCTTGCCTGGCCAGCAGCTGGCAAGGGCCAAGGTACCAAGCTGATCAGGAATGGGGCATAGCACTCCAGGTGAGATCCCGGGCGCAGGCCTCTGGTATTCACCACCAGGAGTGGAATCCAGGGCTCAGGCCACCCCAGGAGCCCAGCTAGGGGCCTCTTGCCTCTAGGAGTGTTGGTGCGTTCAGTGCTAAGCCTTTCCTACTGCAAGCACCCTCTTGGGGGCAGGGGGCATTCAAGCCCACAGACACCACACAGAAAGGGCTTCCCGAAGGCCTCCTTTGTGGACCTCAGGCCAGTGTTTGTGGCCACCTCCAATCAAGTGGAATGTCACTGTTGGACCATGATCTTTCTGGTCCTTCTCGTGTCAGCCTGGTGACTCTTTTCTTCACCCCCAAGGATGGGTCTTTCCTGTGTTGTTGGACAGAGGGGACAGCCAGAGGGTATGGGAATGTGCAGGGAGGAGTGGAGGGGCCATGCCCAGACCTAGTGGACTGTGGGGAAGACTCACGGTTGCTGAGTCTCAGTCTTTCTCAGGATGTGCCCCTGCTCTACCCCACATCAGCCATCTCCTGCAAGCCCCAACCCCTCTCTGGGAGCTTTGCCTTCCAGGAAGCTGACTTGTTCGCACCTCAGTACCAGGGTTTTGAAGAAATGAGAGGGAGGCTTAAATGCTGGGGTTATTGTGCAGGAATTCCACTTCCCAAAGTCTCCTAGATTCCCAGGACCCACAGAAGCTTCTCTGATGGGAAAAGGCCTGAGGTTTCTGCCCATAACATCATGGCATTATAGCCTGGGTGTGGACTGGGAGAGGCCCTGCTCTCCTTCACCTTGCTAAGAGCTCTCCTAAGCTCTTCTGGGTAGGGAAATACTCCTGGCAGAGGAGAGCTTCAGAAGTAAGGTGATACCTATGAGAAAAGCCACCCTGGCTGTTCCCAGGGTGATTAGGCCTGAGTGGCGAGAGCCGCAGAGCTAGGGAGGGATTGTCAAGTTTCCTGTTGGCAAGCAGTTTTCCCGTGGCCCCTTTCCCCACCATGGGGAACAGAGGCCCCACACTCTCCTGGAGTCAGCGGCTCACGGGGAAGTTGACCCCAGCCTGGAGGCACAGGGTCCCCAGTACTGTGAGCCTGGAGCTGAAGACCCTGCTCTCCAGTCCAGGGAGAAGGGTTTTCTCCGATGGCAGTTCATATCACTTGGTCCTCAGCAGTTCTGTCTGCTTCCTCCACACCCTGGCCTCTCACAGACACAGGGAAATGATGTTCCTGGGGAGCGGCCCAGATTAGCTGCATTACTGCCTCCCCAGGCCCCACCAGGCCCTCCCACCAGCTAGTGCCTCCTCGTGGAATTGGCTCCCCAGGAACTGCTATAACTTGCTCCCTGGGAGCTGAGGAACAAGTCAAAAAACAGACTGAGATGTGCAACACACTCTCCTCACTGTAAACTAAAAATACCTGCACAGACATCTGCTTCCAGCAGGGATGTTGTAACTGGCACCCACAGTAGCCTCCCTACTGTAAATAACCATGAATCTTGACATCAGAGGCCCAGTAGTTATTCCCAGGAAACAGATAACAAGCAGCACAAGACTTCCAGCTCTGGAAGGTGGAAACCCTGAGATGAGACCCTCAGATGCTCTAGCTGAGATGACGCTTGCCCTGAGGGACGGGGAACTGGAGTCCAAAGAGAACGCATGGTCCTGCAGAACAGTGGAAGCAGATCAGCGTTCGAAGAGCTGAAATCTTCAAGGCACAGCGGTAAAGAGGAGGCCATGCCCAAAGGTCTGTGCCAGTTCCTTGAGTCAATAGCTGAGGACTGAGCTGTGTGTGTGCAGGGAGAGATGACCCAAGAGAGACTAAGGGCAGAATGGAGCTACTAGGGGTGATACAGGGCTGGAGGCCCAGGAGTTGTGGCCCCACCTTCAGGGTTTCCACCTTCCAGAGCTGAATACAGCTTGTTAACAACTAGTCCACTCTCGACACATCCAGCTGAGGCCTGCAAAGTCTGATCCTTATGGTTGAGGACCAGTTGAGGTAAACGTGCTCCAGTCCTAATCCCTGAGACTTTGATAAAATCCACAGAGGAGACAAGAATTTGGAGGCTGAATCCCACTAAGTTAGAGGCCCTTGGGAACGCCATAGAATTTCCACAGATTATCCCAATGAAGCACATAACTAAGCCCAGACAAGTACAAAGTGATTGCTCAGTAATTAAACTATCTACCAGAAGAAACATGAACACTTCAGTGGAAAATAACAACATCCAGACTCTCTCTGGCATGTCATTCACAATGTCCCATATACAATGAAAATTGTCTAGCCATGAAAGAAATAGGAAAAGGTTACTCAAAGTCGGGGCAGGGGGAAGCAACCAATTAAAAATGGATCTGGCTTTACCAAGAAAGACTTTAAAGTAGCTATTATAAATATATTCAATGAATGAAAGGGAAAGTTGCCAGGGTCCAGCCCCGGTGGATCCAGGGAAATTTGAAGCGGGGATGGTGTGGCATCTTAGAAAGAATTATTTATTTAGATATATAAGATTAGGAAATAATAGTATAGTAGGAAAATTTAGTGGAGAAAAGAGGTTGAATAACTTGGTTTACGTGGAAAACCAATAAAGTTCCGAGACAAGGAACTTGCACCATCTACATTGGGCCACCGGCGTCCTCTTGAATATTGGAGGGTGCCCCGCCTTGGACTCTCTCTCTCGTGTGGATCTTAGAAGCCGGGACAAGTAAGTAGACATGGCCAGCCTCCACGCCCCAGATGGGAATTCAGCCAGAAATTAGAGTAAAGAGGAGACACGGGGGAAACCAGTCCAGCAACTGACCCATTCTCTATTGTTCAGAAGGCCTTTTATACTTTTTTTTGTACATAGAGATCAACGGGTAACACAAAGTTATGCAGCGTTAGCAGCCCAGACTCTTATCAAAACCAGGCTTTCTCTCTGCCTACCTAGTTGTATACACAAGTCTTAGGTGAACTACATCATTTTCCAGCCAAAAGGCCAATTAACATTTTACAGCTCTTTTCTGATAAGGGTTTGTTAACCAGAAGACTCATTTGTGTTATAAGTGTTGTTCTTCCCAAAGTCTGGTGCCACTCTCAGAAAACACTAAATAAAGTTACATTCTTACATAGCAAAGATATAGCAATTTGTAACAAGTAAAAGAGGTACAGTGATTTATAACAAAAGAAAAGTAATTAACTCAAAAGTCTAGAGTTGCTAACATCAAAACTATTATATACCATTTTCTACATCCCAATTACATTGATTAACATCCTCCCAGGTGCCTAAAAGATAAAGAATACGGAGGTCTGGCAACAATCATTGAGTCAACAGTGAAACCCGTCACCAATATGATTTTTAGCTCTTTAGAAAAGGCTCTGTATCTTTAAGATGCTTTAAGCTTTGTGCCTCTCGCGGTTGGGGGGCTGTAAGCAATTCACAAGCTGTAAAAATTCCAGGGGAACTTGTTAAGCAAGTTAGAGAGCTATCAGAGGGGGTTTTAAGCTGAGACATTCTTTTGCAGGAGACTGAAGCCCTGAATTAACTTTTTCCAGAGAAAAGGTGGTAATGTCAGAAGAATATAGTATAGCAGACAGTAAACAGACAGATTTTGGTTTCGGGGTAGATGCTCAGACAGAAGACCCCTCGAGACCTGATTCACCTTGGCCATCAGGCCTCTCCACATGACCTTGTCATGGGTGGGAATCCTCACGCTGGCTCCCGGCAGCAGGCATTCTTTTTGCAGGCTGGCTCCCGGCAGAAAGTGGCCTCAGGGATAGGTGGAACCAGAGTGCTAACTCAAGTGCGAGGGAAGAAAGTGTGCTGCTTGGCTCTGGTGCAGGCTTAGCGGCCAGCCTTTGGTGCAGAGATTAGATATGGGGCGAACCTGGTGCCCAGCATGGATCTGTGAAATTAGATGGAAATGACAGCTTGGGATGAGATTTGGAACCCAGCACACATGTAGAACAGAGTCACCCTGACTCAACACCTTCCAGTTTGTCCAACTTCTGTTAGAGCTAATTTTGACTCTGCGTTGAATGTGTTTCTTTGACTTTGTTATTGTAGTTGTTCAGTCACTAAGTCATCTCCAACACTTTGTGACCCCATGGATGGCAGCATGCCAGGCTCCTCTATCCTCCACTATCTCCTGGAGTTTGCTCAAATTCTTGTCCATGGAGTCAGTGAGGCTGTCTAACTGTCTCATCCTCTGCCACCCCTTCACCTTTTGTCTTCAATCTTTCCCAGCATCAGGGTCTTTTCCAATGAGTCGGCTCTTTGTACCAGGTGGTCAAAGTATTAGAGCTTCAGCATCAGTCCTTGAAATGAATATTCAGGGTTGATTTCTTTTATGATTGACTGGTTTGATCTCCTTGCAGTCCAAGAAACTCTTAAGAGTCTTCTCCAGCACCACAATTCAAAAGCATAAATTTTTTGGCACTCAGCCTTCTTTATGGTCCAATTCTCACATCCATATATGACTACTAGAAAAACCATGGCTTTGACTAGATGAAAGTTGGTGGGCAAAGTGGTGTCTCTGCTTTTTAATATGCTGTCTAGGTTAATCATAGCTTTCCTTCCAAGGAGCAAACAATCTTTTAATTTCACGGCTGCAGTCAACGTCCACAGTGATTTTGGAGCCCAGAAAAAGAAAATCTGTCACTGCTTCCACTTTCCCCCTCCTATTTGCCATGAAGTGATGGGACTGGATGCCATAATCTTAGTTTTTTGAATGTTGAGTTTCAAGCAAGCTTTTTGACTGTTCTCTTTCACTCTCATCAAGAGGATCTTTAGTTCCTCTTCACTTTCTGCCATTAGAGTGGTATCATCTGAGTATCTGAGGTTGTTGACATTTCTCCCAGCAATCTTGATTCCAGCTTGTGATTCATCCAGCCCAGCATTTCATATGATGTACTCTGGATAGAGTTTAAATAAGCAGGGTGACCATATACAGCCTTGTCATATTCTCTTCCCAATTTTGAACCAATCCGTTGTTTCATGTCTGGTTCTAACTGTTGCTTCTTGACCTACATACAGGTTTCTCAGGAGAAAGGTAAGGTGGTCCGGTATTCCTATCTCTTTAAGAATTTCCCATAGTTTGTTGTGATCCATGCAGTCAAAGGTTTTAGTGTAGTCAATGAAACAGAAGTAGGTGTTTTTCTGTAATTTCCTTGCTTTCTCCATGATCCAACTAACGTTGACAATTTGATCTCTGGTTCCTTTTCCTCTTTAAAACCCAGCTTGTATATCTGGAAGTTCTCAGATCACATACTGCTAAAGCCTAGCTCGAAGGATTTTGAGCATAACCTTCCTGGTATGTGAAATGAGCACATTTGGGCAATAGTTTTGTTGCCGGAAGGGGGATCCCTTCCAGGGCCCAAAACTGGGTTCTTGTCTGACACTCAGAAATGAATTGTCCGAGGAGACACATGTGCTGACAAAGCAAGAGCTTTTATTGGGAAAGGGCGCCCGGGTGGAGAGCAGTCGGGTGAGGGAACCCAGGAGAACTGCTCCGTCACATGGCTTGCAGTCTCGGGTTTTATGGTGATGGGATTAGTTCCCGGGTTATCTTTAGCCAATCATTCTGACTCAGAGTCCTTCCTGGTGGTGCACACCTTGTTCAGCCAAGATNCAGGCAGAATACATTGTTGTTATATAATCCTTGTCAAGAGCAGGTCTAAAGTGAACTCGCTCAGTAGTGTCCGACTCTTTGTGACCCCATGGGCTGTAGCCTACCAGGCTTCTCAGTCCATGGGATTTTCCAGGCAAGAGTACTGGAGTGGGTTGCCATTTCCTTCTCCTGACTTTCTAATAGATACAGGTGCCACATGGTCTGTGGTAAACATCAGTGTGGACCAGAAAACATCTTAGTCTATGCCAGTCACAGGAGTCCCTGGGGAAATTAAAAAACCATTCGCTTTTATAACCTCTAGAATGCCAATTAGGGGATTTCACCCTGCAACATAGCTTCTTATATATGTCAGAGTGTCCAATCCCCTTTTTGGGGACAAGATCTTCTTTGTAGCTAAATGCTCAAGGAAAATTTTCCACCAGAACAGCTGGAAATTAGGATTCTACTGGGGCATTTTGACCTTGTCGATTTGGGAACTGTGTTTCCATTTGCGGAAATTGGGTTCCATTTGGGGAACCTCAGGTTCCTGTTTGGGGAACTTTGGTTCCAATTTGGGAAGTTCTCCCCATGAACGGAAATTCTATTTATAAGGCACTTTGGACAAAGGTGACAGATCTAATGGGACAGGGAAGTCACACTGGGGCATTCAACTTTGAATGTGACTTTTCTGCTGGTAAGGTTTTAGTTTGCTTTGGTTACTTTGGTAACATATAGACATCTGGTACTAACTGCTCAAGCTAAAATGGGAAGCACTTCCTTTCAGGCTCCACTCCCGCCTGGGAGCCCTTTTGTTGTGCAGTTGCTAAGTCATGACTCTTTGTGACTCCATGGACTGCAGCATGCCAGGTTTCTCTGTCCTCCACTATCATCCTCGCTGCTGCTGCTGCTGCTGCTAAGTCACTTCAATTGTGTCCGACTCTGTGCAACCCCATAGATGGCAGCCCACCAGGCTACCCCGTGCCTAGGATTCTCCAGGCAAGAACACTGGAGTGGGTTGCCATTTCCTTCTCCAATGCATGAAAGAGAAAAGTGAAAGTGAAGTCAGTCAGTCTTGTCTGACAGTGTGTGACCCCATGGACTGCAGCCTACCAGGCTCTTCTGTCCATGGGATTTTCCAGGCAAAAGTACTGGAGTGGGGTGCCATTGCCTTCTCCACTATCATCCTTGGGAAATTTTAAATAACTGGTTGAAGCCTAGGGAAGATTCTCAAAAGTGTTTGTAAGTAGATTACCAAAATGAGATAAGTGAGGAAAAGTAAAACTCTCCAACATAGGTATGAGTATTTCAGTCCTTCAATTTCATTGAGATAGCCACTCAGTTATTTGAAAAAAGAAAAAACAAAACTGCCCTTGTTTTACAAATGTAGTCTTTATACAGGACCAGAAGTGTGACTCCAAGAATAATGCAAAGGTCATCAATCCTTTTACAGCTCCCCAAACCTTCCCTGTTAATGCAGGCCTTCTCACTGTGGTGGCATCTCTTGTTGTAGAGCACAGGTTCTAGGTAGGCAGGCTTCAGTAGCTGCAGCTCCCAGGCTTTAGAGCACAATCGTTTTTTAGGCTCAATAGTCGGGAAGCATAGGCTTAGTTGCTCCCAGGCATGTGGGATCCTCCTGCACCAGGGATTGAACCCATGTCTCCTGAATTGGCAGGCAGATTCTTAATTACCAAGCCACCAGGGAAGCCCTCTGCCATCTTTTTAACACGCAAACTTTGAAAAGAGGGTCAAGTAATTTAGAGCTTGAATTGTTTTCCATAAATATCAGTGAAAAGGGAAGAAACTTAAATTTTTTTAATTTAAACTGTTATTTATAAACTAGTGAGTTTTATATTGTGATATCTGATTCATGACGAAGTTTGGACAGTAAGGCAATGAGATCGCTCATTGTGTCTGTCTGGATGTATGTATGTCTCAGGATGTGCCTTGGATATTATTGCTGCGGTTAATTGGTTTTAAAGAAAACTAAGTGCTTACAAATCAAACAATCCTAAATACAAGAGAAATTAAGCTAAAATGAGTTTCAGGTTCATGTGAACTGGGAAACAATATTAACTTAATACCTGGTATTAATGTTTGATGATGCAAATTTATCAGTAAGGAAAGTAACTTGATGTGAAGAAATTTTAAGGAAAGAAAATGCACACGAGATAAGAGCTTTGAGTGAGCTTTTAGAAATAATTATTTATTGGAATCCCTCCAGGGGTACATATCAAGGGAATGATTTCAGTGAGCCCTGACGAATCTTCCCATTGTCAACTGCAAATCAGCACTTGCCAAGAGCATTTGCCAGTGACTAAAACAGCAACAAGGGCATTTGCCATCTGCCTCTGTCTGCAGAGATCGGACCCTGTGCTGCTGCAGCTGCAGAACCTCGATTGCATGACTGCAGCCGTGAAATCAAAAGACGCTGACTCCTTAGAAGAAAGTTATGACCAACCTAGACAGCATATTCAGAAGCAGAGACATTACTTTGCCGACTAAGGTCCATCTAGTCAAGGCTGTGGGTTTTCCAATAGTCATGTATGGATGCGAGAGTTGGACTGTGAAGAAGGCTGAGCACCAAAGAATCGATGCTTTTGAACTGTGGTGTTGGGGAAGACTCTTGAGAGCCCCTTGGACTGCAAGGAGATCCAACCAGTCCATTCTGAAGGAGATCGGCCCTGGGATTTCTTTAGAAGGAATGATGCTAAAGCTGAAACTCCAGTACTTTGGCCACCTCATGCAAAGAGTTGACTCATTGGAAAGGACTCTGATGCAGGGAAGGATTGAGGGCAGGAGGAGAAGGGGACGACCGAGGATGAGATGGCTGGATGGCATCACTGACTCGATGGGCGTGGGTCTAAGTGAACTCCGGGAGTTGGTGATGGACAGGGAGGCCTGGCGTGCTGCGATTCATGGGGTCTCAAAGAGTCGGACATGACTGAGCGACTGAACTGAACTGAACTGAGGGGAATTCAGAGTGGAGAGTGAGGCACTGTGTGCTCCAGGGAAATTGGTGGAACAGGTCTTTGGATAGTTCAGTATTTTCAGGAACTGATTTCATGAACCCAATCCTCGAATCTCTTCTTATCTAGAAAAACACTAGATCCCTTCATGGTGACATCACCTCCTCGTGATTAGCAGAAAACCTTTTGTAAAATAAGCGCTTGATTGCATTGAATACCCCCTTTATCAAAATCTTATACATTGACCTTCCCCCCACTGCCTCTTTGGAGCAGTCTCTCAGAGCTATCTGAGGTGCTGTCTCCCGGGCTACAGTCCCCTTTTTGCCCCAGATAAAACTTAACTCGCAACTCTTATGTTGTACACCTTTTAGTTGACACCATACATAGAAGAGTGCTAAATTCCTTGAGATGTTGCCTTCTGGGTTTGAAGTCCAAAAAAATTTCAACTTTTATGTTGTGAATATTTTTAAGTCTACAGTTACGAAGTAGACACTTTCCAAAGTGGAATAAAAGAAGAAAAATCTCAAAATTTGGGACATTGGCACTGATAACAGAAAGATCCATCTGACGAAGCAGGTAGAATGATCGTCACTCTTTTTTCCCACAAGATGTGGAATCAACATTGACAGTGGGGGTTGTTACAAGCAAGAGCCAATTTCGACTCCATGTTGGATCTGTTTCTTTGACTTTAACCTTTGCTTTCCGTTGCTTTTGTTAAAATCATACATAATGGCCTGCCTCATCATCCTGCCACTCTGCCTGTTAAACTGAAGTGCCTTTATTCAGCTCACAGAGAGATAATCCAACCCTGCCCACCTGTGAATCGCTATGGAAAGAAGAAATTAATACATCCCCTCCCCAAGATTGGCCATTTCAGGAGACATTTGCTAGATTAACGACCTTTTTACTTTACTTCCTCACTTCCTCCTCTGCTCTAGTCTGTAAAAGAACCCGGGATCCAGGTCCCGACAAGAGGGTCGTTTTGAGACGTTAGTCTGCCATCTTCTCAGCCTGCTGGCTTTCTGGATAAAGTCATGTTCCTTGTCTCAACACCTCATCTGTAGCTTCATTGACCTGTTGTACAGTGAGCAGAGTGAGCTCGAACTTGGTAACACGTCTTCTGCCCTTGCTGATTTTTCAAAGTGCAAATGCTTCTCCCTCCTTCTCTTAAAAGATATTAAAATAATGACTTTCCCCTATAACTGTGTGCAGCACCCAGGAGCTATAATAGGGAAGAGCCTTGTATCCTTTGACAAATTAATTACCTAAGGGATATTGCCTATTAACTAAATTACACGTAATGGCCCATCTCTGGGAACCCTGCCTCCCAGGTAAAAAGCATGAAGCTAAAATACTTTTGTGTAATTCTCGCAAGATATCCCAACTAGGCTCATCTGTGAAAGGCTGTTGCTGCTGCTGCTAAGTCTATTCAGTCGTGTCCGACTCTTTGCGACCCCATGGACTGCAGCCTACCAGGCTCCTCCGTCCATGGGGTTTTCCAGGCAAGAGTACTGGAGTGGAGTGCCATTGCCTTCTCTGTGAAAGGCTGTAGGCAGGAAGAAATTAACACATCCCCTCCAGAGTCTGGCCAGAACCAGAACTTTCCTCCTCCCCTTTTAGTTTAAGAAGCTTGAATTCTAACTCTGGAAAGATGATTCTTTGGGACAGTAGCCCACTATCTTCTCAGTCTTTTGGCTTTCTGAGAAAAGTTGCTAATCCTTACTCTCAATTTACTGGCCTGTTGTGCAGCAAGCAGTTCAAGCTTGGACTCAGAGCCACCCTCTCAAGCTGAGGGGCTTACCTTCCATATCTTCTCTATTTTTTATATTCCTCCTATATGGTCAGGCCACTCAAGATGACTGTTCTCTCGCTTTCTGTACATCCCCTTTCCAACCAATGCCTGCTTCCTGTATAACCTAACACAAGACTGACTTTCCTACATACTTGCCCCAGGCTTCAGCTAGTGATTGTTCTTACTAAAGGATTGGTGAGAGGTATGCCCCTTTACTGGTTTCCCTGGTAACTAATGAGCCCATCTGTTGTCAATTCCCCTATAACTGGCAATCTTCCCTGTTCCCCCCATTCCCCAGGAGAGAAGTCTGCCACCATTTCCTGCTCTCTGTCAGGTGCACATGGTAGGGTGTTACTTCGGACCTGGAAGTTCCCCAATCCGTTAAACCATCGATGGCTCTGTTGCTGACTCTGGGCTCTTCTGTCTTGAAGCTGGCCAAGCACAGCTCTTAGGCCTTTGGGATACAACCCAACACCTTTTTTATTTAATTTTTCTTCTTCCCCTTAGTGTGTGTGCTAAGTTGCTTCAGTCGTATCCGACTTTGTGCGACCCTGTGGACTGTAGCCCACTAGGCTCCTCTGTCCATGAGATTCTCCAGAAAGAATACTGGGTTGAGTTGCCAGGCCCTCCTCCAGGGAATCATCCACACCCAGGGATTGAACCCATGTCTCTTATGTCTCCTGCATTGGCAGGTGGGTTCTTTACCACCAGGGCCACCTGGAAAGCTGTGTCTCCCCTTAGTACTCCTTCCAAAAACAATTTACAATTATGGACCTTGTTTCACATTCCATGTGAGTTATGAGTGGTTCTAGCTGCAAACAAGGTGATTAACACCAGCTGAAATATTTCTGTCATAATAACAAGTGCACAGTGAGAATGTGGCACCAGCAACATCAGAGACCCAGTATCTTTCCCTCAGTCCACTTGGTCAAACAGAGTAGGATCCTGTGGGGCCCTCCCAGGTACAAATCCTTTCTCTATTCCCCGTTTCTTGTTTGTAGGAAATAGACTTCATTCAGCCTCCTTGGCCTGGTATCCCTGAGCCCCCAAACACGGATTCAAACAGTAGTTAAGGCAAGGAGGGGATGTGCAAAGAGGAGCAGTCAAGAAGCAATAGAGCGGTCGTGGGACAGGGTCCTGGTTTCTCCTCGAGGAATATACATAAGAATATCTTTGGGCTCTTCTGCAGAGACGAAGACCTCCCACTCAGGTAGAGGATGGTAACTTCAGGCTGAGCCAAGATTCCTGGAGCACTGCCCTGCTATCTCACCACCAACCAATCAGAAGAAAGTCACACCCCTGCAGTCTTCCCCCCAAATTTTAACTATGAAAAACTTCCGGAAAACTATCAGGGAGTTCAGAGTTTTTTTGAGCATGAGCCTCCCATTTTCCTCGTTTGGCCCTGCCATCAATCTTTCTTTGCTCCAGACTCCAGCATTTCGATATGTTTGGTTTCACTGTATATCAGACACATGGTCTTGCATTCAGTTCAGTTGCTCACTTGTGTCCGACTCTTTGAGACCCCATGGGCTGCAGCATAGCAGGCTTCCCTGTCCATCACCAAATCCCAGAGCTTGTTCAAACTCATGCCCATTGAGTTGATGATGNCCAGACTCCAGCATTTCGATATGTTTGGTTTCACTGTATATCAGACACATGGTCTTGCATTCAGTTCAGTTGCTCACTTGTGTCCGACTCTTTGAGACCCCATGGGCTGCAGCATAGCAGGCTTCCCTGTCCATCACCAAATCCCAGAGCTTGTTCAAACTCATGCCCATTGAGTTGATGATGCCATTCAACCATCTCTCTTTTTCCTCCTGCTTCAGTCTTTCCCAGCATCAAGGTCTTTTCCAAGGAGTCAGTCTTTCACATCAGGTGGTCAAAGTATTGGAGTTTCAGCTTCAGCATCTGTCCTTCCAATGAATATTCAAGACTGATTTTCTTTAGAATGGACTGGTTGGATCTCCTTGCAGTCCAAGGGACTCTCAAGAATCTTCTCCAACACCACNCAGCGTCCCGCCCGTCGGCCCCGGCAGGCCCGGCGCGCTAACGCTCTCTCTCCTTCAGCAGCCAGCCAGCTCTGTGTCAGGGTCGGGGGGTGCAGAGAGTCAGGACAGAATGCAGGGTGGCCCGGCCCCCCGCGCGGCCGCGTCGTCAGTGGCAGATGTGCACTGCACCCCTCCCAGCGGTAGGTCAGAGCTCTTCCTGCCGGGCACGGCCGGGGACTTCAGCCTGAGCGCCAGCCTGTCGGCCTGTACGCTGCTTTATGAGGTACCTTCCAGGACAGGGGCCGGGACCAGCCCGCCCGCCCGCCTGCCGGGCAGCGCAGGGCGCCCAGGTGCCCCACTCCCGTCTCCCGGCCGCGACTGCGGCCCGGGCCAGCCACGGGACTCGCCCGGCGCTGCGGCTCCGGCTGCTCGGCCGCGCCGGGGTCGAGGCCGCCCGTGTCTTCCCAGTGGCTTGGAGGAGGCTGTTGTCAGGATGGTGGCTGGGAGCGCGTAGCGACCCTTGGGGGTCCCTGGGCAGTGGTCCTCCGGCGTCTGGTTCCCGCCCCAGAGACGGGCCATCATGGTCCGGCCGAGCGTTCAGCTCTTGAGCCAACAGTCTGGCCAGGAGCCCCATCCCTGGTGTGGTGGCGTGGGACCTGGTGGGCAGTGGGGAAGGTCTTGGGACAGAATCCCGCCCGCCTGGGAAATGGCGGGCAGAGCTGAGTTGGGCACAGTGAGGGCCTCTCGCCCTCCCTGGGCTTCTCCCCCTCAAGGTACCAAGGTGACCACCCGTGTTGCAGGGGGCCGTGGAGCCCATGCAGATTGACGTGGACCCCCAGGAGGACCCGCAGAATGCGCCCGATGTCAACTACGTGGTGGAGAACCCCACCCTGGTATGGAGTCTGGCAGGCTCTCCTCCGGGGTGGGTCAGGGGCTGGTTGGAGTGTCAGTCCTGCCTGGGAAGTCCAGGCTAGGCTCCCTGACCACATCTTTTTCTAACTCAGAAACCTAAATTTAGACTTTGTTGTTCGGTTGCTCAGTCGTGTCTGACTCTGCCACCAAATGGACTAAAATATCTAGTTACCCGTTTTTAATGGGTTGCTGGCTTCCTCCAGACCCTGCAGCTTCTTCTCCCCAACATGGAGAAGCACCTTGTGCCANCTAAATTTAGACTTTGTTGTTCGGTTGCTCAGTCGTGTCTGACTCTGCCACCAAATGGACTAAAATATCTAGTTACCCGTTTTTAATGGGTTGCTGGCTTCCTCCAGACCCTGCAGCTTCTTCTCCCCAACATGGAGAAGCACCTTGTGCCAGGACCCTGAAGGTCAAGTCTCACTGTGAGGACAGGTCTTTCTTGGGGCCCACCTTGGGAAGCCCTGCCTCCTCATTGCTCAGCCTGGTGACTGGCTGCCCACATGGCTGTGACCATTCACCCCCAGGGCAGAGCTTTACTCCAGGCCTGTGCACTGGCCCATCCTGAGTGGTCTTTCCTCAGACCCCAGACAGTGGTTGATTCGGTGCCCACATATCCCGGCTCCGGATCCACTGGCGGGGGCTTGGGGTCCAGGATCCCAGCTTGCACAATCCACCTCTGTCCCCAGGATCTGGAGCAGTATGCAGCCAGCTATAGCGGCCTGATGCGTATTGAGCGACTGCAGTTCATTGCTGACCACTGCCCCCCGCTGCGAGTGGAGGCCCTGAAGATGGCCCTGTCCTTTGTGCAGAGGACTTTCAATGTGGACATGTATGAGGAGATCCACCGCAAGCTCTCAGAGGCTGCCAGGTGAGGCCAGGGCTCAGCAAGGTGGGGCAGGGACAGGGTGTAGTGTATGGCCAGCCCAGGCAGGGGCCTTTCTTGTGTTCCTGCAGCATTTGGTTCCAGAACATAGTGATCTGGCTTTCTTGTTGAAAAGCCAGGAGGGGGTGGGGAACGGCTCAATGGGCGAGATTCTCATTCTCCCTGCTGAACATTCAGGCTCTCTCCACACGTGCACGGGAGTGTGCATGTGTACAGTTCTGACACCGGGCAGAGCCTGTGGAGACGGCAACTTCTTGCTTCTCGGCACAGCTGTGTGACTTATTTCTTGCTGGGCTTTCCCGCCAGGCTGCGGGCTCCTGCTGTCACAGCTGCCCCTGTGCCAACTGGGCGCTCTCCCGATGGGGGTGAGGGCCGCTGGGAGGCACCCGCCCCCCCTGCACGTGGGCCCCTGATGGCCAGGTCCTCCCTCAGGGAGCTGCAGAATGCGCCTGATGCCATCCCTGAGAGTGGCGTGGAGCCCCCACCCTTGGACACAGCTTGGGTGGAGGCCACGAGAAAGAAGGCCTTGCTGAAGCTGGAGAAGTTGGACACAGATCTGAAGAACTACAAGGGCAATTCTATCAAGGAGAGCATCAGGTATGCCCAGGGGGCTGGGGGGTCGGCTTCATCCAGAGAGCTTCAGGTGTGCCCTTGGAATTGGGGGTTGGACAGCCAGTCCTATGGCTTAGCCAATGACCACTTGTGCCTCGACCCACAGGCGGGGACATGATGACCTGGGTGACCACTATCTGGACTGTGGGGATCTCAGCAACGCCCTCAAGTGTTACTCCCGGGCCCGGGACTACTGCACCAGCGCCAAGCATGTCATTAACATGTGCCTCAACGTCATCAAGGTGGGCCCAGGGTGGATGGCCACAGGGCAGCAATGCCAGTGGGCCAGGAGGGGGCGCCCAGGCTGAGTGCATCCCATCTGCCTGCCAGGTCAGCGTCTACTTGCAGAATTGGTCTCATGTGCTGAGCTACGTCAGCAAAGCAGAGTCCACCCCGGAAATCGCCGAGGTAAAAAGATAGCTCTCCGCCCCTCAAACTCTGGTCCAGGAGCCCTGACCACTACTGACCCTGGTGGGCCCCGTCCTCCTGGAGTCTGCCTCTGCCCCTCTTAGGCTGGCGCTGGGTGCCTGGGAGTTGATGCGGGTATGGAGAGCATGGGTCGCTCACTTGTGCCGCCTTCTCCTGCAGCAGCGTGGGGAGCGCGACACCCAGACTCAGGCCATCCTCACCAAGCTCAAATGTGCGGCAGGTGAGGACCCTGGGGCATAGGGGCAGGCGGGCACCCCAACTGACCCCAGCCCAGGAGGCACACAAGCCCCAAACCTGTGCTGCACACACCCGACACTTGCCCAACTCACGTCCCTCTCGGGGAGGTCAGGGCATAGTAACCCGTGGTTGGGGGTAGAGGCATTGCCTTCTGATAGCTGCCATCCTGGCTGGTTACCCCCACTTCCATCCCCGTCTCCCCCTTCACCATTATTCCCACCCTGTCAGCCGAACAGCTAGGGTGCCCTTTGCAGTGGTAACAGCAGCTGCTCGGCCTCCTCGGGTGCCTTGCTCTCCCAGAAAGCTGCTGATGCTGGCTGACGAGGTTACGTCTCCCTCGCCAGTGTTTCTGTCCCAGGTGTGCCTGTTGATGGGCGGCTTCCTCTGGGCTTCATCCTTCCTCCCCCTGCCGCCCCCCAGGCTTGGCTGAGTTGGCAGCACGCAAGTACAAGCAGGCTGCCAAGTGCTTTCTGCTGGCTTCCTTCGACCACTGCGACTTCCCCGAGGTGAGGGGCGTGAGGGTCTCTGAGGAGACCTCACTGGGACTTGGGAAGCAGGCTGAGGGCTCAAGAGTTGGGCTCTCTGTGGGGCTCATCCTCATGAGGTCCTAGGCATTCTGAGGGGGCAGTGGGTGAGATAGGGTGGGCCTGGCCCAGACTTCTGTGCTGCCTGCCATTGACCCCAGGTCTCTGATCACCTCCCTTGCTCCTCAGCTCCTCTCCCCCAGCAATGTGGCCGTGTATGGCGGCTTGTGTGCTTTGGCCACCTTTGACCGGCAGGAGCTGCAGCGCAACGTCATCTCTAGCAGGTGGGTGGAGGGTGGGGTGCTGGGCCCTGCAGCCCTGCTCCTGTGCCCCTGGCTGCCTCCAGGGTGGGTGGGTGGGCAGGGACAGCTCTGAGGAATCTGGCATCTGCAGCTCCTTCAAGTTGTTCTTGGAGCTGGAACCACAGGTTCGGGACATTATCTTCAAATTCTACGAGTCCAAGTATGCCTCGTGCCTGAAGATGCTGGATGAGATGAAGGTGAGGGGCCTGGCCTGGCCTGGCTGGGAGGGCGGGCAAGTTCAGAAGGCCTGGGGCAAGCTGTTCCTGATTGGCTGTCCTCGCCAGGACAACCTGCTGCTAGACATGTACCTGGCTCCCCACGTCAGGACCCTCTACACGCAGATTCGCAACCGGGCCCTCATTCAGGTGAGCATTCTGGTGGAGACTGAGGCCAAGGCAGGGCGCTACAAAGGCATTTTTGGGTAGCTTATGTCCCCTCTGCTTTGCAGTATTTCAGCCCCTACGTGTCAGCTGACATGCGCAAGATGGCCACAGCCTTCAACACCACAGTAGCGGCGCTGGAGGATGAGTTGACGCAGCTCATCCTGGAAGGGCTCATCAACGCCCGCATCGACTCCCACAGCAAGGTGGCCGGACTCAGGGCCGTGGGGTGCCGGAGGGGGACCTTGGGCCCCACTGAACCTTGCACCTCCACAGATCCTGTATGCCCGGGACGTAGATCAACGCAGCACCACCTTTGAGAAGTCTCTGCTGATGNCTCTGAGGAATCTGGCATCTGCAGCTCCTTCAAGTTGTTCTTGGAGCTGGAACCACAGGTTCGGGACATTATCTTCAAATTCTACGAGTCCAAGTATGCCTCGTGCCTGAAGATGCTGGATGAGATGAAGGTGAGGGGCCTGGCCTGGCCTGGCTGGGAGGGCGGGCAAGTTCAGAAGGCCTGGGGCAAGCTGTTCCTGATTGGCTGTCCTCGCCAGGACAACCTGCTGCTAGACATGTACCTGGCTCCCCACGTCAGGACCCTCTACACGCAGATTCGCAACCGGGCCCTCATTCAGGTGAGCATTCTGGTGGAGACTGAGGCCAAGGCAGGGCGCTACAAAGGCATTTTTGGGTAGCTTATGTCCCCTCTGCTTTGCAGTATTTCAGCCCCTACGTGTCAGCTGACATGCGCAAGATGGCCACAGCCTTCAACACCACAGTAGCGGCGCTGGAGGATGAGTTGACGCAGCTCATCCTGGAAGGGCTCATCAACGCCCGCATCGACTCCCACAGCAAGGTGGCCGGACTCAGGGCCGTGGGGTGCCGGAGGGGGACCTTGGGCCCCACTGAACCTTGCACCTCCACAGATCCTGTATGCCCGGGACGTAGATCAACGCAGCACCACCTTTGAGAAGTCTCTGCTGATGGGCAAGGAGTTCCAGCGCCGTGCCAAAGCCATGATCCTACGGGCGGCCGTTCTGCGCAACCAGATCCACGTCAAGGTGTGGGCAGGGACAGCCCTGGGACTGGAGGTTGGGATGGGCGCACACACCTTCCTGGTCTGAGCCTTTGTCTCCACTGCAGTCCCCTCCCCGGGAAGGGAGCCAAGGGGAGCTGACGCCAGCCAACAGCCAGTCCCGGATGAGCACCAACATGTAAGAGCAACCTCCGTCTCCAGGATGGTCTGCACACCCCCACCCTGCCCACCCCCCACCCTCGGACTCCTGGGCCTCTTATCTGCTCCAGCGGCACCTCTGGAGGTATTGCCTGTGGCCCACTTGCAGGGGTCTGGCTGCTGACTGACGCTGGTCCTTGGGCCCCCGCCTGGGCTTCCATGTGCCCAGGTGCTTGTGCCCCTCCCCCTTGCTGCACCTTGTGTCAGGGGCCCTGGGGAGGAGGTGGGCTTTCCTTGAAGGATAAGCCGACAGGGCTCACCCACATGGCACCCGGGTCTCCCACCTGGCAGCGCGGCCTCCCAGCCTCCGTGTGGACGCATCGTTTGAGGTTGCAGCGTTGTTGAATCTTAGTCCATTAAAGCGCAGCCTGAGAACACCCCCTGGCATCACTCCTTCCTGTCTCCGTGAGGCCCCCTTCCTCATACTCTACTTGGCTTTGCATGGCCAAGGTCAGCGCGTGGCCCTCCGTTAGGCAGGTCTCCATGGCTAAGAAGATGAAGGCAGGCGGTGCCTTGCCCACTTCCCTTGTTGTAAGGTCAGCCCGTTGGCCCCAATAATATTCAGGTATCAAAAAGCCTGGGAACATCCATCTTTGAAATGGTTTATTGTTCATCTTGGAACACACGCGGGCTGTGAGGATGGGCAGGTCCAGCCTGGGAGCCTGCTCCTCGGTGCAGCATCTCCGGGCCCCCAGCATGGGCCGAAGGGAAGACCAGCTTGTCCTTCCGTGTGAAGTAGCAGGAGGTTCCCTGAGTAAAGGCGTTTCCTTAAGTGGGACGTGGGTTGAGGCTTCAGCAGCAGGCCTGGGAGGGTGGCACATGGGGCTGTAGCTGCCCTTTTTAGGCCAGGGCACTGCCCACAACCTCAGGGAAGCCACCTGGTTCTCCAGGCCCGGCCTGCTGTGGTTCCTGCAGCCGCGGCTGGGCACCCTTCCAGGCCAGAGACCTCTCCAATTTGGTTTTAAAAAGCAGTCCGTGACCTGGCAGAGGGGCAGGAGAGGGAAATGGGGCTCAGGAGGCTGAGGCTCCACTGCCCACTGGGGAATGGGGTGGTGCTGATGGCCGCAGGTGCTCCTCACCTGGGCAGTCAGCGGTCTCTTTGAAAGCTCGTTTCTTGCAGCAGCCCCGGCATAGGTTAAACACACACCTGTTGCCCTGGACACAGAAGAGCTTGTGAGCCAGGGGCTAATACCCGTTCCTTGGCCACCCTGTAGCCTAAGTGAGTAGCCAGGAGCATGGAAGAGCTGTCCTGAGGCCAGGCAGAGCTACTTTACAGGAAAGAAGCCCCCCTACTATGGGCTGTGGTCTGACTTCCACCAGCACAGATAGAAAAAGGACTGCCCGTGCAGGTCCCCACCCATCCTGGGGCTGAGCCCTGCCCTAGGTGTTAACAGCCAGGACAGATGGACTCACCTTTGGGTTTCCACACTGATCACACTTTGCGTATTTTGCTGAGAAAAGAGCAAAAGGAGGCGCTGTTTGAACTAGGCGAGGACACAGCATACATGGTCCTGCTGGGAAACCTCATCCCACCCACCCAGGACTCATGGGTTCCATGCCCTGTGCTGTGCGCCTCCCACCTGAAGGTCCTTCCTGGGCACGGCAGCCCCTAGCGCTACTCCTGCCTCTAGCTGCCCTAGGGTAACAGCTGAGGGACTCTGGCAGGCAGGATGGCTGGCTGGCTGTGGCCTCGGGGAACCCGCCAGTCTCCTTGGGGGCTGCAGGGCCCTTCCTGCTGTACTGCCCACAGCTTAGAAAGCAGCAGAGCCACCCGACCCTGGGGGACCCGTTAAGGGCTGGCCTTTTCCCCAAACTCCAGTGGTGGAAGCCACTTACGCTTCAGCGAGGGGTCAAAGGTCTTGTGGGGGTTCCTTAGCTTCTTTTTCTGCTTGTTCTTGGATAAGACATCTGTGGTGCCCTCCTCCTCCTCCAGGGCCCGCTTGCTGCGGGCACCCCCATTCTCCTTGCTCCCTTCCTTGGGCCTGAAAGCGAGGATGATGGGCAGAGCTGAGGGACACCCATGAGAGGCAGCCCACAAGCCACAGTGCCTAGATGAGGATGTATGTGCAACTCTGCTGAGGCCCGAGCAGCCAGCATGGAGGCTGGGACACCAGTGTCTAAACCCTGGGTAGGGATGTGGCTACAGATGACAGCCCGGCCTCACTTCAGAAAGTCCAGACAAAGCTAGAGAGGGTCTAGCTGATCCCAGGACAAATCCACTCAGGGTCAGAGAACATTAGAGAAGCATCATATGGAAAAAGTGATTTAAATAAAACAGCACAGGCTTACAAGGAAGGAGGCCCCTAGCTGCCAAGAGATGGAGCTGAGCCTCTAACACGCCTACCAAGGCTGGGCAGCAGGCAGAAGAATCCCCTCCTCCGTGTAACACCTCCCACCCAGGTCAGCCCATGTGCAGGAGGCTCACCCTGGCCGGAAGTAGGGCTGGCAGATCCAGTGAAAAAAAGGCAAGCCTCCTGAAGGCTTCTCTCCCTCCTTCTGCCTGGATATATCCTCCTGGAAAAGCCCAGAGGGCCCTCAGTAAGAGGCCTGAGACCAAGTCTCTCCCACCACACGGTGGCCCAGCACCCACCTGACACCGCAGCTTTAGCTCCTGGCTCACGGCAGCAATGCCCTCCAGGGTCTTCACTTTGGCGAGCTCCTCTCGAAGCTGCTGATGCACCTGCAGCCTGATACAGATGCCCCATCAGAGAGCCAGCTCAGCCCCCACCTCCCCACTGCTGACCCTGAGCCTTGGGCAGAGGAGCACAATCCCTCCTCCCACCCAACTTTACCACGTCACTATGGTCTTCCCAGACCTGACTTGGTGGCAGGTGGGGGTTTTGTGAATGTGGACAGCTCGTCTTAAAAACCGCGAAGGCCCCAGGCAAGGCTCAGATCAGACAGCATCTGCCATGGGAGTTGACTCACGTGTGGTGCCACAGCTTAAAGAGATGGGCCCGGACGTACGAGAGGGGGCAGGGGTGCTGCCGCACGATGTCCAGGTACTCCTCGGCCAGCTCCCACACAGCGGGGCTGCGGCCCTCGAACAGGGCAGGGTTGTGCAGGTTTCCCTCTGCAGGGGAAGGTGACGCAAGGCTCAGGGGCCCCCGTGCCTGCCATCCCCGGGGCAAGGCTGGCCACTGGCCTGAGAGTGCGGCCAGTCAGGCAGACGGAGGCTACTCAGCTGGGCCAGTGATGCCACGATGTGGACGGACCCCTCCAGCACCTGACGGTGGATCGGCTGCAGGAGAGGGCACAGCCTCACCTGCACTCATGACCCCTTGCACCCCCGTGTCCTGGATGCAGCGCTCCACGTCCCGCAGGCACTGGATATTCCCGTTGGCAAACACAGGTATGGCCACCGCCTTCCTGTCAGGGAACAGGACGAGCAGATGCTCGGAAGGATGCTGTTTCCCCCAACCCTCGGGGCAGTACCAGGCCCACAAACTCCATCCTCCCACTGTGCTGCTCACCCTCAGGCCCTGTGTCCTCATCTTGTGCCCAAAGGGCTTAGGGCCTCGCCTAGGGGCTGGGCTGTCTCCCCGCCCTGGGTTCACCATGTGTCCACTCACCGCACAGCCTTGATGTGCTCCCAGGACGCGGTGCCGGACAGGGGCCCCTTCTGCTCCTTGGTGCGCCCGTGGACAGTCAGCAGCTAGAACACAGGAGCACCTGGTTCAGCTCCACTTGCAACTGCAGCCCCCAACTCTCCAGGGTGCCTTCTGCCTTTGGCTTCCCTCACTCCTCTGGGCCACACTTGGGCCAGTTGACACCCTGGGAGTGCTGCCTAGGACTCCCATGTCAGAGCTGTCCTTCCACCCTTTCAAGGGCCAGTCTTCTCCGCAGTGGCAGCACTCCTGCTGCCAAGGTTAAAGGTGTGAGGGAGGAGCAAGCACCAGCCTGACCCCAGGACTGGTGGGGGGGTGTGGGGAGAAGGTGATTCAGGCCCAGCACCACCGCTAGGCAATACTGGCCTCTTGGACGCAAGCATGGGACTTCGCTGCCTGCATCAGGCCTCATCTAAAGGTCACCGATTCCTGCCCATCCCAGGGGCAAGCCCTCAAGGGGCGTTTCTGGAGGTTCGGAAGCAGTATGGAGCCCTGGAAGCCCACGGTCCTCACCTGGCAGCCAGCCTTTTCCAGCATCTGGGCATATCTCACAGTCTTGTCAATCTCTGGGAAGACACGGATCTTGCATGTGACAGGAACAGAAAGCCTTTCGTGGGCTAGCAGAACTGGGGAAGGGCAGAGTCGGCGCCTGAGAGAACTGTGCTGCCACCTTCAAGCAGGCTGTGAGGACCCATGGCTAAGCCCCCAAAAGAACACAGGCTCTGTAGACGTCCCGCACTGCTAACAGGGAGCTGTGAGTTGTGCCTCGGACCACACTGGAAGAGGTGGTCCAGGCAAGGATGCCTCCCTCTAGTACAGTCTATTTGGTTCGAAGGAGGGCAACAGGTACGGGACAGGCGACGTCACAGCTGCCCTCTACAGCAGCAAGGGGGAGGGCACACCAAGGCCAGGAGGACTCTGCCAGCTACTGTGCTCTCCTGAGCCCTGCTAGGCGGTCTCGGGCTTGCCACCCAACCACAATGTGGCCCCAAGCCCCCGAGGGCAGCGCAGGGCCAACTCACTCATTCTCTGGAGCAGGTCCCACTCCTCCTGCAGGAAGGCGCCATAGTGACCTGCGGGGAACAAGCACAGCCTCTGCTCCCGCCCCCTGCATCCACACTGGCCTCCACCTGCTTGGCCACGTTCTTTTAGTTTGGGGGGGGCCTGACCTCAAGGGTGCTGAGCTGACTGCCCACCCCACGTGGTCCCTGACCAACCAGGAACTCCTCAGGCCACTGAGGGAGAAAGGGTGAGATGCCAGGGCAGTGGCCACTGGTGCCCGAGGCAGCACAAGGGTAGAGGAGGGACTCTTCAGCAAAATACATTTATCCAGAGGGAGCCCAACAACTTCCTGAGCATGGAGGAAGTGGCAAGCCCCTGACGGACAGGTGAACCTTCCCCACTACCCCCAGCGACCAAGAAGGGCTGCCTTGCAGAGGGAGGAGCAAAGAAAGGGCCGACATCAGAAAGCTGCCAGAGGAAGGGCCAGGCCCTCAGCCAGCTCACCCACACACCTGGCATCTCTGCACTCCAAGCCTTGACCTAGCCAAAAGCCGGTACTCAATGCAGAGCCCCAGAACAGGAACTCTTACCTCGTTTGGCGATCATCTGTGGGCAGCCCAAATTCAGGTCGATGGCATCGCAGTAGTCCTGAGCCAAGAGAGCTGCCTGGACAAACACCTCTGGGTCATTGGCACAGAACTGGAAGAGACAGGAAAGTTGCCACAAGCCCCAGCCAGGCCCTGGTACCGGGTCTGCCCAGGGGTTCATAGGTGACCCAGTGAGGGTGTGGCCCGAGCGGATGATGCAGGATGGTATCCCTATTTTAGATGTTTATAATATGACCAAGCTAGAGACTTCCTTGGTGGTCCAGTGGTTAAGACGCCATGCTTCCACGGCATGGGACGTGAGTTCAAGTCTCTGGTTGGGGAACTAAGATCCCATATGCCACACAGTGTGGCCAAAAAAAAAAAAAAAAAGCAACGTGACCAAGCTAGGATGCACCCCCCATACCACCAGCAGGGCAAGTTACAGATTCACACAGTCCTCCCAGATGTAGCAGAAAGCCAGTATCACTGACTTTGCCAAGAGCAGAGCTGTTCTGTCTGTCTGATAAAGAGGGGGCACTTGGGGTGATGTCAAGGGTGGGGAGGGAGGGGCTGCAAATTTTCCACGGCACCCAAGCCATCCATTTGCCAAAAGTCTGAGGCAGCTACTGGGGAGAGGTGAACCTCTGCAAGAACCAGCCTGCCCTTGCCCCTCTGATGTTGGAAAGCCGGGAAGCCTTTTCTAGAAAGGCCCAGGAAAAGGTTCTCGGCCAGCGTAGGAGGCTGGGCCGCTAACCTGTACAATGAGAGGCCGGTCCTCGGGGCACACATCGCAGTACAGGTTCTCCTTGCGGTAGTTGGCATCGCGGACAAAAACCTGGGCATGCAGCATGGGTGTGTAGCACAGTTGGGCCCCGTGTCGGCGGCTCAGCAGCCTCCAGGCCAGCTCGCTTTGGTCCACCATGGGGGCCACCACGTGGCGGGCTCCCCCCAGGGTGCGGCTCCAGAACTCGAAGCCCTCCAGCTTTGGCATTGCCTCCGCACTGAGGGGCAAGACCACGGGCTCAGCTGCAGCCAGTGGAGCACAGGAGCAGGAGGTGGCCCCCCCAAGGCTGCTCCAGCGCTGCCTGATGGTCACAGATGCGGGTGCTAAGGGTGTCGGCTGGTGCAGGACAGGAACTGATGCCTCATTGCCATCGCCTTCCAGTGGAGACCGTGGACAGGTTACTCAAACTTTCTGAGCTTTAACCTCTCACTTCTTAGCGGGATTAAGATGTCTGCCTGGCAGGACTGGCATGAAGAGTAAATGGAACAGTGAATGATGTCCTGTCAGTGCTTTGCCCTGGGGAGGCCATCACAAAAGGCAGCTACAACCCACAAGACCTGGAGACCCCCATCAAGGCAGGGCCACTGGGCCCATCAAAGAGCCCAAGGCAGTCACCTGGACACTCTGCCCTCCTCTGGGTGTCAGATGTATAAAAGCACTACGCGTAGGATCCCTCTGGCTTATCTTACCCATGCCTGGCCAACCTTATCAGAGCCACCCTTCCCTACACTGACTTAACAGGTGGTAGGTAGCCTGAGGATTACAACTGAAACCCCAAAGGAACAGATCGTGACAAGGGGCTCACTGTCAGAGAATACCCACCTCCTGGACTACTTTACGAATTATTGAGCAGGGTCATCGGCCTAACAACTGCCTAAGCGCCCAGCTGTGGGTTTATTTTCGGGAACTGTGAAGCTACATGTAAAAATTAAGATGATGCCCACAGAGGCCTGGACACGAGGCGCCGAGCGCGGGGCCTTCCACCTCCACCCGAAGGAAGAGCCCTGGGGCCCCAGAGAACCGCAGGTCAAATCTGAAGGGAACCTACCTACCTGGGCGCCCGAGCCGGGTCGCGGCTCCTCTCTACGCAGCTGGGCCCTTCGGAACACGGGGGAATAGCCAGGGGCCCGCTAGGGGCCCCACCGGGAGCTCCGGGGATGCGGCTAGGGTACCGCGGAGTGAGGCTCCTGGGCTCGCGCCGCGACTTGAGACCGCCACGCTGTGGCCGCCACCCGGCCGCCGCCGGGCCCAGGGCTCCGCGCTGGGGCCGCCGGGAGGTGCTCCGCCAGGCCGTTCCGGGCGGCCCGCGGTGCGGCGAGAAACGCATTCCCGGGAAACCGCGCGCGGCTGCTGAAGGGCCCGCCGCGCGGAGGAGGGGCGGTGTGCGGCGTGGGGGTCGTAGGCTAGAAGTCGACTCCTCCCGGCGCGGCGGGGCAGTTTTGCAGCGGTAGGGCCGGACAGGGGCCGCCGGGACTCTCCCCTCGCTTGCGGGGGCTGGTTATCGCCCGGGTGCCACCGTACCCGAGCTCCCGCCCTCCCCAGCAGAGACTCGGGGCTAAAGTCCTCTCCTCGGCCCCCACGCGGAATCTCATAAAAATCTTCGAAGGACCAAAAATCTCTGTTTTATTTCGGAAAGCAAACACTGCGTGAAATTCCTGTCCCGCGGCCCCCAAAGCGCCGCGCTCGGCCTCCCAGCCCCACAGAATTCTTCATTTTAAACTTAAGACGTGTGAGAGTCACCGGGTTAGCAAATATAATAACCACCTTACCTCCTGCTCGTTCTCCTGAATACTCGCCTCCCTGTCCTAAAGAAGCCGCTCGGTCCGCGTTCTCCCCTTCTCCCTCCCTTTCTCCTGTTACCTTTGGTGCTGAAACCTCTACCTCTGATGACTGAGTGTCGGTCTTCTGTATCCGCCAGAGGGTTGTGAATATACTTTCTTCCTGTTCACCTGTCTTTTGTCAACTTAATTTGCAGGACCCCTAAACACAGTCCCCAAAGGGAAGAGGGAAAGCTTTTCCTCTAGCAGAACCAAGTTTCATTTTTTTTTCATTTCATCCTTAAGTATCTCAGTATCCCCCAAAGACAGGAATTTTTAGAGCAATATCATTAACACACCTGAAAAATCCCTATGTCCTAAGATCAAATATCCATCCTTGTGTGTCCAGTATGGCAGCCAGCTGTCACATCTTGAGTGCTGGAATGTGGTCTGAATTAAGACGTGCTATAACAGGAAAAAGACACACCAGGTTTCAAAGTCTTAGGGAAAAACAAATAAAAAGTTAATTCATAATTTAAAAATATTAATGATATGTTGAAATTATATATTTTATATTACTTTAGGTTACATATGAGTGCCTAATGTGGCAAATTCCCTGGTGGCTCAGATGGTAAAGAATCTGTCTGCAATGCAGGAGACACCGGTTCGATCCCAGAGTGGATTCCCTGGAGAAGAGAAACCTGCCCAATCCAGTATTCTCACCTGGAGAATTCCAAGGACAGAGGAGCCTGGTGGGCTACAGTCCATGGGGTCGTAAAAAGTCAGACAGGACTGAGAGACTAAGACTTAACACTTTTGCTTTTTTTCTTTTTTCAGGTTAAATATATTATTGCAATTAATTTAATCTTTTTAACTTTCTTGAAATGGAGCTACTGGAAATTTTAAACTTACGTATGTGGGTAGGATTTGTGGCACAGCAGATTGAGGAGCTCACCAAATTTCTTCCCAAAAGAGCAAAGATAAAACTGGACAGAATTGTTAAAAGCAACCATTTCAGAACTCTGGAAGTTGATCAAATTTCATACCGTGTTTGAAAAGCACTTATTTTAAAAAAAGAACTGGACATCTATGAGAAGACCAGTGGGAGTCTGTGATTCAGTCTTGTACAACTTTTATTTCCTCCCTCCCACTGGTAATTCCACCAGAGCCTGGTAGGCCTTGAGGGCTTCTAGTTCCTACACACTCTGGGGAGAGCTGACTTGACTGGGAAATTAGGGAAAGCCCCAGAGAACAATTGTAATCACAGTGGCAGACAAGGCAGTGAAAGTGTTAGCTGCTCAGTCAAGTCCGACTCTTTTCTACCCCATGGACTGTAGCCCTCCAGGCTCCTCTGTCCATGGGATTCTCCAAGCAAGAACACTGGAGTGGGTAACCTTTCTCTTCTCCAGGAGATTTTGCTGACCCAAGGATTGGATTGAACCCGGGTTTGCCACATTGCAGGCAGATTCTTTACTGTCTGAGCTACCAGGGAAGCCCCGAACAACTGGGTGAAAACCTATACCTTGGCTGCCTGATACTGGTTGGAGAAAGCAACAGTCCAGCCATAAATTTAACAAAGAAATTCAGTAGATGAGCTAGCCATGGTGGGCCTTGATAAGATAGTGATTTTCTAGGCTGTGCATGTAGCAAGGAAGGACCAAAGTCGGCCTCAGCTACGTACTCCTGTCTGACTGAAGAAGAGGCTTTGTGCAAGGAAAAAGGCGGGCCCAAACAATAAACTGTTAACTGCAAAGGGTGGAGGCCTTACCAGTTCAGTAGACTTAAGCATAATCGCTAACCNAGGCTGTGCATGTAGCAAGGAAGGACCAAAGTCGGCCTCAGCTACGTACTCCTGTCTGACTGAAGAAGAGGCTTTGTGCAAGGAAAAAGGCGGGCCCAAACAATAAACTGTTAACTGCAAAGGGTGGAGGCCTTACCAGTTCAGTAGACTTAAGCATAATCGCTAACCAATAACTGGCTGGCCATTAAACTATAATGGCCCAGGGACAAGTCTTAGGAAAGCAGGCTTGCATATAACAAAAGGTTTTATTTTTGGCCTTGCCACATGGCTTGTGGGAGCTAAGTTCCCCAACCAGGGATTGTACCTCAGCCCTCAGCCATGAGAGTACAGAGTCCTAACCACTGAACCACCAAGGAATTCCCTAAAAAAAAAGATTTTAAAAAAATCTAGTAGAGTACTTACCTGGCAGTCCAGTGGTTAAGACTCTGTGCTTCCAATGCAAAGGACACAGGTTCCATTCCTGGTCAGGGAACTAAGATCCCACATGCCTCAGTGTGGCCAATAAAACCAAAAAAATACAGTAGAGATACCAGTGGCCACACACTGTAGGGGAAACAGACTGTATAGAATTCACCCAGGTCGGGAACTGAGCAAACAAATATCAACATCAATAAACACATACAGTAAGGCAGGGAGTGGGTCAGAGTCCAGAGCTACTTACTGCAACATGTTATAAATGCCTAGTATTTAATAAAATTTTATGAGACAGTCAAAGAAACAAAAAATTTAGGACATACACAGAAAAAAAAATGCTTCCTAGAAACTGTCCCTGAGGGGGCTCAGATGATGGAGTTAGCAGGCAGAAAGAATTAAAGCAGCTATTGTAAATATGTCCAAAGGACAAAAAGAAAGCATGGTTAAAGATTTTTTTTCAAATGTGATGATGACTCAACAAGTTAAGATTATCAATATCCTTAGATGACTCTTAAAAAGCCAATGGAAATTATGAGTTGGGAACACAATAACTAAAATGAAAATTTCACCAGAGGGCCTCAACAGCAGATATGAACTAGCAAAACGAAGAATCAGTGAATTTGAAGATAGGTCAATAAACATTATCCAATCTGAAGAACAGAAAGAAAAAAGCATAAAAAAATGAACAGCACCTCAGAGACCCATGAGATACCATCAAGAATACACACATATAATACATGCACGTCCAGGAGAAAGGAGAGAGGAAAAGGAGCGAGAAAAAGTTTTTTGAAAATGTAATGGCCTTAAACTTTCCAGATGTGATGAGAAAAACAATTTACCAATCCAAGAATCTTAATAGGACATATAGAAAGATATTCACACCTAGACAGATGACAGTCAAACTGCTAAAAGACAAACATAAAATCTTGAAAGCAGTAGTCAGCTTGTGATTCATCCAGCCTGGCATTTTGCATGATGTACTCTGCATATAAGTTAAATAAGCAAAAATCACATGATCGTCTCAATAAATTCAGAGAACAAAATCCAAGAGCTAGCCCTGATTAAAAAAAAACAAAACAAAAAACCTTGATAAACTAGGAATAGAAGGAAAATTTCAATTTGATAACAAGTATCTACAAAAAACTTACAACTAACATCAATGTTCAGTGGTGACAGACTGAGCTTTTCCCTTAAGATCAGGAAAAGGTAAGCATGCCAACACTTACCACTCTTAACCAAAATAGTACTAGGAGTTCTAACCAGTGCAATAAGACAAGAAAAAGAAATAAAAGGCCTTGTGATGGCTTCCCTAGTGGCTCATGGGTAAAGAATCCCCCTGCCAATGCAGGAGACATAGGTTTGATCCCTGATCCTGGAAGACCCCACATGTCACGGTGAAGCTAAGCCTGTGTAGCAAACTACTGAACCTGTGCTCTAGAGCCCCAGAACCTCATTAAGGAGAGCCTTTGCACCACAACTAGAGAGCAGCCCCAGCTCCCCTCAACTGGAGAGAAGTCCGTGCAGCAACCAAGGCCCATCGCAGCCAAAAATAAAATCAATATTTAAAAAAGCATTGTGGTTTCAGTTTTTATTTCCCTAATGACTAAAGATATTGAGCCTATACTCATATGTTTATTGGGNCACAACTAGAGAGCAGCCCCAGCTCCCCTCAACTGGAGAGAAGTCCGTGCAGCAACCAAGGCCCATCGCAGCCAAAAATAAAATCAATATTTAAAAAAGCATTGTGGTTTCAGTTTTTATTTCCCTAATGACTAAAGATATTGAGCCTATACTCATATGTTTATTGGGATGTTTGTGTATCTTATTTTGTGACGTGACTGTTCAATTCTTCTGTCATTAAAAACATTGAACTATTTGTCTCATTGTGCTGTACTACGTATGTACCTTGCTCAGTCGCTCAGTTGTGTCTCACTCTTTGCGACCCCATGGACTGTAGCCAAGCAGGCTCCTCTGTCCGTGGGATTTTCCAGGCAAGGATACTGGAGTGGGTGGCCATTTCTTACTCTCCAGGGGATGTTCCCGACCCAGGGATCGAAACTGTGTCTCCTGCATCCCCTGCATTGGCAGGTGGATTCTTCATCACTGTGCCACTTGGGAAGCCCCATTTGTCTCATTACTGCTTCCTAATGGTTCTTTATATAACTCTGGATATAAATCTTTTGTTAGACATAGGAATGCTAAATAGTTCCTCCTAGTGTGATGGTTTGGAGAAGGCAATGGCACCCCACTCCAGTACTCTTGCCTGGAAAATCCCATGGATGGAGGAGCCTAGTAGGCTGCAATCCATGGGGTCGCTAGGAGTCGGACACGACTGAGCGACTTCACTTTCACTTTTTACTTTCATGCACTGGAGAAGGAAATAGCAGCCCACTCCAGTGTTCTTGCCTGGAGAATCCCAGGGGCGGGGAAACCTGGTGGGCTGCCGTCTATAGGGTCGCACAGAGTCGGACACGACTGACGTGACTTAGCAGCAGCAGCCATGTGATGGTTGGTTCTAGTTTTGTTTTCCAAACAGGACCTTTTGAGGAGCAGATGAATTTGATGATAACCAGTTAAGCATATGTTTAGCCCTTTTAGTTGGTGATGGACAGGGAGGCCTGGCTTGCTGCGATTCATGGGGTCACAAAGAGTCAGACATGACTGAGCAACTGAACTGAACTGAACTGATGGCCTAAAAAATCTTTGCCTCTGCAGAGATCTTGAAGATTTCCTATTGTATTTTCTTATAGAAATGTTATAGTTTTAGATTTCATTTCCAGGATGTAATCCATTTGAGTTAGTTTTTGCACAGGATGTGCTTGGGGTTGTGTTTCCTCCCCTCCCCGACATGTACCTCTAGTCGTTCCAGCACTGGTTAAAGGGCTCTTTACCCCATAAATTATCAGTGTGATGGGTACCCTTTTAAAAAGCATCTGTATATGTGAGTGTGCTTTTGTGGAGTCTCTCTTCTGTTTCATTAACCCATATGTCTATCACACTGTTTTAGTTAATATAACTTTATCCTAAGTCTTAAAATCAAAGGTGTAATTCCTCTAGCTTTGTACTTTCCAAAATTTATTTTGTCCATGTTTTAGATTCTTTGCATTTCCACTTAAATTTTAGCATCAGTTTTTCAATTTTCACTTTAAAAAAAAAAAAAAAAAACCACCTGTGGGACTTTTAATCAGATTACACTGGATTTATAGATCAGGTTGGGGAGAGCAGAAATAGGAACAATACTGACTCTTTGAATACATGAATCGGGCACATTTCCCCCTTTATTTAGATTTTCTTTGATTCCCCTCAGGAAGGTTTTATAACTTTCTTTAAAGTCATTGCAGATTTTCCTGAAGAATTGTTCCGCCATGGGCTTTGTGCCCTCAGGGACTTAAAAAAATTCGCTTATTTGTGACTGTGCTGGGTCTTCTTCATTGCTTCACAGGACTTTCTCTAATTGTGGTGAGTGTTCCTCTCTAGTTGCGGTGAAAGGACTTCTCCCTGCGGTGGCTTCTCTTGTTGCAGAACACAGGCTCTAGAGTGCACGAGCTTCAGTAGTTGCAGCCTGTGGACTGGGTTGCTCTGTGGCATGTGGGATTGTCCTGGATCAGGGATGGAACGAACGCGTGTCTCCTGAACTGGCAGGTGGATTCTTTACCACTGAGCCACCAGGGGAGCCTCAATTTTACTCTTGAATATATAAAATATTAAGGTAATCCCCCAAATCAAAGCCATACGGAAAGACTTGCTCAGAAAAATGTCCTACCAACCTTTTCTCAACTGCCCCTGGGTTTCCTTCATCCTTCTTGCTCCTTTCTTAAAAAAATAAGCATAGGTGCACACACATATTCCTATTTCTCCTTCTCAAATATACAGAGATATCATTCTTTAACACTTTTTCACACAGTACCGTGTCCAGAATACCACAATGGTCTCCCTCATTCTTAGTGGGAACGGGCTGCCGCTTAGTATGTCAATCAACCACTCAGTTCAGTTCAGTTCAGTCACTCAGTCAAGTCTGACTCTTTGCGACCCCATGAACCACAGCATGCCAGGCTTCCCTGTCCATCACCAACTCCTGGAGTTTACCCAAATCCATGTCCATTGAATCGGTGATGCCTCTGTTATCTCATCCTCTCATCCTCTGTTGTCTCCTTCCCCTCTTGCTCTCAATATTTCCCAGCATCAGGGTCTTTTCAAATGAGTCAGCTCTTCGCACCAGGTGGCCAAAGTATTGGAGTTTCAGCTTCAACATCAGTCCTTCCAGTGAACCCCAGGACTGATCTTTAGGATGGACTGGCTGGGTCTCCTCGCAGTCCAAGGGAGTCTCAAGAATCTTCTCCAACACCTCAGTTCAAAAGCGTCAATTCTTTGGCGCTCAGCTTTCTTCACAGTCCAACTCTCACATCCATACATGACTACTGGAAAAACCTTAGCCTTGACTAGACAGACCTTGTTGACGAAGTAATGTCTCTGCTTTTTATTTTTTTTATTTTATTTTATTTTTTTTTGTTTTTTGTCTCTGCTTTTTAATATGCTGTCTAGGTTGGTCATAACTTTCCTTCCAAGGAGTAAGCGTCTTTTAATTTCATGGCTGCAATCACCATCTGCAGTGATTTTGGAGCCCCCCAAAATAAAACCAGCCACTGTTTCCCCATCTATTTCCCATGAAGTGATGGGACTGGATGCCATGATCTCAGTTTTCTGAATGTTGAGCTTTAAGCCAACTTTTTCACTCTCCTCTTTCACTTTCATCAAGACGCTTTTTAGTTCCTCTTCACTTTCTGCCATAAGGGTGGTGTCATCTGCATATCTGAAGTTACTGATTTTTCTCCCGGTAATCTTGATTCCAGCTTATACTTCTTCCAGCCCAGGGTTTCTCACGATGTACTCTGCATGTAAGTTAAATAAGTAGGGAGACAATATACAGGCTTGACGTACTCCTTTCCCAATTTGGTGCCAGTCTGTTGTTCCATGTCCAGTTCTAACTGTTGCTTCCTGACCTACATGCAGGTTTCTCAAGAGGCAGGTCAGGTGGTCTGGCATTCCCATTTCTTGAAGAATTTGCCAGTTTGTGGAGATACACACAAAGGCTTTGGCATAGTCAATAAAGCAGAAATGATGTTTTACTGGACCTCTCTTGCTTTTTTGATGATCCAGCAAATGTTGGCAATTTGACCTCTGGCTCCTCTGCCTTTTCTAAAACCAGCTTGAACACCTGGAATTTCAATTCACGTATTGCTGAAGCCTGGCTTGGAGAATTTTGAGCATTACTTCACTAGCGTGTGAGATGAGTGCAATTGTGCAGTAGTTTGAGCATTCTTTGGTATTGCCTTTCTTTGGGATTGGAATGAAAACTGACTTTTTCCAGTCTTGTGCCCACCACTGAGTTTTCCAAATTTGCTGGCATATTGAGTGCAGCACTTTCACAGCATCATCTTTCAGGATTTGAAATAGCTCAACTGGAATTCTATTACCTCCACCAGCTTTGTTCATCGCGATGCTTCCTAAGGCCCACTTGACTTCATATTCCAGGATGTCTGGCTCTAGGTGAGTGATCACACCATCGTGATTATCTGGGTTGGGCAGATCTTTTTTGTAGAGTTCTTGCCACCTCTTCTTAATATCTTTTGCTTCTGTTAGGTCCGTACCATTTCTGTGCTTTATTGAGCCCATCTTTGCATGAAAACTTCCCTTGGGATTTCTAATTTTCTTGAAGAGATCGCTAGTCTTTCCCATTCTATTGTTTTCCTCTATTTCCTTGCATTGATTGCTGAGGAAGGCTTTCTTATCTCTCTTTGCTATTTTTTTGGAACTCCGCATTCAAATGGGTATCTCTTTCTTATTCTCGTTTGCTTTTCACTTCTCTTCTTTTCACAGCTATTTGTAAGGCCTCCTCAGACAGCCATTTTGCTTTTTTGCATTTCTTTTCCATGGGTATGGTCTCGATCCCTGTCTCCTGTACAATGTCATGAACCTCCGTCCATAGTTCATCAGGCACTCTGTCATATCTAGTCCCTTAAATCTACTTCTCACTTCCACTGTATAATCATAAGGTCACACCTGAATGGTCTAGTGGTTTTCCCCACTTTCTTCACTTTAAGTCTGAATTTGGCGATAAGCAGCTCATGATCTGAGCCACAGTCGTTATGGACACGTGATCTCTGATATTTTGCGATTTCAAATAATGCTGCAATGAATCTGCTTGTGCACGTGTGGTTCTGTTTTCTATAAATATTGCTGCAGGTGCACATGTAGGATAAAATACAAGACACGGAATAGCATGGATAGTCTTTCTGTAGATTGCCAAATTCCTTCCAGAGGGTTTGTGCTGTTCTGCAGCGCCACCAGGCGCGCGTGAGTTCCTGTCTCCTCTTGGCCTCACCAACCTAGAATGTAGGTGGTGGTCTCTGAATTTTTGTCTGTCTGATGGGTAAGGAATGAAATAGTTCAGTGTGGTTATATTTTGCATTTTTCTTAGAATAAGAGAAGTTAAGTGTCTTATTGTATGTTAGGCTTCTAAGCGACTTTTATCCGGTATCTATGTATACAGATGGGCTCCCCAGGTGGCTCAGTGGGTAAAGAATCCACCTGCAGTGCATAAGATGCAGGAGACATGGGTTCGAGGCCTGGGTTGGGAGGACGACCTGGAGGAGGCCATGGCAACCCACTCCAGTATTCTTGCTTGGAGAATCCCATGGACAGAGGAGCCTAGTGGGCTACAGTCCACAGCGTTGCAGAGAGTCAGACATGAGCATGTGCGCTCTCATACATACATATACATACATATAATTTTTAACAGCTTTTCAGTTCAGTCGCTCAGTCCTGTCCAACTCTTTGAGACCCCATGGACAGGCCTCCCTGTCCATCACCATCTCCCGGAGTTCACTCAGACTCATGTCCATTGAATCAGTGATGCCATCCAGCCATCTCATCCTCTGTCGTCCCCTTCTCCTCCTGCCCCCAATCCTTCCCAGCATCAGGGTCTTTTCCAAGGAGTCAACTCTTTGCATGAGGTGGCCAAAGTACTGGAGCTTCAGCTTTAGCATCATTCCTTCCAAAGAAATCCCAGGGCCGATCTCCTTCAGAATGGACTGGTTGGATCTCCTTGCAGTCCAAGGGACTCTCAAGAGTCTTCTCCAACACCACAGTTCAAAAGCCAATTCTTCGGCGCTTAGCCTTCTTCACAGTCCAAGTCTCATATCCATATATGACTACTGGAAAAACCATAGCCTTGACTAGACGGACCTTAGTCGGCAAAGTAATATCTCTGTTTTTGAATATGCTATCTAGGTTGGTCATAACTTTTCTTCCAAGGAGTAAGCGTCTTTTGATTTCATGGTGACTTTATTGAGGTAGAATTAATAGTTTAAAACTGCATATAAGGTGACAATAAGTTTTCTAACATTTTTATTTTTGGTTGCACTGGGTCTTCAATTGATGAGCACGGGCTTTCTCTAGTGGAGGGATGTGGGGGCTACTCTAGTGGCAGAGGCTCCTCTTGTTGCAGAGCATGGGCGCTAGAGTGCACAGGCTTCAGTAGCTGTGGTTTCTGGGCTCTGGAGCACAGGCTCAGTAGATGTGGTGCATCGGCTTAGCTGCTCCATGGCATGAGAGCGCCTCCCAGACCAGCAATCAAAACCGTGTCTCCTGCACTGGCAGGAGCCATTGAGCCACTGAGCTCACTGAGCCATTAAGGACGCTCTACAACTGGGCTTTGTATATTGATCTCTCCTGCAATTTTCCTAAATGCATTCATGAGTTCCAGCAGATTTGCAGATGTCATCAGCTTTTCTATGAAAACAATGACATCATCTGCAAATGGGGGAAGTTTCATTTCTTCCTTTCTAGTCCATATGCCTTTGTTTGCCTTTCTTGGGTTTACCGCACTGGGCTGAACTTCCAATACAGTGTTGAGTAGAAGCAGTGAGACTGGAAATGTTTTGCTCCTGATCTTGGACAATATATCATCATCTTTCACCATTAAATATGATGTTAGCTGTATGCTTTTCATAGAAATCTTTTATCAGGTTGAGGAAGTTTCCTTCTATTCCCAGCTAGCTGGCTGCGAGTTTTTCTCATAAACGGCTTTGTATTCTGTACATCTGCATTCAATAGATGTTTTCTACATCCACTGAGACAATTTTTAAAAATTAATATGGTGAGCTATATTGATTGAATTTTGAATGTTAAACCAGCCTTGCATTCTTAGGAAAATTCCATTTTGTCTTAACATTATACTATGATTCTACTTGCTAAAATTATTTTTAGAATTTTTGCATATATAATCATGATAGATATTGGTAGTTTTCTTATAATATTTTGTCAGGGTTGGGTGTCAGAAGTAATGTTGGCCTTACAGAAGAGTTGTAAATTATCCCTTTGATGTGGACTGAATTGGGTCTTCCCCTCCCCCATTCAAGTTGAATGTGACTGTATTTGGAGGTGAGGCCTAGCAGGAAATAAAAAGGTTAATTGAAGTCATAAGGGTGGGGTCCTGATACAATAGGATGGATGTCCTTACAAGAGGGAAAGACACTAGGGCTTATGCTTCTCTGCCAAAGGACATAGCAAAGCAAAAAGGCAGCGCTCACCAGGAGCCAAATTGGCAGGAACCTTAATTTTGGACTTCCCAGCATCCAGAACTGTGAGAAAACAAATTCCCGTTGTATGAGCCTATGAGTCTATGGCGCCCGAGACTAGGACACCCCGAAACGTTTTATATAAGTTGAATTCTTTTGAAACTATTGAGGCTGGTTTCCTTTCCAAAATTCTGAAAGTCTGAATAGAACTGGTAACATTTTCCTGTTAAATCCCTGTCACTCACTCCTATTAAACAGTGGTAGAATTTGTTATTCAGGCCTGGAATTTTCTGTGGAGAGATTTCTAAAAACAAATTTATGTCAAATAACTGGACGACTTAAAAATGAACTAATTCCATGCAAAACAAAGCCAAGAAGAAATAGACAACCTGAATAATCCTCCATCTATTGAGGAAAATAAAGTCATTTGTAATCTTCCATTAGCCTTCTTTTTGGCCATATTATGCAGCACACAGGGTCTTAGTTCCCAGACTACGGTTTGAATCCACCCCCTGCTATAGCACAGATGCTTAACCTCTGGACCACTGCAAAGTCCTTAGCCTTTTAATATATGTATAATCTTAGTTGAGTCACCTCTGTCATTTCTGATAGAAGTCTAGCAGGGGGCCTATTCTCCCTGCCCAATTTAGTCCTGGCTCACTGCAGGGCCCATCTCTCTCCCTGTTCCAGCTCACCTCTGTTGGCCCAGAAGCCTCCAGCCCAGTGGGTCCACATCCTCCCTTGGCTTGGAAGGGCTCAGCCTTCCCCAGGGCCTCCCTGCCCCTCTAACTCCCTCTCATCCACCCTTCATTCCTCCTAAACCCGTGTGGACAGGGAGGCCTGGCATGCTACAGTTCATGGGGTTGCAGAGTCAGACACGACTGAGCGACTGAATTTAAACCTGTGTGTGTCAGTGACGGTAGTCTTCCGCTGGACTTGGCCAGTTAAGCAAACACTCATCTAAGTGTTGCCGTGAAGGCACTTGGTCCATGCGGTGCAGGTCTACAACCAGCTGACTTCAAGTAAAAATTACTCTCAATAATGTGGGTGGGCATCCTGCACTCAGTTGAGGTCAAGGGGAGAAAACCCAAGGTTTTCCTGAGGGAGAAGGAATTCTGGCAAAGCCACCCCAGGGTGGGTCTGCCACAATCATGCCAGCCGCTTATCAGACTGCCTGCCTGTCTCCTCCTGGTCAAGTTTCCCTGATCAAGGACCCCTTCCCTGGAGGTGTCCAGCCTGTTTTCTGGAGCCAGGTATCACCCCCCCACACCCCGCCTCCCCTGCCACACACACACACACTCCTGCGGGGAGCAGAGGCTGGTACTCCATGGGGCACCAGGACAGTGGAGGCTCACAGAGCTGATCAGCAGGCAGGATTAAAGGATGCCCAGACGCCAGAGCGAAGGAGGGATTTAATCATGGGAGACAATATCTTTACCGGGTTGGTGTAAAAATGAAACAGAATACAGACATGGTTCTTTACACAGACAATTACAGTAAATTTCAAAACCCACGCAGCAATTTGTACCTTATTTCTTGAAAAACGGACACAGACAAATAGGGTGGGTGCCCAACGCCCAGGGCTGCTCCGCGCGACCTCCGGCATCATGGGGCCCCGGCCCGGCTCCCGCGTGTGCCGGCCTCACAGGTGGACCGACCAGCGTCTCCCCTCCCCAGCCCCCGCCCCCCATGGCGACGCAATAAATAGGAGAAACAGAAAAAGGACAACCACACCAGTGCGGCAGAGCCCGTGCGGTTCTGGAAGCTTAGCCCGGCTAGCGGCTCAGCCGACTCTTCACAGACCAGGCAGGTCTCCGAGTCGGCGGCACCGGTCTCGGCCCCGCGCCCAGGGCAGCCGCGGGGCGGGGTGTGTGTGTGTGTGTGTGTGTGTGTGTGTGTGTGTGTGCGCGTGGGGGTGCTGGTCCTATGGGCACCTGCACGCGGGGTGCGGTATGTGTGTGCGTGGGGGTGCTGGTCCTATGGGCGCCTGCACGCAGGGTGCGGTGCCAGGGTCGGCGGGTGGGAGGCAGGCCGGTGGCCTAGCCCTCCCGCACGCTGACACGCGGCTCGGCCAGGGAGCTGTGAATAATACTAAGGATGGACTCCAGGCCGCTGCCCTCCTCCAGCAGGGTGCGGTGGTCGCCCTCGATGATGTGCACGGACACCTTGCCGTCGCACACCTGGGACAGATTGTAGTCGGCACCCAGGCCCTCCCCGTAGGCGCCGCCCACCTTGGCGCGCAGCAGCGTCACGTTGCCGTGGTAGGTAGCCCGCGGCTTGTATTGCTCCGCGGCGCGCAGCTTGTGGTAGAAGGAGCGCGCAGCAAAGCTGAGCGCGTGCCGGTCCAGGCCCGCGTGGCTCTTCACGATCAGCTCGACGGTGGCTGCCACACGTGCCTCCAGATCCCCGAGGGGCAGGAGGGCCTCCAGCACCTGTAGGACAGGACAGTGAGCGAGCGGCGCTGGGCGCGGGAGCGAGGGCATCGGGAGGCCGGGCCGCACGCCGGGCAGACTCACCCTGCTGTGCTCCGCCTCTGTGAACTGCCGCATGAAGAAGCACATGGCCTCGGCCTCGGCCTCTGCCTCGCAGCCGGGGTTCAGCTTGGCCCGGTAGTTCTGCAGAGGGAGCAGGAGCTGCTGTAGCAGCAGGTACAAGGGGCTAGGCCCGCAGACCCGGGGACGCCCGCCCTCTGCTGCCCTCACCTGAGTGTAGGCCATCACGAAGGTGTGGGAGCCGTCAAACAGGAAGAGGCTGTTGCCCGTGGGGCCAGCGTTCTGCTGGGCCTGCAGCTGTGAGCACATCTCAAAAGCCACGCAGGCCCCGTAGGAGTAGCCGGCGATGCGGTAGGGCCCCTCTGGCTGCACCTGCCTGATGCACTCGATGTAGTAGGTGGCCAGGCTTTGGATGCTGTCCAGGGGTGCCGCTGCGGGCATAGCATGAGGCTTAGCCCTCGTCTGCAGGTGCCTTGCCATCCCCAGCTCCCTGGGGGGCAGCCCAGTAGGCCCCTGACATACCTCCTGTGCACTGCAGGCCATAGGTGGGGATGCTGAGCTTGGCGGCCAGACTGTGGAACACGGTGGTGGAGCCCTCGATGGGGTGCACCAGGAACAGGGGCCGCTCGGAGCTCTGCACCGAGTTGAGCCGTGTCAAGGTCGGGCCCTCGGGGTTCACCAGCAGGATGCTCAGGTTCAGCTGAGTCTGCGACTTGGCAGGGCTGCCCAATTTGGGTGTGGAGTTCATCAGCTCTGTGAAGAGGGGCAGATACCAGGGATGATACCATAGGGTCCCCTGCCACGCACACCTGTCAGCCGTGGGTGGCCAGGGCAGGTGGGTGGGGGCCGCTGGGCGCCGAAGGAGGGCTCTCAGGAAGGGGCCAGATGGACAAGGCCTGACCTGCTTGGAGGCCAAGAGCCCTGAGGGGACAGTGTTGCTTCGGGGTCACCCACTCCATACCTACCATCAACTGTGCCAGCCTGCGCGGAAATCTCCTGCAGCTTGCGGACTGTGAGCTGCCGGATTTCCCGCATGGACAGCATCAGGTTGTGCTCACGCTCCAGCATCTGGCGCACCTCCACGCCCATGAGTGAGTCAAGGCCAAGGTCTGAAAGCGAGCTGTCCAGGTTGACGGTGGCCAAGTCACGGATGCCTGGGGGGTGGAGAGGCAGCACAGTTGGCAACGCAGGAGGGGCCCTGGGTGGGTATTGTACCCTGGACATGAGTTTGAGTAAACTCCGGGAGTTGGTGATGGACAGGGAGGCCTGGCGTGCTGCGATTCATGGGGTCTCAAAGAGTCGGACACGACTGAGCGACTGAACTGAACAGATTGTACCACAGGACCCACAGCCCCCACCCAGCTCTGCACAGACCACCTGTGACTCTCCCTCCATGAGCAAGCCCAGCACGCCCCTCTTTGGCAGCCTGGGAGACCAGACTCAGGAGTGTCTGCTGGTGGGGAGAGGGCAGGGTGCTGCCTCACCCAGGATGTGAGCCACAGCCTTCACCAGGTCCTGCTGGCTTCCGCTGGGGCCACAGGACGCAGCCTTCTCTGCCAACACAAAGCTGCTCAGGACGGGGTGGGGCTGGTTCAGGAAGAGGTCTAGCACCTCCAGGCAGGAGGTGATGCGCTGGGGCAGCGTCCCACCGATGGCCTTGTCGTTAGTGCCCGTCAGCTCCACGAGGAGGCCCACATCAGCAATCGCGCCCCACTGTACGGCGAGGCCTGTGGGTGGGCAGTGGCGTGGCGGTGAGTTGGGGTAGCTATGAGGGTGGCACTGCGCAAGTCGGGGAGTGGCAGGTGGGCCCACCTGGGAGGCCGTCATGCCGACGCTTCTCGCATATGCGCTCCATGGTGGAGTTGGCGAACCCGTAGTTGGTCTGGCCGGCATTGCCACGCCCACAGCTCACCGACGAGAAGACCACGAAGTAGTCCAGCTCCGGACATGCCTCCCGGGTCACCCTGTGGGTTCTTAAGTCACCCCCAGCCGGCTTCCCCAGCCCACCGGCTGTCATGCCCAGGGCTCCTGCTTGCCTGCCAAACTGCCTCCCCTTCCCTGGACGTGCGGTCAGACCCCAGCGGAGGCCCATGGCCAGGTCTCTGGACACCAGTGCGAGGGCCGTGCAGGGAGAAGGAGTGAGAGGAGAAGGGAGGAGCCCACCTGTCCAAGTTCAGGGTGCCATTGTACTTGGGCTTGTTGACGTCCTGGAAGAACTCAGGGGTCTGGTTATCCAGCATGGCATCTCTCAGGACCTGGGGTGAGGGGATCTTAGCACCTGCCTCGGCCCCAGGCCTTTGGAGGGCTTCTTGGGAGGGGCCCTTCCCTGGGCAGCTGGCTCCAGCCCCTCTAGAGCCGTCCTCACCACGGCCAGGTTGAAGATGCCTCCTACAGGCCCAAGCTGGGCGGCCTCAGTGATAAGCCTCCGGGTGCCATCCAGTGAGCTGACATCTCTGGTGGACACCAGGATCTGCACACCCTGGCGTCTCCACTCACGGACCTGCCTGGCTTGGTAGCCTGCAGGACAGACAGTAGGAGGGGATGGGCAAACAAAGGTCTGGTCCCAAGCCTCGGTGCCCTGAGAGCACCATAAAGGGGTCTGAAGGAGACCCTTCCCACTGCCCCACCTCGGGCCACTCACCTGTGCGGATCCCAGAGCGGGAGGTCAGCACCAGCTTCTGGGCCCCTCGCTCCACAAGCCAGTGGCCCAGCTCTAGGCCAAAGCCACCCAGGCCCCCAGTGATGATGTAGCTCTTGTGGGCTGGGCAGAAGGTCTTGCACAAGGCTGCCATCTGGGTGGGTCTGGTCCCGTGCAGCACCGCCTTCTGCTCTTCCTCATGTACCTGCAGCCCAAGCAGGGCCCCTGTTCGTGAACTGCTGGCAGGGGCAGGGGCCAGGGCTGGGGCCAGAGACCCCAGGGCACCCCACTCACCTGAATGACCACTTTGCCGATGTGCTTGCCCTGGGCCATGTAGCGGAAGGCATCCTCCACCTGGGTCCTGGGGAACACTGTTCGCTTGAGGGGCTGCACCACACCCTCCCGGATGCCCGCCTTCAGCAGCGTTGACACTTCCTGCCACGTGGTGTTGTTTTCTTCAAAGAGTGCATCCAGTAGGATCCCGTGGAAAGTCACGTTCTTCAGGAAGATGGCCATGCCTGGACAGGTGGGCAGGCAGGGGGCCTTACCACATAGCCCACAGCCCACCAACCTGCAGACCCCCACTTTGCCCAACAGGCCCCTACCCACCCAGCCGCCCACCAGGCCTGCCGCCCCATCTCACCCAGGGGGTGGTTGTTGGAAAGGTCAAATTTGCCAATTTCCAGGAATCGACCATGCTGGGCCAGGCACCGCACACTGGCCTGCAGCTTCTCTTCCGCCAGGGAGTTGAGAACCAGGTCAACACCTTGGGATAGGGGGGCAAGCGGGGTCCCCATAGTGAAGATCACAGCCTGGCCAACCTAACACAAGTCTGAAGGGCTGGACCCTGTCCCAGCATGGGCCAGCGTCTCCTCCAGCTTGGCTGGTGAGTGGGGGATGGAAGGAAGAAGGGGCTGAGGGTACAGGTGGATGGTGGGTGGGAGTGATGGGGAACACTCACCCTTCCCGGCTGTGTGCCACAGGACATGCTGCTCAAAGGATGTGTCCCGGGAGTTGGCAAAGCTGGTTTCGTTGAGCTGGGGGAACCTGGACTGGAGGTATGCCCGCTTTTCAGCTGACCCTGGCAGAGAGAGGCACACCTGGTAAGTCTGGGCTTTGGCAGCGCTGCCAGGCGGACAATCCTGGGCTCTGGGAAGGGTCAGAGGCTTACCTACAGTAGTGAAGACACGGCAGCCCAGGCTGAGGGCAATGGCAATGGCAGCCTGGCCTACACCACCGGAGCCCGAGTGAATGAGCACCGTCTCCCCTGGTTGCATGCGTCCGCGGACTATCAGCGCGTAGTAGGCTGTGCTATAGACAACAGGCACCGAGGCGGCCTCCTCCAGGGTCCTAAGGGCACAGTGCAGGGGTCGGCTCTGGCCTGATGCCTGGCCATGTCCACGTCGGGCCCCAGGTCCCAGCCCTGGTGACTCACCAGTTGGAAGGCACATCCCACAGGAAGCTCTGAGGCACCAGCGTGGAGGTGGCCAGGCCTTCGGCGGGTACCAGCCCCATCACACGCTTCCCACTGGCATCTCGGCCAGAGAACTCCATGCCTAGCATGCAGTTCCGAGAGGTCCAGTTTCCTGGGGGCAGATGGTGGATGAGTGAGCCCCTGATCCCACTGGGAGGAGCCTCCCAGGTTCCTGAGCACTGCGGGGTGAGGGCCCCTCTTGTCCCAGGCCCTGGCCCCGGGGGCGGCGGTCTTTGTTCTGGTCACCCGACCGTGGGCTGCCGTACCTGGGATGGCGTCGGGGGACAGCTTGCCCGTGGCCAGCATGATGTCGCGGAAGTTGAGGGAGGCATAATAGATGGTGCAGAGCTGGACGCCAGGGCCCGTGGACTGGCTGTGGCGCAGAGGGGAACAGACCCAGCGGATAGAAGACAGGTCCCCTCGGGTGAGGACGTTTATGAAGGCATGCTCCGTCTGCTCCTCGGGCTTGTCTAGGGGGTGACAGGAAGTGGAGCCCCTAGGATTGCATGTGGCCCTGGCCTGGAGCAGGCCTTCCAGCCAGTCCTCTTGCCCTCTCCTCAGTCCACCCAGCTGGGAGGCGAGGAACCTGTAGGAGCAGGGCAGTCCCGGGGGGCTCACCTTGTTCCAGTGGGAAGTGGCGGAACGCTCCCCAAGCCCCATCACGGTAGACATTCATCACCAGGTCACTCTGGAGCACTTTCTGCAGCTCCAAGGACTTTGGGGCTATCTCAGGGATGGGGGACGTGCTGTTGAGGTTAGACACCAGGACGCACCTGTGGGGAGCCAGACAGGTAAGGGGAGGCTGTGGTGGGGTCCTGGGGGCAAGGGGCATGTGGCGCAGTGGGCATCTCACCGAATCCGGTGCCCGTCAGGCTCTTTCCGGAGACAATTCACCAAACCCACGACCCCTGAGGTGGCGCAGCTAACAGCCATGAGCCACACGGGCCGGGAGGAGGAATCGGCCAGGATGTTCTGTAGAAGGATGAAGGAAGGGTTGACGAGGGAAGGGCTGCCTGACGGGGTGGGTTCCCCAAGCCCCGGCATTGGAGCCGGGTCAGCCCGGCCTGGTGGGGGCTGGGAAGGACTGACCTTCAGGGAGTCAACCCACTGGAAGCTGGTGTCCTCCACGGGCAGGAAGATTGGGCTGTCAGACGGGGCCAGCCGGCGGCACAGGAAGAGCACTGAGCCGTAGAAGGACTTCTTCAGGGCCACCAGGTGCAGGGACGCGCCAGCAAACAGGCTCTCCCACTCATCCTACGAGTAGAGGGGGTCAGGGCTCGGCAGCCTCCGGGCCATCCACCGTGTCCCGACTCCGCCCTCCCAATCCCGACTCCGCCCCCCTCCCCGTCCACCCAATCCCGGCCCCGCTTGCACCTGGCTCAGGAGGTGCCGTTGGCCTTGCTGTGGCTCAGGGCAGGTGAGGAAGGTGACAGTCTCTCCCAAGGGGTGTCCTCTGAGCAGTGTGTGCAGCAACAGGAAGCCTCCCTCCTTGAGGGCAGCCGCCATGTTGCCGACAGACGTGGCAGGGTCACCGAGGCTGGCTAGGGTACAGTTGCACACCACAAGGTTGGCCCCACCCAGGTTGCTGGGGGCCAGGTCCGAGGGGTCCCACTGGCCCTGGGTTATGTTGAGCTGCTGCAGCTTGGCCTGGGCAGCCTCCAGGGCCTGGGGGTGGCGGTCAGTGGCTGTGTAGTCCAGCTCCAACAGGGGCTGAGTGTTGAGCAGCGTGGGGATGTGGGAATACAGTTGGCCGTCACCAGCTAGCACCTGGGATAGAGTATCTTCTTGGATCAGCTGCCGCTGGGCAGGCATCCCCCCACCTCAGCTGAGTGTTTCCCAGAAAGGCCCACCCACCGACTCTGCAGAGGTCACTGGCCAGTGCTGCCCTGCCCACCACACCCCTGGAACCAGTCCCTTTCCAGTGCCCCCTTCCCCTTTGGTGTCTGGGTAGCCTCAGCACCATCATGAATTGGGCGACCTCACGTCTGAGAGGCCCTGGCCCTCCCTTAGGTTCGGGACTGCCTGTATCTGAGTCCTTGTGCACTGGGCGTACAGCCGTGCGGGGCACCCACCTCCACCACCTTCATCTTGAAGCTGGTCATGTTCTCCAGGGCAGTGTCTACGCACGCCTTCAGTGCTGGGGAGTTGAGGAGCCCACTAAGCAGGGGGTCGTCACACAGCAGGGCTCTTTCCTGGGCTAGGATCTGGCCCATCTCCATCTGCAGGTTCCCGTTGAGTTGCAGCTGGCAGGCGGTGGCCAGCAGCCGAGGCAGGCCTTGTTGTGGGGCCTCCTGGGGAGCCTGGGCACCGTCCAGCCCGGGAACTACCATCTTTATACCCTGCTGGGCCACCTTGGTCTGTAGCGCCTGTGCCAGCCCTGGGGAGGGGAGAGTTACGTGTCAGGGAAGAGCTTCAGCTGGGCTGGGGTTCCTGAAGCTCCCCCAACCAGGAACTGGTGACTGCTTGAAGCAGAACTCACTACCTAGTTCTGCCCACTGACAGAAAATAGAGGGATGGAGTGGACTGTCCAGTCCTCCAGGGCTGGAAACTGGCATTGACCATTGGTACACTAGATGGGCAAAGGGCGGCCCTGCCCCCCATGCAGGTGTGAGCCCCACAGAGTGTGGGTTCCTCAGAGGGTGAGTTCCATGCTTTGCCAGCCCTGGCTGTGCCTCCCCAGCTCCCACCACCATCCCGCACCCTCAGCTTGGGCGTGAGGCCTGGGTAGAGGGTGGTCTCACGCCTGAGCAGCTGGCTGCTGGCACAGACAAGAGGGATGAAATCTGTCACCTCTGTGCTGAGGCCCCTCTGAAGACATCAGCTCCGGGTGGGGGAAGCCAGGGGCACTCACAGGGGAAGGCAGGTGTAGACCCCGCACGTAGGAGAGGCTGTGATGGGATGATGGGCCTGGGAACTGGGAGCTGGACCCCGGCATGAGGGTGTTGGGTGCAAAAGACTCACCCACACACAGCTGCAGCTCCTNTCAGCTCCGGGTGGGGGAAGCCAGGGGCACTCACAGGGGAAGGCAGGTGTAGACCCCGCACGTAGGAGAGGCTGTGATGGGATGATGGGCCTGGGAACTGGGAGCTGGACCCCGGCATGAGGGTGTTGGGTGCAAAAGACTCACCCACACACAGCTGCAGCTCCTCCTGCAAGGCCAGGTTCCCAGCCAGGCACCCGCTCTCCATGTGCGGGGTGAAGCAGAACTTCTCCAGGATGGGTACCGGCTGCTCCTGCTGGTGCCGGGGGGCCACCGAGGTGTGGATCCTTGAGATGTAGACGCCGCCGGCCACCGTGGTATCCAGACACCTGTTCATTACCACGTCGGCCACTGTGGGGACACGCTGGGTGAGGGTGGACAGGGCCTGGCACGGGGAGACACGCGTGCCGGGCCAGGGCAGGGCTGACCTTGTGTCCCGTCCTGCAGTGTGTACAGCTTCTGCTGGTGGGTAGCTGGGTGGATGTAGATGGTGGTGATGCGTGTGGGCAGGCGCAGGCTGCGCTGGCCCGGGGCCAGGATAGACATCTGCAGCATGGTGTCCATGAAGGTCACCCAGTTGTCCTTCCAGAGCAGCTGGCCCATGTTGCCTGGGGAGAAGGGGCTGTCGGTTCGGCCAGGCTGGGTCTCTTCCCGCCGTGGGCCCTCTCCTCCGTGTGCCCCAACCTGGGGGGCCCCTCGTGGCCCCCTCACACCAGGCAGCAGGAGTTGGCCCCAAAGCACAATGTGGGGCCTCCTTTGCACCTACCTTCAGAGCTGGTTTCGAGGATACCCTGGAAGTTGGGGCCATAGTTGAAGCCCTGCAGCTGCAGCTCCTTGTACACGTCACCATGGCGCAAGTGGATGGCAGTTGTGGGGTCCACGGGGGTCGCNAGTTGGCCCCAAAGCACAATGTGGGGCCTCCTTTGCACCTACCTTCAGAGCTGGTTTCGAGGATACCCTGGAAGTTGGGGCCATAGTTGAAGCCCTGCAGCTGCAGCTCCTTGTACACGTCACCATGGCGCAAGTGGATGGCAGTTGTGGGGTCCACGGGGGTCGCAGGTTCCGTGCCATACTGGTTGTCAAAGAGCTTGGGGTCTGGATCGTTCCACTGGTATACCTTCCCTGTGGGCGGGGTGGCAGAAGGGCCTGAGTGAGGGCAGGGCTGAGCCGGCAACCAAGATCCATCCACCCAGAGACCCCCAGCAGGGACCCTGCAGCCTGGTCTGGGGCCCCTGCTCACCGCTCACAATCAGGCTGCCTTTCTCAGACACCTCAAAAGTGCAGGAGGCTTCCAGAAGCCGCACTTCCAGGAGCACAGTCCCTGTGGGCAGCAGGGGCAGAAGTCAGCTGCAGGGGTCAGCAGCTGGCCCTTCCGCCCCATAGCCTGAGCCGCCCGCCTCACCTGTCTTCGGCAGGATGGTAGCCTGGTGCACTGTCACGTCCTCGAATACTACAGGCGTGCGTTCCATGTTCTGGTCCAGGGCTCGGGCCAGTGTCTTCCAGACCAGGCACAGGTAGCCAGTGGCCGGGAAGATGATGCGACCGTCGATGCAGTGATCCACCAGGTAGTGGTCAGGGGACTCGGGGCTGATGTCTGTAGGGCCTGGGCCTTAGTGCCACCTCTGAGCAGGGGGAAGCCACCCCGCCCCCTGCCCGCCTGCATCGCAAGGACTCACCGATCTTATAGATGGTGGCAGAGGAGCTGTTGGAGCCGTTGGAAAAGTCCTCAGCGGTAGGCACATCCCAGGTCTGGCTGTGGTCCCACTTGATGTGGGGGGAGATGAGGGGGGTGCCCCGGGGAGCCGGGAACTCCACAGGTGGGAACAGCCCATTGGGGTTGACGTCAATGCTGGAGGGTGCGAGAGGGGAGCTGTGACTGCCCTGCCACACCCATGCTGACCCACGGTCAACCCGTCTCCCCTAGGACCCCAGAAATGACCGAGACAGGGTTGGGGGGGCATGCTGAGGGGTGGAGGTGGCCCAGCACCCAGAGGCCCGCTTCCTGGGGACCATCTCAAGGCCGTCCCATGGCCTGGCTGGTGAGGAGCCTCCCAGGGTTGAGCAGGGAGAGCAGCCGTACCCGGTCAGGTAGAGCTGGCCCACGTTGCTGAGGAAGAACTCTAGGTTGTCCCTGTGGTCCTTCTTCATCAGGGGGATGATGGTGCAGCTGGGCTTGAGGCCTCTCTTCAGAATGGCCTGCAGAGGCAGAGGCAGAGGCAGGCTGGGCCTCCCCCTGACCAGTTCCCACCGACCCCCTGCTCAGCCCCCGAGCCCGGCCAGCCTGCCGGCCCTTCGGGACCGCGCGTACCTGCAGCAGGGCATGGGGTGCGATCTCCAGCACCACGGCGTTCTCGGGCACGCGCCACAGCGCCTCCTGGAACAGCACAGGGCTCACCAGGTTGTTCACGTTGTACTCGGCCGAGAAGGTGCGGGCCAGGCTCTCCTGCCACTGGGTCTCGGGGATGGAAGTGCTGAGCCAGCGTGGGGAACGTGGCTGGGGCTCCCGGATCACCTGCGTGCAGGGGCGGGCGGGGTCAGCCTGAGGGAACTGGGGCCTGCCTTCCCCACCTGTCCTCAGGGAGGGCCCCCGACACACAGCGCGGGGACAGCCGCCCACCTTCTTGAGCTGCTGAAGCAGCGTGGGGGCGATGGCGTCCATGAAGTAGGAGTGGAACGCCATGCCGCCCGTCCGCACCTCCTTGGCGAACACACCCTCCTGCTTCAGCTGCTGCACGAACTCCAACATGGAGGCCTAGGGGGGCACAGATGGGGAAACACGACGGCGCTGACAGCAGTCCGGGTCTGGGCCGGTGCCAGGCTCCCCGCGCAGAGCGCGGCCTGGGGGGGCGGTGGGAGGGGACTTGGGGACGAGGCCTCGCCTCCCAGGGCCCACCTGAGGTCCCGAGATGGTCACAGTGTCGATGGAGTTGTGGCAGGCAGGCACGATGCCAGGGGGGCAGCGCTGCTTACACTCCTCCCAGGTCAAGCCTGGGAGCAGAAGAGAGCCTCAAAGGGTGGCATGGGGAGCAGGCACCCCCACACAGCCCTCCCCGGGGAGGGAAACGCCGCCTGGGTGGCCCTAATGACAGCTGACAAGCGGCACCTTTACGAGGCAGTTTCAGCCTTGCTGTTGTCTGGTCTCAGGCGGAGGCGTCATTAATGCCATCCTACAGGTGGGAGCCAGTTTCGGGTCCCACGCCTGGCCCACCAGAAGGGGCTCTGGCCCTACTCTCCCAATAGCTCCTCCGGCTCTCTCTGGTCTCCTCCCGTCCCCAACCCTGCCTGTCCCAAGTGTGAGCAGGCCCATTCCTCCGCCTGCAGCGTCCCCCCAGGGGTTCATGTGACAATCACGCTGGCCTCTACTGACATCCGTGGGCAAGTATGCTGGGCTCCAAGGCCATTCGGGGCACAGCGGGGCAGGCTGTCAGGGTCGTTCTCACCCTGTGGTGAGGACAGTGGCTGGCGAGCTGCCCCCAGGCCCTGGCCTCTGCCCAGCGCCAACACAGAAAGGTGCCAGTACAGATGACCACCTCCCACGGAGACCCTCAGGCTCAGGGGTAGAGCGGGACGGGGTAGCAGAGGGCAGCACCTACCTACAGCCGCCATGGCCCCGGGCGGGATGTTGGCCTCCTTGATGCACTGGCCCCTCCAGTAGGCAGCGAGGATGGCCTCCTCCTGAGAGACGCACCCATCGGCATAGCCGCAGGCCACCTCACCCAGGGAGTGCCCGATGATGCCATCGGGCTGAAGGCCCATGGAGGTCAGCAGGTCTATGAGGGCGATCTGGGGGTGGGGTGGCAACAGGATGGGTCATGCCAGTCCCAGGGACCCCAGGCTCACCTCCCTGCCAGCCGGCTCACCCCAGACCCCAGGGGCACACCTGGATGGCAGTGAGGCTCACGAAGGAGACGATGATGTCGTCAAAGATGGCTTCGTCTGTGCTCAGCAACAGCTGTGACACCTGCAGTCCCAGAGGCTTCACGGCCTCATCTGAGCGCAGGATGGAGTCGCGGAAGCTGCTCAGGCGCATGAGGCTCAGCCCCATCCCGCGCCACTGCGTGCCCATACCTGTCCCGGAGGGAGATGTCAGGGCAGCGCTGTGCAGTCCCAGCCCATGCGGCCCTCGGGGACGACCTGGGGTGGGGTGGAGTGGGGTGGGGTCGGGGCTCACCGGAGCAGATGAACCAGAGTGGGCGCTTGCCGGCCGGCACCTGCTGCACCTCCTGGATGCCCCCCTGGCTGCCCAGCACAGCGAAGCCATGGAAGGGCATGGCTGCTGGGGAGGGGCCCGCGATGTCATTGAGCATGCTCACGAAGGCCAGGTTCTGGCTGTGCTGAAGGCCTAGCTCCAGCAGGCCTTGCACACCCTCCAGGGTGCGCCCACTGGCCCGCAGCAGACGGGGCAGGGCGGCATGTGGGCCAGGCGGTGGCGGCGGCTGGGAGTTGGGCTGAAGGATGACGTGCACGTTGGAGCCACCGAAGCCAAAGGAGTTGATGCCCACGTTGCCCCCGAGGACAGGCAGGGGCCGGTCCACCACCTGCAGCCGCCCATCCTGCAGTGCTGGGATCTCAGGGTTTGGGTTGTGGTAGTGCAGGTTAGGGGCCCAGAGCCCATGCTCCAGGGACAGCACCACCTGTGGGTACCTCGCAGTCAGCAGGGCAGCCAGCCCTGGGCTCCCTGCCCCTGCTGGTCGGGATGGGCTTCAGGTACGTCCCCTCCTGAGGACCCTCTGTGTTAACCCAGAGGCCCCACCCGCTGCAAGCAACCTTGTCCCTCCCTGCCTGCGCCCCCCGCGACCCCCCAAGCTCGCCCTGCTCCAGTGCAGAGGTCTGGTGACCAAGCCACATGCTGTGTCTCCTCTCAGCCTTAAGCCTCACCCAGGGCCCTGCCACCTCCCGGCCTGATTGGCTGTGGGTCTAGATAAAGGCTCCTCAGCCATTCCCCACCCCATCTCCCAAGCTAAGAGCTGCAGACAGGTGGCTCTGGTGGCCCAGGGAGCTGAGACCACCAGGAAGCTCCCATCACACCCAGAAGCTCAACCAGTGGTGACCTGGGTCCTCCAAGCTACCAGCTGGTCAGGAGGCCACAGGGAGAGTGAGCTGGGCTGCCCTGTTGCTTCTGCTCCCTCTGGCTGGCCCCTTGTGGATCAAGTGCTGGGTGAAATGTCTGGCCCTGTGAAGCCGGGCAGGGGCTCTCTGGGCCTCAGTTGGCCCATATTCCACAGCACAGCCTGGAGGGACCGTCCCCTAGCAGGCCGTAAGAAGCTGACGGGGCAGGGACAAGACGGCCCTAGACTCGCCTGCCTACCTTGGCCAGCGCTGCGAGCCCTGAGGCAGGCTCCGGGTGTCCCATGTTCGACTTGGTGGACCCAATCAGCAGGGGGCCCTGGCGGGTGCCACACAGGGCTTGCGCGATGCCGTTTAGCTCCTGGGGGTCGCCCACCTGTGGGGAACTCAGGGAGGTCAGGACCCTGCCCTGGTGCCTCTCTGGTGTGGGATGTGGGGTGTGAGCAGGGCCAGGGGTCTCACCTTGGTACCGGTGCCATGGGCTTCGATGTACTCCAGGGTCTCCGGGTCCAGCCCGGCCGGCTTGTACAGGGAGCTGATGAGCTGCTCCTGTGCCTCTCCAGAGGGGTAGGTGACACCTGGGGGTGGGGCCAGGCCTCAGCACTCCCAGCCCCCCCTGACTACCCGTAGCCCCACTCTTGCCTGCCCCAGGCCAGCTCCCACCTTGCTTTTTGCAGCCATCCGTGTTGGTGCCAGCATTGAGGATGGTGGCGTATACCCGTCGGGCCAGGGACTTCTTGGTCAGAAAGACGGCCATCACAGCCTCTGCACGGCAGTAGCCATTCCCTGGAGGTGGAGGGCACCTCAGGCTCATGAGCTCAGGGAAGGGCTCAGGGGCTGGTGCCAGACAGAATCGAGGGTGGGGGCACTGCCCGGGGCCCCATGCCCTCACCTGATGCATCGAAGGACTTGCAGGTGCCCTCGGGGCTAAGCATGCCCAGCTTCATGAACTGCAGTGAGGTGTTGGGCTTCAGCAGGATGTTCATGCCGCCGGCAACGGCCATGGCGCACTCTCCTCTCTGGATGGCCTGGTAGGCCCTCTGCAGGGCCAGCAGGCTGGAGGAGCAGGCCGTGTCCAGGGTAATGCTAGGCCCTGCAGGCAAGGACACAGTGCAGCTGTGGGACCGCCTCCCCACCCTACCACCCTGGGGCTCTGACAGCTCTATTGAGTGCTCTCCACGTGGAACCCACAACACCAGGACTTTGTTCCTGCTAGCCTTCCTGGGGGAGGTGCTGCCAGAGTCTGGAAGGGTCTCAGCAGTCATCCCGCCCGCCTGCCTCCCTCGACCCCGGGCCTGAGTCAGAAACAAAAGGGCTGTGTGGGCACCTACCTTTGAAGTCAAAGAAGAAGGAGAGACGGTTGGCCATCATGGCACGCTGGCAGCCCACCATGCTGTAGCCCACGAGGGTCTCAGGGTCTCGGCTCAGAGCCTCTGAAGCCTCAGAGCCACTCACACCCACCCAGACACCGGTGTTTGTCCCCCGAATGGAAGCTGGGTTGATGCCTATGGGAGGCAGAAGTCAAACTTGCAGCTGTGCTGTGCCCAGCCTGCTGTCGCACTCTGGGAGGTGAGGCGTCACCCCTTGGCCTCTCTGGCTAGGGTGACTGTGTGCATGCTAAGTCGCTTCAATCATGTCCAATTCTCTGTAACCCTATGGACTGTAGCCTCCCAGGCTCTTCTGTCCACGGGATTCTCCAGGCAAGAATACTGGAGTGGGCTCATCTCCATGGGATCGAACCCAGGATTCGATCCTACGTTGCAGGGGAGAAGAGCTCCACCTCCCCTGACTTGAGCGACTGGGGAGTCAGGGAAGAGACAGTGGAGCCAGAGTGGGGTGGCCGGCCCAGGTAGGGTTGACAATGGATAACCAGGTCACAGGAAACTGGGGCCATGGGGACAGGCGGGGTGCCAGGTGGGGCTCCAGTCTCTGGGTCAGGCAGAGGCCAGAGACAGCCAGAGGTGGGGACAGAGGACAGCATTGTCCCCAGGCTACTCCCCTGGGCACTGGTACTGCTGGAAGGGTCTGATGAGCCCTGAGAGCGGCCTGCCCTGGGCAGGCCAAGATAAGAAGACAGAAAGAGACAAAGGCCGAGTGTCCAGGCTTAGGAAGGAGGGAGGGACATTGGCCAGGCCCTAGAGAGCGGCATCCAAGGCCTGCGCGCCTGCGCCTCCCCGCCCCACCCCCCAGGCAGTGCCTGTCCAGGACCCTGTCACGCTCAAGGGTCAACCCCAGGGGCTACTTAGCATCTGCTACAAGACAAGAGACCTGTAAGGCCAAGGTACCTGCCCTGCAAACCACAGGTGGCAGTAGGCAGGTCCTGGGTTCCCCCGTCACCCACCTGCTGAGGGGCCTCACCCCCATGGCCAGCCTTCCCTCTCCCACTCAGCACAACTTCCATGTTCCCCAGTGTCCCTGGGACAAGTCTGTGCCTCCAAGGCTAGGCACAACCCAGCAGAGGGGAGTGGAGGGTGAGAGTCCTGGGGCCAGATCCTGCCTCCTGCTCTGCCTGGCACTGGTGTCCTGCCCTCGCCTCCAAGATCAGCCACGCAATGGGGAGTGAGGAAACTGGGGCGATGGGACATGTCCAGGATATCTCTGGTGTGCAGTTGTGAAACCTGAGTTGCCCGAGGCCCACACCTCCCCACCCCGTCAGCCCCAGCCTGGGACTCCGCTCCCTCCTCAGCACCTTCTGTTTTGGATGTTTTGTTATGAACACATGATGCTTTTTAGAAGCAAAAAGAGAGGTTTTCAAGAAGGGCAGCAGGAAACTCAGGGACAGGCCCTTTGCAGCCCCCTAGATGGCCCACCTGCATCCACAATGGCCTCGTAGGTGACCTCCAGCAGCAAGCGGAGCTGGGGGTCCATATTGTGCGCCTGTTTGGGGTGGACCCCAAAGAAGGAAGCGTCAAACCGGGACAGGTCCTTCAGCTTGCCTGACCGCCGAGGTAGGCCGTATAGTCCTAGGGAACATACACAGGTGGAGAAATCAGTCATAGGACATCATGGCCCTGAGTAACTGATTGTGGGGGAGTCCCCGCTGCAACAGGGAGCTTCAGCTCCCTGGGATGGGTGGGCCCATTTCTGAGAGGGGCCCTAGGGGGGGGAACCTCATGGGTGATAGCCCCAGAGCAGAGCAGAGCACTGTAGGGGGCAGCGCTACCTCCTCCCACCTCCCACTGTCCTGACCTGGCTGGAGACCGTCTGCCTGGCCCCATCCCAGCCTGGCAGCTAAGGCCAGCTAGGCTCTGCCGCATTGACTCACATCCTGTAGATCAGGTGGAGCCGCTCTGTGGGAGAACCTAGTGGGCGTGAGGGAGTCAAACCAGCTTCCTGGGGGAGCCTGATGTCTTATCTGACCGCCTAGGACAGCCCGTGGGCAGGCAGTGGCTGGCCGGAGGTGTTCACCCACCTGGTCTTGCCCTGGCTCCACCCCCAAGCAATGCCCCTGGGTCTGTGAAAGGGGCAAAGGCTACACGCAGGGAACTCCAGACTCCCACAGGCTGGAGTTCAGTCCCTAGACGGCTGGCCAGAGGTCCCAGGTTCTTCTAGCCCAGAGCCTTGTGCTACCATCTCCAGAAAGAGGTTGTAACATGGCCTCACCTTAGGTGACCGTTGGGTCTGCCACTGGGACCGGAGTGCAGGCCAGAACAGGCCTGCCCTGGTAACCCGGGAGATTGTATCCACAGAAGCGGTGAGAAAAGAACCTCTCAAGTAGGCGGGGAGCCCCAGGCCCGCTTACCTGCCTTCCACCGCCTGTCATCATCTGTCACCATGTCCACACCGCCAATGAGATTGGCCCAAAACTCCTCCAGGTTCTCCGACTCGGGCAGCTTCCCGGACATGCCAGCGATCACCACCTCCTCCATGGCTGCTCTCTCTGCAAGGAGGGTGGTGTGGGGGCCCGGACACTGGTCAGCCTGGGCCCCAGCACTGCCAGTCCACAGCCTCGCTGGAGACCCAGCTGCTTCCCAACTCTGGCTTCCTGACCCCCCTCCTCCATCTCGCCCACCCAAGGATCTGAGAACAGCAGCTCAGAAAGCCCTGTAACAAAGATCCACATGGCCAGCTCTGGGGCTGTGCACCTGCTGGGATGTTGTGAGTGCACATGTGTGAAGTGCATGTATGGTGGTTGGGAAAGGGGAGTCCATTCTGGTCCAGCCTGCCGACACCTTGCACTGGGCTCTCTGCACATTGGCCTTGGCCTGGGGTGACCCCACCGAAGCCCTGCTGCAGGAGACTCAGGAGGGGACCCCATGGTGGGAGGCAGGGCCCAAACCCTTCTGAGGAAGGGACTGCCTGGCTGTCACCCTGTTAAGAGGTGGCCCAGGGGATTTAGTACGCGAAGGAGAAAGGGCAAATGGGGTGGGAAGAAGTGCCCACACTGACTAGCTGGCTCTGCGCTCAGCATCCTGAGCTGCCCTCCAGGCAGGAACCCCAGCTTGGGATCCTCAACAGTGCCAAGGCCTGGCGGGGCTCTAGGGGAAAACTGGTCCTTGTCCCACAGTGGGCAGCCCTAGCCAGTACGGCCCCTCCAGCAGGCTCCAACCTGGAGAACCACTCTCGGTCAGCTGCCAGACAAGCACTACCCAGACCCACACATCTGCACAGGTTGAGGCCTCAGGACTGCGCTTGCCTACTTCCTGATCCAGCAGCCTGCCTGTCCACCCAGACCCAGGTCTCCCAGCACCAACGAGGGAACCTAGTCTACCCTGAGCCTGTGGGCCCAGGATGGGGGCTCCTGTGCAGTCCCTGAGGAAGGGGGCAAGGCCAAGGTTGGTCCTGCAAATTTCCACCAAGGCTCCAGGGCCTTATGGCGCCGATGACTGGTGAACTCGCCAACTGCCGGCCTNAGTCCCAGTGGCAGCTCATCCCTCCTGCTCTAGTCTTCCTCTTGGCATCATCACTGGGGACTTCTGGTTTGCACACTGTGAAAGAAAGGGCAAGACAGGAAAAAAAGGAGAGAGAGCAGGGAGATCCCGCAGCTCAACTGCTGTCCCAAATAACTTTGTGGGATTTTCTTTTCCTTCCTACTTAAGAGCTTTTCAGACACCCAGTATGCTGGATCAGGAATGGGTAGACCGTGCTGCACAAACACCCTCAACTCTTGGTGTCTTAAACTATCCCAGGCTCACTTCCTGCTGGTCAGTGGGGCTCTGCTCACTGCAGTTTACCAGGGGCCCAGGTGAGGGGACGATTGCAGGCTGGGTGGCTGAGTTTGAGACCCTTGTTTGCACCACAAAGGGATGGGGACTTAGGGATCTAACTGTTTCTAGCAAAGGAGACAGGGCTCACTTTTTCAGCTAAAGGAAGTCACATGGCCACATCTCACTTACATGGCCACCTGCCAGACAAAACAGAGTATGGAGACCCTGCCACCCGGCAGCAAAGCTGCTCCTGGCATGCTCCTTCCTGGCACATTGGAAGAGACCTGCCATTTTCTCCGCAGCTCCCCAAACACTGTGTGCCCAAGACGAGCGGTGCGTCAGTGGTTAGGACATCAATGTGCCTCTGTAGATTTTTAGCTTCCCTCTTTCCACAGAAATCAAAGCCCGAAACCTAGATAAACAAGATGACATTCATGAAATGTATGCTTTTCAAAGGGGCTTGTGGGGGGCTCTGCCCCTCTGTAGGCCAGGCTAAACATCCCACTGTCCTGTGGAGGGGCCACTCACCTCCGCACCTAGCCAGGGTGCAGACTGGCAGTACACATGCCTCGAGGGGCTACCCTCTGCTCCTCTTGGCAGGGGGGACACTGAGTGAGGCAATGCTCTTCCTTTCCATAGAAATGTGCCCCTTGGGAGGGCTGCCAATTGGCCCCAAGCACAGTAGCTGCAGGCCTTGTTCCAGGCCCCAAGTGATGACCCTGAGGACCCTGTGGGCTGCTTTGGGAACCCCCTCCCAATCCCCTCACTGCTTGTCCAGGACAGACATGCCCTGCAGGGCAGGCACACAGCACTCAGGGCTGGGGGTGAGCTTTGCACAGACCTACTGTGTGCCTAGTAGTTGCCCACAGCTTCTCTGTTGCTGTCTGATTTCAGCTCAAGTGGGGGCCCTGAGGCTGGTGAGGAGGCCAGGAAGCCTCTCCAGGGGCCTGGACCCCAGAACAACTGACCACGTGAACACAAGCACGGCACATGCCAAGTGCCGCCTTGGTGCCAGGCCCAGCTCTTAGCGAAGCTTCCTGGACACACATCCACCTCATGCCTGGGCCCTGCATATGGGGGCCCCCGGCGTGACACAGGGGTGGTGCAGCTGGGCTGAGAGCAAAAGGGCAGGACGGTCAACCTGCAGCCTCTGGGCTGGAGGTGAGAACGCAGCTCTTGCCCCTCTGTCAGGCCTTCCTCAGGCACTGCCAAGAGCAGGGCTCCCGTGGAGCTCTGAACGCCCGACCTGCNTGCAGCTGGGCTGAGAGCAAAAGGGCAGGACGGTCAACCTGCAGCCTCTGGGCTGGAGGTGAGAACGCAGCTCTTGCCCCTCTGTCAGGCCTTCCTCAGGCACTGCCAAGAGCAGGGCTCCCGTGGAGCTCTGAACGCCCGACCTGCGTCCCCCATCCTGAATTGGGCACCCCTTCTATGGATGGCTGGGCTTTTCTGCCCACCTACAGGGTTCCCTCAGTCTCCATGTGGACCAAAAAAGGCTCAGCCCTGGTCACAGAGTGAATCCTGAAACCCACATATTGGTAGCAGGGTCCGTGTAAAGTTGAACAGAATTTTATGCTACGAGATCTCTTGCTCACTTGTCTGTGACATCTGTAGTTCAGGACTGTAACTGGCTTTCTATTTTAAACTTGGATATAAACGGAGTAGTGTGTGTGATGGTACCAAAAGCACTCATGGTCGAATCTCTGAAACACAAGAAACCAGGCCATGAGAGCCACATATGCAAAGCCCTGGAAATCTTTTACTGTCCTTCCCAAGTTCAAAGAAGAATTTGGGATTCGGTGGTCAGCCTGTGAGGTGCCTTAGCAGTTCACCACCCCCACTGTACACACACACACACACACACACACACACACACACACACACACGTGCACGCAGCCCTTACATGGAAACAAAAGCACCGAGGGAGGGAAAGAAGACTGACAGATTGGATGGAAGGGAGCAGGAGGGGAAAGGGGAAGGCATTGAGGGGGAGAGGAGAAAGGAGGGGATCAGAACGGGGAGAGGGAGGCGTAGGGTGGGGCAGTGAGGAGGTCAGTCCTTGGAGTTGTAGTTCCGAACCTTGGGGGGCCGCTGGCAGCCTTTATGTTTTGGAGGATGAGCCCTGGGGTGTCTAGAAGGCTTGCCCCTTGTCTGGGCTTCCATCTTCATCCCTTCAACGCCAAAGGCTGCCCACGTCGCAATGGGGCTCCCCTCGGGGTGCCGGAGGCTACAGGCTGTCGGTGCTGGGCGCTCTAGCAGATGAAGAGAAAAGAGAAAGGAGGGTGAGCCATCGTGGGGCAGGAGGATGCGGTGTGCACGGACAGCTGGGTTCACTGAGTGCTGGCCGAGATTCTCGCCAGCAGGAACTGGAGCTCCCATGCCAGCTTCCTTGTGGGAGCCCATGCAGGCCAGTGTCCTCCGAGGCAACAGCTGTATCTGGAGGTCCTGGCCCTGGTGTCCCGCACAGAGGGTCTGTGTGGACATGTGCTCTCCAGGTGTCCTGCGGGACCTGGACCTGCCCCTCCACTGGGCACACAGGATATGTGGCTGTGAAAACATCTCCTATCATGATCATTTTGTAATGGGTCCCATGGAGGTTCCGAGGTTAATGGTTGACTCACGGCACTTCCCAGGCTGTCATCCACCCTGTGCCCTCTGGTCATGCTTGCGAGCATCTCCAGCGGCACAACAGCCCTGATGGGCGTGGCCAGGCCCAGGCCAAGGACCCTGGAGCTATAGCACATGCTCTAAGTGTGGGCCACTGCTCCAGGGCAGCCTTCCCAAAATACTGGCAACAATTGTCTTTGCACAAGGGCCATTCTAGGTGATGTTTGAAAAGTCCCTTGAGCTTTTCACTGTTTTCCTAGTTTTTAAAACTAAAAATGTATTTCTTTTTTTAAAAAAATGTACCAGGCAGATGTTATTAAAAAGCAGCTGTGAGGCTACAAGACTGTATTGTACAACATGTGGAATACGGACAGTATTTTGTAACAACTGTAAATGGAGCATGACCTTTAAAAGCTGTAGAAAAATAAGAAATGAGAAAAATGAAAAGCAGTGGGGAGATGATGCAAGCTCAGTAGCAGCTCTCCTTCCTGGGCTGGCCCAGCATGCAGGGTTAAGACGCTGTGCTTCCAATGCAAGGGGCATGAGTTTGATCCCTGGTTGGGGTCGCAATCCTGCATGCCATGTGGCTCAGCCAAAAAAAAAAAAAAATGTAAAAAACAAAAGAATGCTGACCTAGGGCGTCAAGACAGGATAGGTGGGGCCTGGCTGCCTGGTACTGGCATCTCACACATGTGAGACACACTTCAGGGACGCACACCATCTGCCCAGTGTCACCAAGCCCACCACCCTGGGCCTGGCGGTGTGACTCTGAGCAGTCTGGAGGGGTCCGCCCAGCACATGGCCACGTGCTGCACAGGTGGACGACAGGGACCAAACTGGCCCAGATGCCAGTCTGGGGAAAGGCCAGGAGAGCAGCCGCAGAGCCTCTTGAGGGAAAGAACAGGGTTGGCATGGAGCTGGGTGACAGGAAAGGCCGGGACTTGGAAAGCACACACAGGGCTGTGAGCCAGGCTTCTTGCAGTGACTCCAGCACCACGAGCTGGGCGCCGGCCAGGGGCACCCAGGCCCTGGTCCCCTCTTTTGTCTTGTGCCCTTTCTGCTCCTCTGGCCTCTGGAGATGTCTGGAGCTGCTTATCCTTTCCTGGGGGCTTCAGGGGTCACACCCAGTGGCCTCGCCTTGTGCCCTCAGACCCAAAGATGAGCCAGGTCCCGCTCTCCCCCTGCCCTCTGCCTGCCAGCGCCAGGTCCTGGAGTGGGGGTGAGGATGTGGGTCCCAGGTTTCCCTTTACTTCCTGTGGCCATGGCTGCTCCTCCCTCATTGAGAAAGCACCCATATCTTTGGTTCTTCAACCCTGGGTGAATTCTTCCTCTCTACACAGAGATCTTCTCACCCTAGATGCCTTTACAAGTGCTTATGCAGGGACCTCTGGTCAGCCCTGTCCTGCTAACTTGGTTTCCTTCTGGAAGGCTATTGCCATTGGGGAGAGTCAGGAGCCTGACCACTGCAATGCTGGGGGTCCCCTCCCTACAACTTGAGGGACCAGCCCCTCCAAGGGTTTGTGGGCATGACCTGAGTCCATCCCACTGTCTGCCTGGGGGACGAGGCATAGGGAGAAGGGCCAGCCTGGGGCCCAAGACCTTTGCTCGGGAGGCTGTGCTCCCTGTGGCCAGTGGTTAGGAGCTGATTGCTAGTTCAGTCGGATGCCAAGCAGGTGGTTCCAATGTTTCTGCTGGAAGCATAGGCTGGGCTGACCAACTTGTCTGCCTAGGAGCAGGGCCTCTGAGCTGAAAGGATGGCACAGCCAGCCTTGAAGGGCACTGGTTTCTGTCCCTCTCTCTGCAAAGTCCCCCTGAAGGAGTGACTGGCTCCTCTAGGACAGGCGACCAGAGCATGGCAGTCCTGGCTCAGGCATGAAGCTGAACAAGTCAGGCCTGCTCACCTTAGGACACTTCCTGTGCCCGAGCGGTGGTCTCTGCTTGAGTAGTCTGTGCCCTCACTCAGACCTCACTCGGGGTGGGGTGTGGAAGCGAGGCCCCCATGGTGCTCTCTGCCGTCTCCTCCTCACCTGACCTGTTCTGCTCTCCTTCTGATCTGGGCTCTGATGAGGCTTCATGGACATTTAGGGGCATAGCACTCACCTCCTATGGGCTGCTAGTACAGCCCCAGCCTTTGGGAAGGTTCAATGAAATGTCCAAGACCTCCCGGTATGAACCTGGGGGCAGGATGGGGGCCTGGCAGGGGCTGACTGAGTCGAGGGGATTGTGGGCCTGCCCTTTCGGTGGGTGGTCTTCCCCATGACCTTCCCTTATTGACCTGGAGCCTGGCACATCTCATGGACCAGAGCCCTGGGGGAAGGAGGGTTAGTCTCCTGTCTCGGGGCCTCCTGGGGCTCTCTGCTCACAGGGGCCTCTAAGGGTCCCACCTCTCTGGCTGGTTGTAGCTGCTGCCCAGCTCCCTTCTCAGTTGTCTTCCCATCTGCCTACCCATCAGGGTGGCTCTGAGCACAGGCACTTCAGGCCTCTAAAGGCAATTGGAAAGGCACTCCCTGAGCTCCTTAGAAAGGGGATATGGAGCCATGTCCGCCCTGGTTCTCCAGAGCCTTCCGTGAAGCTGGGGCACTACTTGAGACTCAGGTCCTAGTTGTAGTCTTGGCCACGAGGGGCAGGACCTCCTCAGGCTCACTTCAGTCTTGCTGGTCTTGCTGGGCCTCCCCTCTCCACTCTGGGGTGATCCCCTCTGGGTGCTGATGGCCCCTCGCTTCTGCTGAGACCTCTCTCCTGCTTCCCTGGGAGCACCTTGAGTCCTCAAGTTCTACATTTCTCAAGTTGGGGGAATTATACCCCCTAGGACTCCTCACCCTCACCCTGGGCATCCTTGTGAATCAGTGGTTAAAAGTTAGATTCTGTTACACTCCCTGCNCTTCTGCTGAGACCTCTCTCCTGCTTCCCTGGGAGCACCTTGAGTCCTCAAGTTCTACATTTCTCAAGTTGGGGGAATTATACCCCCTAGGACTCCTCACCCTCACCCTGGGCATCCTTGTGAATCAGTGGTTAAAAGTTAGATTCTGTTACACTCCCTGCCCCAAATCCTGTGGGATAGAGCCCCAAGCCTTCAGCGTATGAGAGGTGTCGATGGGGTGACATGGACCCCTGAGCCTGTCCTGAGCAGCTCTGCCTTCCTGGGAACTGCTGCAGGCCCCTGGTGCAGAGGCTCTGTGCTTATACTTCCAGGCTTGTCTCCCTTCAGCAGCGTGCAGGAGGGGCAGGCAGGAAATGCCAGATCCTCAGGGCCCTGCAGCCACTCCCAGCCATGGGCTGGGGGCGCTGACTAGATAGCCCTGGTTAACAGACCAGCATCACCCCACTTCCTGAAGTTAATGCCTGACACCAACCCCTAATTGCTCCTTCTTACCATCATTTTTTGGGGTACCTCCTTCCTGGTTCTGGGCTCACCCAGGACTGTCTGCTAGTGCCCCTCAGTGTGGCCCTGCACGGCTCCCCTCCTGGACTTCAGGAAGTGCCTCAGGCAGGGGACTTAGAGGGGAAAGGCTCTGTGGCAGAGGAGAGCCGGCACTGCCTATGTCGTGACCCTACCCCCTGTCGGGCCCTATCTAGGGCCCAGCTCCTCAGAGGAGAGGGGCTGGGAAAGGCCACGTCGGGTGGGTGGGCAGAGGGGGCAGGTTCTTGAGTGCAGGGGCGAAGTGGGGGAGGGGGAAACTGGGCCAGGACGGAGGTCAGAACAGTGGGGGCTGGGGGCGGGGAGGCGGTGGAAAGCAGTGGCTGGGCCTCCAAGCCTGGCTGGTTCCCACACTGGGAGGGCGAAGGGCAGCTGAGTGCCCAGGCTGCACCCAGAGAACCTGTGTCCTCTGTAAGGTGGTGCGGGGACGCAGCAGGGAGGGCACGACGCCAGATGAGGTGAGGGTTGATGCTGTTCTGCCTTCTTTTCACAGAGGGGCTATCCTGGTGGCTCAGATGGGAAAGAATTCTCCCGCAATGCAGGAGACCTGGGTTCGATTCCTGGGTCAGGAAGATCCCGTGGAGAAGGGAACGGCAACCCACTCCAGCATTCTTGCCTGGAGAATCCCACGGACAGAGAAGCCTGGCAGGGTCGCAAAGAGTCGAACGTGACTGAGCGACTTAACATACTTCTTGCCATAGAGATCCAACAACGGAAACCAGATGAACAAGGTGACTTATAAAAAGGCGCACTTTCACAGGGGCTCGTGGAGGCTCTGCCCCGCAGGAGGTCAGACCAAGAACCCAAGAATCCTAGGGTCCTCCCATGGAGGGGGCCACTCACCTCCGCACCTAGCCAGGGTGCAGACTGGCAGTACACATGCCTCGAGGGGCTACCCTCTGCTCCTCTTGGCAGGGGGGACACTGAGTGAGGCAATGCTCTTCCTTTCCATAGAAATGTGCCCCTTGGGAGGGCTGCCAATTGGCCCCAAGCACAGTAGCTGCAGGCCTTGTTCCAGGCCCCAAGTGATGACCCTGAGGACCCTGTGGGCTGCTTTGGGAACCCCCTCCCAATCCCCTCACTGCTTGTCCAGGACAGACATGCCCTGCAGGGCAGGCACACAGCACTCAGGGCTGGGGGTGAGCTTTGCACAGACCTACTGTGTGCCTAGTAGTTGCCCACAGCTTCTCTGTTGCTGTCTGATTTCAGCTCAAGTGGGGGCCCTGAGGCTGGTGAGGAGGCCAGGAAGCCTCTCCAGGGGCCTGGACCCCAGAACAACTGACCACGTGAACACAAGCACGGCACATGCCAAGTGCCGCCTTGGTGCCAGGCCCAGCTCTTAGCGAAGCTTCCTGGACACACATCCACCTCATGCCTGGGCCCTGCATATGGGGGCCCCCGGCGTGACACAGGGGTGGTGCAGCTGGGCTGAGAGCAAAAGGGCAGGACGGTCAACCTGCAGCCTCTGGGCTGGAGGTGAGAACGCAGCTCTTGCCCCTCTGTCAGGCCTTCCTCAGGCACTGCCAAGAGCAGGGCTCCCGTGGAGCTCTGAACGCCCGACCTGCATCCCCCACCCTGAACCGGGTGCCCCTTCTGTGGGTGGCTGGCTTTTGGGTTCCCTCAGTCCCCACGTGGACCAAAGAAGGCTCAGCCCTGGTCGCAGAGTGAATCCTGAAACCCGCATGTTGGTAGCAGGGTCCATGGAAAGTTGAACAGAATTTTATGCTACGAGATCCCCTGCTCACTTGTGTGTGATGTCTGTCGTTCAGGATTGTAACTGGCTCTCTATTTTAAACTCAGATATAAACGGAGTAGTGTGTGTGATGGTACCAAAAGCACTCATGGTTGAACTTTTGCATCAAAGGAAACCAGGCCAATGAGAGCCACATATGCAAAGCACAGAAGATCTTTCACCATCTTTCCCAAGTTAAAAAGCAAATGCTGGGCTTCTCTGGTGGTCCAGTGGTTAAGAACCTGCCTTGTCATGAAAGGAACACCAGTTCGATCCCTGGTCAGGGAAGATCCCACACACCTCAGGGTAACTAACCTGATATAACACCACAACGGCAGCCTGCGCATCTTTGAGCCTGTGCTCCACAACAAGAGAAGCCACTGCAATGAGAAGCCCGCAGACCGCAACTAGAGAGCAGCGCCTGGTCACCGTAACTAGAGAAAGCCCGCGTGCAGCAAGAAAGACCCAGCAGACCCAGCGCAGCCAAAAGTAAGAATAAATAAATAAAACAAATCCCTCATTTCCCAGCATGTTTCACTGTTACTGTGCTTACCTGAAGAATGAATGGTATTCTTATAGGGTGTTAATGGAGGACATAATTTGGATATGTTAAACTTACACATAAACCTCTACAGCTTTGTACTGAACTCTGCTAAACACAAAGTTTAAAATCCCTACAGGGATGCAGGCAGGAGGGTTTCTCAAAAAGTAGGATAAAAATTCTGGTTCCATCTAAGGAGCCACATTGAGAATACTCTTGGGAGAAGTGCTTCCATATGGAGAAAAACAAATATAGAAGAAGCTGCCGGACACTTGAGAAATAGAGAAATCAAACCTATACAAACCCACAGCAACCCAAAATGAGAATTCCAGATACTGTGGCTGTGATGGGGGTGGGATGGCCAGACTTGGGGAGAAAGGGAGCGCGTGAAGAACATGCCTATGGAGGGGAAACACAGAAGTGGCAACACATGTGAGAAATCAACAGGGCTGTGTAAACACATGTGAGTGAAATTCTCCTTGGGCAAAAGTAGAACGTTCAACTTATAATGCGGCAGAAGGAAACCTGATTTCTCTGATGAAAGGCAGGAATGTAGAAAAAATAAACAGAAATAAACAGATGAGAAATAAGTACCATGGAGAATTAAGCCCAATAGATAAATGAGTTAAATTCACCAACGAAGAAAAATTCTCAAATTGGATTTATTCAAAACAAACAAACAAGATTCAACAAGATGTGTAAATATGTTTTAAACCCATTTAAAACAAAAGACAGGGAATCCCCTGGTGGTCTAATGGTTAGGGCTCTGTTTCCACTGCAGGGGGCTTGGTCAGGGAATAAGATCTCACATGACTTGTGGTGGTGTGGCCAAGAACAAAAACAAAAAAGACACATAAAAACTGAAAACAAACAAAAAAATAAAATTAGGCACAAACTGTCGTAAGGTGTAAAGAAGAATTCTGAGTCCTGGTGAAGGGACAACTTCAAAACATACCAAATAACATCTGAAAGAGCTGCAAGGCAAAGTAGATAATCCAAAACCAGGTAGGTGGAGGTTTTAATCACCCCTATTGATCATAAACCCATACAGAGATGGCAAAGACTTAGTCAACGGAATTAATTAGTTTGAGTTATTAGACACATCTAAACTAGTAGGCAAATAATACACTTTCTTTTTTGGCCAAACACAGAACATACACAGAATCAGACCACATATACTCTTTGCAGCCCCATGGACTGTAGCCCACCAGGTTCTTCTGTCCATGGGATTCTCCAGGCAAGAATACTGGAGTGGGTTGCCATTTCCTTCTCCAGGGGATCTTCCTGACCCAGGAATCGAACCTATGTCTCTTATGTCTCCTGCACTGGCAGGCAGGTTCTTTACTTTACCACTACTGCCACCTGGAAAGCCCCTCAGGCCACAGGGCAAATCTCCATTCATTCCAAATAGAATAATACAATAAAATCAGAAACCAACATCAAAATCTCCCCAGATCCCTTCTGCTTGGACACTAATTTATTACTGAATAATCCTTGAGTTATGTAGGAAACCATATGGTGAATTCAAAAAATATTTAGAATCGAATCTCAGAATTTGTAGGACAGAGCTCAAGCGGCTGCCAAAACACTTATCTGGAAATACTAACATCCCATCTACCAGGAGATGAGCTAGCCTTCAGGCGGAGAAACTGGAGAGAAAAGAACAGGATGAACTTGGGAACAAGAAAAAGGAAGTCGCGGCATTAAAGGCAAGATTCAGTGAAATGGAAACTCCAAGAAAACAAGCAGCACAGAGCATCGACAGAACTCAAACTGTTGTCTGCAGAGATGAATAAGATTAACCTCTGCCAAGATGGATCCAAAAAAAAAAAAGGGAGAGAAAATGAACATGGCAGGGAAATAACTGGGTACAAATGAATGTTATAAACACCTATTCACTAGTAAGTTAATAAAATCTAGATGAAATGGAAAGTTCCAAAACCAGCACCCCCAAAAAAGCATTTGAAATATACAATAATTAAAAAAAGGAAATATACAATAATTAATATGAAAATTGAAATGATGATCAAAAAACTTCCTTCCCCAAAGACTTGTGGCTCAGATGGCTTTTCAGGAGGTTCTACTGAATTTTCAAAAGAAGAGACCCAAAGTTCAAGGAATAGTCAGTTTCTATTTACTCCAATTACTCAGAAAAGTAGAAAAAGAGCTCATTTAATGAGGTAATCTACATTTCTAAACCAGATAAAGACAACCCAAGGGAAAAAAAAATCACAGAAATATTTAACTTATAAATGTAGCTATAAACACTATATATATCAAGATTCGCAAGCCAAATTAGTATTAAAAATATATCAAGTATAGTTTATCCCAGTAATGCAAGGCGGATTCCATATCAGAAAATCTACCACTATATTTCATCACAATAAGCAAAAAATATATATGATTATCTTAATCAATGCAGGAAAACATCTGATGAGTGAAAATACTTATTCATGATGAAAACTCTTGGCAAATCAAGAATGTAAGGGAAAATTTTTAACTTGATAGAGGTTATATTTAAAAATTCACAGCAATCACTTTACTGCAAAATGAGCCTCAATCTCTTCAAGTCAGAGAATGAGACAAGATACCCCTGATGACACTCTTGTTAACACGGTTTCAGGGCCCCAACCAGCTCTGTAAGGAAATTAAATGAAACAGGACTATAAGCACTGAAGGGAAGAAACAGTCACTGTCTGAAGATACCAGGGTCATCCACTTAGGGAAAAAGCACCGCAAGACAAAGTGTTAGTGCTTCCCTCATAGCTCAGTTGGTAAAGAATCTGCCTGTAACGCAGGAGACTCGGGTTCGATCCCTGGATCAGTCAGGAAGATCCCCTAGAGGAGGAAATGGCAACCCACCCCAGTATTCTTGCCTGGAGAATCCCATGGACAGAGAAGCCTGGTGGGCTGCAGTCCACAGGGTCGCAAGAGTTGGACACAACTTAGCGGCTAAACCGCCACCACCAAGGAAGTTCAGCAAGGGGTTTGGACAGATGAGCCTGCTGTGTACTACAGAGCACTTCTCTGAAGAACTGTGACCTTCCAGCAAACAGGATAAAGTATTNCATGGACAGAGAAGCCTGGTGGGCTGCAGTCCACGGGGTCGCAAGAGTTGGACACAACTTAGCGGCTAAACCGCCACCACCAAGGAAGTTCAGCAAGGGGTTTGGACAGATGAGCCTGCTGTGTACTACAGAGCACTTCTCTGAAGAACTGTGACCTTCCAGCAAACAGGATAAAGTATTGGAAACAGCAAGAAAACTCTAAGTCAGCCTGCCCTATTTTGAAAATGAAGTCTCACTGGAACACAGCCCGCTGTGCCCCGTCGTGGCTGTCTGTGGCCAGAGGGTGGCTGCTCTTCCCACTGCTGCTTCTGCTACCAGTGCCCAGGGGCCCTCCCTCTCTTCACAAAGTGTGAAATGTGCAGTGTTCTCCAGAGAGCAAATAACCGCTTATGGATAAGAACAAAACAAAAACAGAAGTGGGTGGGTTTGTTCTATACACTGATTCTATACTTTTTTTTTTTTTTTTTAAAGTTGAGTTACTATTTCTTCAAACAAAATCTCGAGTGCAGGCTTGCGGGAAAGGACAGCCCTGGCTGGGGTGAGTGTAGGCTGCCAAAGGCTCTTCCACCCCCTCCCATCTTCAGGGCTTTTGAAGCCCTTCCAAAAAGGCTCTGGGGCCCTGCTGGGAGGGCACTGTCGATAGTAATGACCTCCCTGAGGAGTCCTGAGTGCCCAGCGGAGGATAATTAAGAGGGCCTGAGTAAATTGCTATGAATTACAAGAATTCTGCAAGGATCTGCAGTGGCGTGAGGCAAGTTGCTCTTCTTGATTTTGCCTGGAACAGACACAGATAACCCAGGCTAGAAACCAAGATCAGGAGGGACCGCGCAGCGGGAGACAGAACATCGAGAGCAGAAGGCCAGAGTTCTCCAGAATACGCTGCTCCCAGCTGCTGTCCGGGTGATGCTGAACATAGGAGATCTTTTGCTGTTTTTTTTTTTTTTTTTAATAACTTCTATTGAGCTATAATTTATATACAACTACAACACACCCATTTTAAGGATACATTTCAATGGGTTGTATAAAATCTATACATGTCTATGGAACATTTCCTTCAACTCCAAACATCCCTACTCCCAGCCTGAAACAACCACCGATCTGCTTTTTGTCATTACTAACTATGTAGGTCGTTTCTGGAGAAGGCAATGGCATCCCACTCCAGTACTCTTGCCTGGAAAATCCCATGGGTGGAGGAGCCTGGTAGGCTGCAGTGCATAGGGTTGCTCAGAGTTGGACACGACTCAGTGACTTCACTTTCACTTTTTACTTTCATGTATTGGAGAAGGAAATGGCAACCCACTCCAGTGTTCTTGCCTAGAGAATCCCAGGGATGGGGGAGCCTGGTGGGCTGCTGTCTATGGGGTCGCACAGACTGAAGTGACTTACCAGCAACAGCAGCAGGTCATTTCTGGAAGTTCACATAAAAAAAGAGTACCCTAGGGGGATTCCCTGGTGGCTCAGAGATGAAGAATCCACTTGCCAACGTAGGAGACACAGGTTTGATCCCTCATCTGGGATCAGCTAGGCCTGTGCCCCACAACTACTGAGCCAGAGTTCAAGAGCCTCAGAGCTGCAGCTACTGAAGCCTCTGCACTCTGCAGCCTGTGCTCCACAAGAGAAGCCACTGCAATAAGTTCGAGCACTGCAGCTAGAGAGTGGCCCCCACTGACCGCACCTAGACAAAAGCCCATGCAGCAACAAAGACTCAGTGCAGCCAAAAATAAAAACATAAAAAAAAAGTACGCTAGGGACTGCTTGATGCCTGGTTTTTCCAGAGATCAAAGCAATGTTTCTGAGGTTCATTCCTGTTGTCACATGTACTGGTAGTTCTTTTGCTTATCGAGTAGTAGTACAGCATACTTGTTTTGTCTCTCAATCATGTCTGACTCTTGCAACCCCATGGACAGTAGCCTGCCAGGTTCCTCTTGTCCATGGGATTTTCCAAGCAAGAATACTGGAGTGGGTTGTCATTCCCTTCTCCAGAGGATCTTCCAGACCCAGGGATCCAACCCATGTCTCCTGCACTGGCAGGCGGACTCTTTACCACTGACCACCAACAGATAAACGGAGAAGCAGCACACCACACTGCCCCACAGTGATCTGCTTTCCCATTTATCTGCTGAGGCACTTTTGTGTTGTTTCCAGTCTGACATTCGTGTTAAGGCCTTTGGGGGCGTGGATGTTTCTCTTACATGGTTACCATGGAACTGAATGGCTGAGTCGTGTAGCACGTTTTTTGCTTTTTGATAGGTAAGAAGTGGATTTATTTTGAGAGAAACACACTCCACAGACACAGTGTGGACCATCTGAGAAGGTGAAAGCAACTGCAAGTTTGTTTTTTTTTAAGAAACTGATAAACTGTTTTCCAAAGCAGTTGACCATCCTACGTTCTCTCAGGCAATGTGAGTTCCAGCGGCTCCATGTGTTTGCTACCACTTGACATCGCTATATTATTGTAAGGTTTTCGTTGTCTGAGTGACTGTGTAGTGGCACCTCAGTTCAGTTCAGTTGCTCAGTCATGTCTGACTCCTTGCAACCCCATGAATCACAGCACACCAGGGCTCCTCACTGTGGTTTAAATTTGCGTTTCCCTGATGACTAACACTGAGTATCTTTCATGGGCTTGCTGGCCATTTGTATCTCTTCTTTTTTGAAATGTCTTCTGTAGTATTTTGGCTATTTTAAAAATTGAGCTTATTTATTTACCACTGAGTTGTAAAGCTCTTTGTATATTCTGGATCAGGTCCTTGGTACGTGTTCAAATATTTTCTCCCAGCTTATCTTTTCAGCTTCTTGAGAGTGTCATTGCAGAAGCAGAACTTCAACATTTTGATGAAGCCCAATCCATCAGATTTTTTTCGTTTAAGGCTGAGACCTTTTTCTATCCTAAGAAATTTTTGTCTATCCCAAAGTTGCAAAGATCTCCTATGATTTCTTCTAGACGTTTTAAAGTTTTTTTAAAAATATTTATTTATTTGGTGATGCTGGCTCTTAGTTGTGGCATGCAGGATCTTGGGTATTTATTGTGGCATTCAGGATCTTTTTTTTTAGTTTCAGCATGTAGGATCTTTAGCTGCAGCGTGTGGGATCTAGTTTCCTGATCAGGGATCAAATCTGGGGCCCCTGCATTGGGAGCGCAGTCTTAGCCACTAGACCACCAGGAAAGTCTCTTCCTGCCTACTCTTGAATTTGTGTGTTTTTTAAAATCCCATTTTATCTCTACTACAACCCTATTAGCTATACATCTTTGTGCTTTTTGTTTTGTTGTTTTTGAACGTTGCTCTATGGCATATACATTTTTAATTCTCACATTCTGCCTTGAAGTAGTAGTATGCAAGTTCACGAATACGAGCCTGACAGGAGCGTACTTTCTTTTCCCTTGCCATCACTTCTGCCAGCTTGTCACACATTTCACTTGTACGTGTATCGCAAACCCCAGCATCACGTGTGCTTTAAACAGCCAGTGATCTGCCAAAGAAAACCGTAAGCCTATTTCCATTATTGACCCACAAACTCACCTGCTGCCTTTGTATTTCTCTCTGATGGCCCCAGTTTTCATTTGCCATCACTTCCTTTGCTTGACGGAGAAGGCAATGGCACCCCACTCCAGTACTCTTGCCTGGAAAATCCCACGGACGGGGGAGCCTGGTGGGCTGCAGTCCATGGGGTTGCGAACAGTCGGACACAACTGAGCGACTTCACTTTCACTTTTCACTTTCATGCATTGGAGACGGAAATGGCAACCCACTCCAGTGTTCCTGCCTGGAGAATCCCAGGGACAGGGGAGCCTGGTGGGCTGCTGTCTATAGGGTTGCACAGAGTCGGACATGCTGAAGTGACTTAGCAGCGGCAGCAGCAGCCTTTGCTTGAAGAATGTCCTTTACTATTTCTTGTAGTGAAGGTCTGCTGGTGATGGATTCTATCTGGTTTGTCTGTGAATGTCTTTATTTTGCCTCCATTTTTAAAGGATCTTTTTGCTAGATACAGAATTCTACTTTGTGAGCTCCTTTTTCGTTCAGCTTAGAGACAATTGATGATCCCTTGTCGTCTGGTAGCTATAGTTTCTGAAGAGAAGTCTGTCATAATTTTTATCTTCGTTCATATTTAAGTAATGTGTCTTTTCTTTGATTGCTTCTAAGATTTTACTTTATTGGTGATTTTCAGAAACTTGATTATGATATTTCCTGGATTGAATTTGTGCCTGTGTGTTTATCCTGGTGCTTGGTGTTGACAACTTTTTTGAATCAGTGAGTTAGGAGTTTTTGTCAAATTTAGGGGGGATAAAAGGGCATCATTTCTTCAAACACTTTCTCTGCCCCTCTCTCTGCCCTCTGTTAGACTGGTGGGTGCTCTCCTTCAAGTTGCCAAAGCTGTTTTCTCTGCCCTGTGTTTTCTATCTGTGTATCATTTGGGGTTGATTCTGTTGCTATGTCTTCAAGTTCCTTGTTTTTCCTTCTGCTATCTCTGATCTACTGTTAATCCCACCAATGTGTTTTCCTTATCAAATGTTGTATTTTTCATCTCAGGAAGTGGTGTTTGGTTCTTTTTTTATAGTTTCAGTTCTTATCATTGTTTTCCTTTAAATACCTGAATACAGTCGTCACAGTCATTTCAACATCTTTGTTTGCTTGTTTCCTCATTTCTGTCATTTCTGTACCTCTTTCCATTGAATAGTTTTCCTCTTGGCTTTGGATCACATTTTCCTGCTTCTTCACCAGTCTTGAAATTTTTAACTGGCTATTGTACATTTTAGGTATTGTGTTGGAATTTTGTCTTTTTAAGAATGTTGAGCTTTGTTTTACTGGCTGTTAGGTTCTCATTTCGTCATTTCAAAGACTGTTTTTGAGCCTTTCTAGGGTAAGTCTAGATGAGTCTGCACTTCAGAGACACACAGCTCTATGATCAAGGTGTGACTTCTCTGGGTCTCCAATGAATGAAGGCTGGAGATTGACTATCTCCCCACCACCTTAGAGGTCTTGAAATGGTTACGCTTACAAGCTGATTATCTTCCTTTGGTCTGAATTTGTGGAGTTTTATTCTGCACATCAATGAACTAGGACACGTAAAGAGGTAAAGACGGTAAAGAGGTAAAGACTCAAGACAATTCCTATGAGGATTTCTGGAGCTCTCTTCTGCATACCCCACCCCCTCCCCCAACCTCTCCCTGTGAACCTTTCCTGCAACTTCCAGACCCTCTGTCTTCCCAGACGCCCGTTCCTGCTTCCTCCACCAGAAAAAGCACTGCGCCCTGCTTGGTGCTCCCATCCCTGTGACTGAGCCCAGAAGATGTCTGGGGCAGAAAGCCAGGGGGCCCGACAGGCGCCTCGTTTGTCTTCCTGGTTCAAGGATCACGGTCCTCTGCTATTTTCCGACGTCTGAAAACAGCTGTTTCATACATTTTGTCTATGCAGGGGTGTATGTTAATGTACAGCCCTTAGTCTGGCCAGGAGTAGGAGCGAGTGCCAGTCATGCTGTGGCCCCAGAAAAAAACAGCACTGAAGTAGACGCCAACTTGGCTACAGCAAAGTATTTACTTTGTTTTAAAAGTTATTTCAACACAAGTTTTTTTCCCAAGTGGCAGGAAAAGCTGTTTCATCATAACAACTTCAAAAAAGAGCTAACAAAGATCTATTTGACTGTGTGTGTGTGTGTGTGAGTGTTTGTGTGCATACTCAGTTGTCTCCGACTCTGCAACCCACTAGACTGTAGCCTGCCAGGCTCCTCTGTCCATGGGATTTCCCAGGCAGAAATCCTGGAGTGGGTTGCCATTTTCTCCTCTAGGGGATCTTCCCAGACCAAGGATCAAAACCTGCATCTCCTGCATCTTCTGCTTTGGGAGGTGGATTCTTTACCATGGTGCCACCTGGGAAGCTCCTATTTGACCATATATTTCTCAAAAAGTGTAGAGGATACTCTACATCCTAAAAAGTCTCAGGTTATAATAAGCAGTAAAGGTGGGAAGCTGGAGTTGCTCACCTAATTCAAGATACCGCACAGCTCCCTTCTTGGACCAGAACCCTGGTTCTTAGATTTCTCTGGCTGCAATTACAGAAGATGCTAACGGGTGGTACACACTGGTAAACCTGGCTCTCTCATTCAGTCCCATCCTAAGAGTAGTAATGTGCACAGTGAAAAGGACAAATGTGATGCTGGCAAACAGGGCAGGGCCCTTTTGATCCCTCCCTGCTCCCTAGTGGATGCTGGAGGAGTCCTGGTCACGTGCTCAGTGAGCCACTGGTGGTGCTCCCTTGGGCAGTTCCCATCACCATCCGCTCCACAAGGTCACTGTGAGAGTGGCTGCTGAGGGCACGGGCAGAACCGCTCCGATGGCTTGTGTTCCCATTATCACAGGAGTCTCATGCTGGCCTCCGTCCCCGTGGGTCAGGTCTGCCTGTCTCTGAGCTGGGTTTGCATTTCACTGTGATACACTAGGAGCCTGATGTCCACTTTGAGGACAGATTCTCAGTCCCTGGTTTGCATACAGGTATGAGGATCACAGCTGGGGAAAAGAGAATATAACACTCCAGGTGTGTTTGCCCTGTTCTCTGACTATTCTCAGAGGTCACCTGCCCTGAGGATTTTCACCTTTTCTTATGACAAATCCAACCACAAGTGGCTGCTCCTTCCGTCCTTCACTCAGGGCAATGCTGGGGTGCCTGAAACTGCTCTCCTCACTCAGCCCCTGGGTTTACTGAGAAACATATAAAGTTTCTGTGGGGAGGCCAGATGGTGATGCTCCTGGTCTTGAGAGCATGCAGGCAAGGTGACTCTAAAGTCTTGTTTTCAGAGTATGTTTGTATGTCCTCAGAGCATGGCTGAGCTTGCAGACCCATGGCTGAATCAGATCTGCCTTCAGAGAAAGGCCCCAAATGCTGCTTCTGAGTCCAAGCATCCTACAGGGCAGGCTTGGAACAGTCTCCACTCAAAAATACACAATGCCAGGGGGTAAGCTGGTATTCTCAGGGCCCACTCAACCCTATTCAGTGACTGGTGACACCCTGCAGAATGGTTCATTAACCACAAGGACGAGACCAAAGGGACCTGCACACTGGTTCTGCAGTTAGTCACACTCGACTCTCAGAGTAGGAGAGTCTCAGTTTGCCTGGCAGTCACTTTATTCTGGGTCTGGGAAGGCGCTTTGCTGGAGGCTGTCCCTGGGAGCTGGAGGCCACACAGACCATGTACCACTAGGCATGGCTGGATCTGGCTCCCAAGGTTTTCTGTATCTTACAGACTGAGCTGCAATTTGGCCTGTATGTTTTAACTAGTTGCCAATATTAAAAAACTGAAACATTTCATGTAAAAAAATGGGGCTTCCCAGGTGGCTCAGTGGTAAAGAATCTGCCTGCCAGTGCAGGAGACATGGGTGTGATTCCTGGGTCGGGAAGATCCCCTGCAGGAGGAAATGGCAACCGACTCCAGTATTCTTGCTTGGAATATTCCATGGACAGAGGAGCCTGGAGGGCTATAGTTCAGGGAGTCACAAAAGAGTTAGATGCGACTAAGTGGCTGAGCACCATATAAAAAAACAAGACTTCTAACACCTCTTAAAAAATGGGAAGAATCCGCACTGCTGTTCAGGGACTGCCATCGGTTAGCATCATCAACTGCTTCTGCTGGACAGGCTGGCTGGTCAGGCCCCCACGACCCGCTGGCCAAGTACTGCCCAGCAGTCAACATGGTCCTGCCTCCCTTCACTCAGCCACCTGTTGCCTGGCACCCAGAACTCTACCATCTGGGACCTTTTTCAGTTCTGTGGGCTCACAGGCAGGAGTTGGACAGTTTGGATTCTGATCCTGATTCACGAACTGGGGGCTGTGTGACCTTGAGTGAGCAGCGTTAACACTCTGGGCCTGGGTCTCTTCATCTGAATGTCAAGCCTCAGCCTCCAGGAGCTGTTGGGAGAGGATCCGCGGTGGCATGCAGAGTGATATCTGGGCTGATGGCAGCACTGGGCCCTATGTGAGCAGACACTGAGCTGAGAATAGGAAGTGGTTGGTTACTTGCTTCCTGGATCCTCAGAACAGCCTGGCAACTAGGATTTAGGTGCCATCTCTACGGTGAGATCTGCACAGAAATGTTCTCATTACACAGGGTTTAAAAATAACTTTGGATTAGCAGCAGTTAACAGGCTCATGCATGCTTCATCTTAAAATCTTGTGCAACCCTTGTTAAAGGAAAAAAAAAATTAATTTCAGGAGAAACTAATATGATTGTCAAAAGAACAAACATTTAAAGAGAAAAAAACCCCCAACCCTTTAAAAGCTTTGTCCCCTTTCGTTCATCCTCAGTGAGTGGGGAGGACCCGGGGGAAGAGCCTCTACCCACGAGAATGTAGGGCTCACAGCAGGACTGCTCAGGACCGTCTAAGACCCCATGGTAGAAACTTGGGGAGTACCGCAGGGGCGCTGGGTGGGGCTGGCAGCGCTCAGAATGCTGAAATGGGGGAAGGCGTGTCCAGCCCCCAGGGCAGGGAAAGGTGGCTCCTCCCTTTCTGAAGGAATGTTTGCATTCCTTGGGAACTTCTGCCCATTATCTGTGTGACCCCAGGGACAACCTTGGCCCCTCTGGACCATCTGCCTGAGGATAAGGTCAGACATCTCTGTTCTGGAATTCCAGGGGGTGGGGAGAGGGTTTGGACTTGAGAACGCTGGCCTGGGCGGTGACTCACTGCTAGTGGTCTTGGAGTCTTCCTTTGGAAAGGGGACCCACTGACTAGATGGCATGGGTTTATGGTGGGAGTGGCTGCCTTAGCACAGGTGGGCACCTGGCAGGCACTCAACAAACATTTGCTTCTAGCTGGACTCTTAAAAAAAAAAAAACATTCCGACTGCATTTATTTGTAAAAATCATGTCCAGCTCCTCTCCCAATCCTGCACCCAATGCCCTTCCCAGAGCAGGGGCCACAGCCTCTTCTAAAGCACTTTTCTACCCTTGGTGTTCTGACTTCAAGACCACAATGAGTATGCATTTTCTTCTGTTGCCACCTTCCACGGTCACCTTAAAAAAGTGTACAAAACTGAACAACACGCAAACCACATATAAAATGCCCAATCTTACCCATAATTTAAAAACTGCAAACTAAAACCCATACTGAAATACTCTTTTTTTAACCTATCAGACTGGCAAAAAAAAAGAAAAGCTTGATAAAAATCTACCAGTACAGGTGTGAGGAGGCGTGATTTACACCCTGTGGCCACGAACATGAATTGCACCAACTCTCTGCCGGTGATTTGGTAATACCTCCCAGAGCTCAGACCACTCACATCTTTGACCTAGAGATTTCACTCCTAGACACTCCCCTGACTACACACTCCCATAAGCAACCACCCACGCCAGCAGACTCATGGCAGAACTGAAAACTAGAAGTGACCCAAGTGTCCGTGAATGTCAGACAGGTAAAAGGAAGTACTCACACACAGGACCACTAAACTACTTACTGAAAAGATCTGTGAGCTCACTGTCAACCAAAATGGAGAAACTACCAAAATGGAGAAACTTAAACAGCAGCAAGAGGATATTTGAATATACACATTTAAATATAAGCTTCCATTGCCACAGAGTACAGAGCTGGAGAAGAGCAAGGGAACCATACAGAAGGCCAGGTGGGCAGGGGAGGGGTGGCGGAGAGGACTGATTTCCACTGAAAACCCTCTATGCTGTTTGGTTTACTTTTTAGCCAAACGGAGTGTCATTCCTGCTGGAGAAGGCCTGGAGCCCCTCTGCTTCAGCAGACACGCTACGGTGTCGTGCTGAGCTGGGCTGCCTGCACACACCGCGCAGACACTAGGGAGGCCAATGACTCCAACAACCCCTGGGACAGAGTCACCAATAAATGCCCTCCAAGAAGGCCAGGCGGCTGGGCCTCCCCATCGAGGCTCAGGGTTAGCTCTCCAAGGGCTGCTCTGCTGGCAGGTCAGACACCCATATTTTCGGGTACTGCCTTGGCTGATGCCTGGAGAATCCCAGGGACGAGGAAGCCTGGTGGGCTGCTGTCTATGGGATCACACAGAGTTGGACACGACTGAAGTGACTTAGCAGCAGCAGCAGCCTTGGCTGAGTGTTTTTGCCACCGTGCATATATCTGGTCAACTTGGATGAGTTATTTATACATGGCTGACCTTTGTCATGTTGCTTAAAAATGTCTTTCTAGTTCGGTTATTTTTGAGGTTAAAAAAGACATATCTTAGAAATCTGTGATTTTTAAGTTACATCTAAGATGATATAACCTTTACAACTGATATAGTCATTTGTAAATAGTTCTAATTCGNCCTTGGCTGAGTGTTTTTGCCACCGTGCATATATCTGGTCAACTTGGATGAGTTATTTATACATGGCTGACCTTTGTCATGTTGCTTAAAAATGTCTTTCTAGTTCGGTTATTTTTGAGGTTAAAAAAGACATATCTTAGAAATCTGTGATTTTTAAGTTACATCTAAGATGATATAACCTTTACAACTGATATAGTCATTTGTAAATAGTTCTAATTCGGTATAGTTTTAGGTTTGATTTAAGGCATTGAGCTGGGCCTGGGCTGCATTTTAGTGAGTGGTCTGGATGCAGGCAGTGAGGACAGAAGCATGCTGCATCCCCACCCCTCTGTGTCTGGGGCTCTGGTTTACAGACTCTGGAAGGAAGGGCTTCTGCTCTGTTCCTGCCCCCCCAGCTATCAGAAGACTGGGTCTCCCTACTCCCTCTTCCCCATGCATTTTATTGCTCCCAAACTTGAAAACCCACTTCTTTAGCTTCAAGAGAAATTATGTCCCTATCTCACTGAATTACACTAACTGTTTACTTCAATTAGGAGAAAACAGCTGTCATTATAATATTTAATACTCCATCCAGGAAGAGTCTGTCTTTCAAATCTGATACTTCTTAGACAATGCATGGTGGTTTCTCTAATCACACACACTTCCTGAACCTCTGGATGCTTGTGCTGTGGACATAAGGCCTTGCTGGACTCCCACTCTTCACAGTTCTCTCTCTGCACATCCTGACTGAGTGCCTATTGTGTACCTACCTGTCTGTGCTGGCCAGGGGACAAGGATCAAGGAAGCTGCCCCCACCTCCACATTTTTCCAGCAGAGAGGAGGACAGAGTCAAGCTAAATGAGAAAAACAGCAAGTGATCTAGAGACTAGCATTAAGTGGGAAGAAGACAAGAGGCAAGCAGGGGGTGAATTTTGGAGGAGGTGATAAGGGAGGGCTTCGGAGAAGAGGCGGTTGCTAGAGAGAGGAAGGTGGAGCGTGCCCACCCACAAGAGGCTGCTTGCCTGTACAAGGTGGGGTGGGGGGTGGTAGTGTCCTCAGGTGCAGTAGGGAGCTGGGCTGCTTGTGCCTGGGGAGGAGGGGAGATGGGGTCAGAGTCCCAGAGCCACAGTGGGCAGGAAATGGTGGGTGGCAGGAGGGAGAGAGGAGGGAGTGAAGTGGGGGAAGAAGGGGTGGGAAAGGTGACAGGAGGCTAGGCATGGAGAGACCACACCCATCGGATCAAAGATCCAGGAGAATGGAGGAGGGGTTATAGTGGCCCTGGGGTCTGGGGTGTGGCAAGGCCCAGGGTGTCAGGCTGTAGCAGGACTAGGTCAGGCCTGCAAAGCGGCAGCTCTGTGTGCTTGTGGTGGGATGGGGAAGTAGGGCAGGCGCGGGGCAGAGGCGGGCGGGGAGGTGGCGAGGCAGGGGGATGCTGGGAGGTGGGGGGTGGCGAGGACAGGTGGGGCAGGTAGGGGAAGGGCAGAGGTGGGAGGGTTAGCTCTGATCTCACTTCAAAACCGAGAGGAGTGTGGCTTTTCAGCATGAAAAGCTGAGAAATACCGTCCTGAGAAATTCCTATAGTTCTTCATGTTATTAATGCAGATGCCACAACTTGGCAAACTATATTACTTTTAACTCTGTTCATGACTGCTAGTTCTCACAGTCTGCTATTCACAATGTGCTGAAAATGTTAAAAAACAAAACAAAACAAAACAAAAAAGCAGAGGGCAAGACATTCCACTTTCTAGAATGCAGCTTCCAGACTGCTTGACTGAGGACCAATACCTACACCATCCTTTATCATAAATTCGAACATGCTTACATCTTAACCAAAGTTGTAGTTATCATTTGAGTCACCATTAAGGTTTTAAAAAGTACTCTTTACAAAGTAGACATATCACAGGTAGTTAAGTTATGCATGCTCAAACATTCAAGATTACAAGGAGAGCATAAAGAAGCTTTGTGGGAGCTTAAAACAGCTAAACTGCATTAATTTCAATCTTTCTTCCAAACCAAACCAAATCTTTCACAGGGTGAACCAAAAGCCTAGGCAGCAATCATTCCTAGTTTTTTACTGCAAAGAAAAAAGTAGCAGCTTCAACTGCTATGGGCAGGTGTCTCACCACCTTCCCCTGCACACTCAGCTGCAGCCCACTTATAGCCCTTTCTCAGCTTTCTTGCCAAGGAATCCCAACGCTGTTTAGTTCCACACTGCAAGTTCTGAGAGTCTAAGACAGTTTCCCAATGACTGGTCAAGAGAGGCCACATGACCCCAGCAGGCAGTGAGATGGAAGAGCGAGTCCAGGAGCTCTAGGGAAACATATCCCTTTCCAACTAAACGAAAGAAAAGCAGGAAGAAAGAAATAGGTCTTCTGATGTGATGCTTGGAGCTGCTGCAGCCATCTTGAAACCATTAGGAGAAAAGAGCCTCAGAGAAGTCAGCTTTTGAAAAAGAGGAGCCGTTTACTTTGGCCTTGACATCCCGCTGCTGTACACGCATGCTGTGTGTCAGAAAGGCTACGCAGATGCTGGCTGCTTTGGCTCCTCCTCCTCATTCGGTGACCATGTGTGATTATCTACGGGTGCCATGATGAGATAACGGTTGGGAAGACGCCTAATGCCACTTTCATCAGGTTGTGCTGTAACTTGTAAGCCAAAAGCATTTAAACTAATACACACAACCCCTGCCTCCCTACCAGCCCAATTCCACTGCTCCAGGGCGGCACTGGCAGTGACGCTCCTCTCACCCCATCACGGTCATCACTTTCACCTCCAGCCACAAGTGTGCTGTTCTTGCCCTGATCCAGGCCCTGCGGTCCACGAGGCCCTGCTGGGCTGGTGGTGCCACCCCTACTTGTCCCTGCTTCACTTGTCAGATGAGACCCTTCTTTTTTTTTTTTTTCCCCTAATATTTATAATTTATTATCTTATTTACTTGGCTGTGCTGGGTCTTAGTTGCAGCATGGGGGATCTTCAGTTGTGGTAAGTGAACTCTCAGTTGCAGCATGTGGGATCTAGCTCCCTGGTCAGGGATGGAGCTTGGGCCCCGGGCATTGGGAGCTCAGAGTCTTAGCCACTGGGCCACCAGGGAAGGCCCTGTCAGATGATAGTTTTGCACTTCTCTTTCTACCTCCTCCTCCACCTCCTCCTCCACCCAGAGTCCGTGGCTTTGCCCTGTACTTGAAAGGAGGCCCTGCCTCTTGAGAAATGTGTATGTAGGTCAGGAAGCAACAGTTAGAATTGGACGTGGAACAAGACACTGGTTCCAAATTGGGAAAGGAGTACGTCAAGGCTGTACATTGTCACCCTGCTTATTTAACTTCTTTGCAGAATACATCATGAGAAACGCTGGGCTGGAGGAAGCACAAGCTGAAATCAAGATTGCCGGGAGAAATATCAATAACTTCAGATATGGAGATGACACCACCTTTATGGCAGAAAGGGAAGAAGAACTAAAGAATCTCTTGATGANAGAAGGGGATGACAGAGGATGAGATGGTTGGATGGCATCACCGACACAATGGACATGAGTTTGGGTAGACTCTGGGAGCTGGCAATGGACAGGAAGGCCTGGTGTGCTGCAGTCCATGGAGTCGCAGAGTTGGACATGACTGAGCGACTGAGCTGAACTAAACGGAACTGAAAGGAGGAAATAAAAGGAACCTGTGGGGACCTGTTCTTCCCACCACCAGACCGGCTGTTGGATGGTTCTCCTCCAGCCCCTGTAGGCTTCTGCTCTAGACTCTCACTGGGTGTCTGCATGGCTGACAGCTTCAGAAGATGAGAGTACCACTCCCTTGGGGGCAAAGGGCAGATGTCCCTGTAGCCCACTAGGAAAGATTCGGGTTCTGTCCATTTGGGGCCACTTAGCTGAGACTCCTGACCTGGCCCGTGGGACAGGGGTTGAGGAGACCCTTTGGCTGTCTGCTGTGCTGCGAGTGATGAGTCCTTCTTGTCTTCTGCAGGTGTCTGTGAGGCTGTGGTGACTTGCTTGTCAGGTGTGGTCAGTAAAGTTCCCAGTGTGGGTGTCCATCGCCTTCCTGCCTCTGGCCTGTCCTATGAAATCCAAGCTCCTCAGCACACCTCGCTTCTCTCCTGAGTCTGCCCTCCTCCCCAGCCACAAGCACCGGCCTATCTCTCCCATCTTCCCCAGCTGCATATAGGCAGGCCACACCTTCACGGTTTCCTCCAATATTGCTTTTTTAAAACTATATTTATTTATTTACTTTTAGCTGAGCTGGGTTTTCATTGTTGTGGGGGCTTTTCTCCAGCTGCAGAGAGTGGGGGCTACTCTTTGTTGTAGTGTGGAGCCCAGGCTCTAGGCTGAGGACTTCAGCAGCTGCGGCGTGTGGGCTCAGTAGTTGCAGCTCCTGGCTGCACAGGCTTGACAGTAGTGGCGCACNTACTTTTAGCTGAGCTGGGTTTTCATTGCTGTGGGGGCTTTTCTCCAGCTGCAGAGAGTGGGGGCTACTCTTTGTTGTAGTGTGGAGCCCAGGCTCTAGGCTGAGGACTTCAGCAGCTGCGGCGTGTGGGCTCAGTAGTTGCAGCTCCTGGCTGCACAGGCTTGACAGTAGTGGCGCACAGGCTTAGCTACTTTGTGGCATGTGAGAGCTTTCCAGATCAGGGATTGAACCCCTGTCTGCTGCACTGGCAGGCAGATTCTTTACCACTGAGCCACCAGGGAAGCCCCAATGTTGCTTTTTTAATGGCTGCTTTTCAGAGCAAGACCTCTTCAGTAAGTAGTCCACCTGTTCTTCCCCAGCCTCTTCAGCTAGGAAGAGGATGGATGACCATTCCACTACTCCACTAAGACCGCCACAGTGACATGGAACACTTTTCTGCCCTGACCTTCCCTGATCTCTCTGCCCAGTTGACCACCCCCTCCCTTTTAAAACTTTTCTTTATAAAAGATACCCAAACTACATCAAGCACATATAATATACATGTATTGTTTAAATAATTTTTTAAAAATAAAGAACTAAATAAAAACCTGTGTACTCAGCTTGAGAAACAGCATTACTATCACTTGTGTTTGTCAATGAAGTTTTACTGGTACACAGCCATGCCCATCACGTACATATTGTCTGCAACTGCTTTTGAGCTGCAGGTGGAGATTGCAAGAGAGACCACTGGGTCACAAAGCCAAAAATATTTACCATTCGGCCCTCCTTCATGAAAAAGTTTCCTGATGCCTACTCTGGAATTTTTTTTTTTTTTTAGTGAGGGATGTGTGGGCAAAGCTGCTCAGTTTTTACTGTCTGAAAAGTCTTTGTTTTGCCCTCTTTAGTAGGATTCTAGGGTGACAGCTGTCTTCCCTCAGCTCAGACAGATCTCCCTGTCTCAGGCTTCTCACTGTGGCTGGTGAGAAGTCCAGTATTCCTCAGGCACATCTCTTTGAAGGTAACTTGTCTACTCCCTCTGCCAGTTTTCAAAACAATCTCATCACCTCTGGTGCTTTGTTAGGAACGATCCAGGTGTGGGTTTCCTTTAATTATTTGGATTGGGATTTGACAGACTTCCTGGGGTTGAAATTATTATCTTGCCATACTGCTTCAGCCCCATCCCTTCAAAAGTGGCCCCTGCCCATCTTCTCTCTCCTGCTAAAGCTCTGACCAACATGAGTCAGACCTTCTTACTCTAGTTTCCAGGCTCCTGACCTGTTTTTCTTTCTTTTCTATTTCTTTTTTTTAAAATATGTGTGTCTCTGGCTAATTTATTCATATATAACATCATTTCATGAATTCTGTAGTACATACCCTGCTGTTAAGCTCATCCACTGAATTTTTAATTTCAGTAATTACAATTTTTCATTTATTAGACCTCTATTTGGTTCTTTTTTTTTAAGTCTGCTTGGTCTTTCTTTATATTTCCTTGCTTCTTGAATGTATTTTCTTGCTGGTGTTTTACTTCATTATGAAACACAGTTACTTATACCCTGACATCCCAGGTCTGCTTCTGCTGGCCTCATGCTTGGTGCCTTGCACCCTGTGTTTGGGATCTTATTTTTCATAGGAATCTGCTCTGCGCAAATTTTCTACAGCCTGGGATAACGGCGATTCCCCCTGAAGTGAGCTGCCACTTGCTGTTCCTAGTTCTTGGGGATGCCACCAGCTCACCATCACTTGAAATGAAAGCTCTAGGCACCCAAGGGTTAACTGGGATGAAATCAGGAGGACTGACTCTTGGTGGCAAATTATTAACATATGTAACAATCTTCCCTTTGTCACCCAGTGCCAGATCACGTCCTCAGTCCTCTCGTCCCTGGCCCCTGACGGCGGTGGGGGTCTACCTGCCCACCTGCACACAGAGACTATGGTCCTTGGAGTTTCAGCTTTGGGAGGTGGGGGGGATTGCGCCATCACATTCTTGCCCTGGGTGGGCCTGGGTTTCATCACCATCACCTGTTTTCTGAAGCCAGAGAAGTGACAACACCAGATTTCAAGCCCACCCAGGCTGAAGTCCCTGGTCAAAGGCAGTCTCAGGTTGCTCCTCTCAACCTTTGCTTGAGACTTCTTTACCTTCTTGCTATTTACTGATGCGTTATAAGCGTGTCTTTACTTTTTATTCCACAGTTTTTATTGTTCTCAGTGACAGTGTTAATCCAGCTACCCAGCTTGCTACATTATGAGAACTGGAAGTCTGGGGTTTTATACTCAACTAAAACATGTAAATGTGAGACGAATGAAAATACTCTGTCACACAGAAGCCTCAAAGTTTCCCATATAAAAATTCTCTTTTATGATTACCTTGGAAGAAGAAAAATACATCTAAGAGGCTACTGTGAGAGAGCTGGAAAGCAAATATAGATAAATTATAAAGGATTTAGTCAAATTCACTTTTGTTTAAAAGACAATCACCTCCTGCCCAACAGCTAATGCTTTCATTGACCTAGAAAATTAGAAAAATATAGAGGTTGATAAATTTAAGAAATGGATGGGTAAAATGAAAATAAGTGGAATCTTAGTCACTGAGGAAGAATAAGCATAGAGAATGTAACTTAAGAACAGGCAGAAGGCAATGCAAACGTGATCTCCCAGATAAGACTGGAGGAAATAAAGACTTTTAAAAGCACGCTAAAGACAAAACACAAACTAAGCTGTTGGAGGACAGCGCTGATACAGGGGCATGGTAACGGAAGTGCAGGAGACACTGAACAGAAACAGGCCTTCAGACCCAGGGAAAGGAATCACAAAAGGGCACCATGCTTTCTATAAGTGGGTGCCGCTGGCGGAAGCAGGCATGTCAGTTACTGTAGCTGGAGCAAAACTGTACTTGCAGGAGAGCTGACACCATGGTGACCTTAGTCTCTAACCAAAATGCAAATATGTTAGGAATCACTAACTAGGACTTCCCTGTTGGTCCAGTGGTTAGTATCCGCCTTCCAATGCAAGGGACACTGGTTCAGTCCCTGGCCTGGGAAGATTTCACATGCCTCAGGGCAACTAAGCCTGTGTGCCACAGCTACTGAGCCTGTGTATAACTACTGGAGTCAGCATGTCCAGGTGGGAGGGGAAAGAAGCTGAGCTTCATCAAAATGGGCAAAGATAAGTCAAGGCTAAACTAACTTAAAAACCGCCAACAAGAAAACCGCTAGACAGGACAATGTCCCTGGTCTGTTTTCCCGCACACATTTCCTACAAATACTTGGTAGAGGAAAAATTGCCTCTTTTAAAGATGAGGGGGAATAAAGGTACAGAAGTGCTATGAGAAAAAAAGGAGGAAGGAAACCAGCAAAATGGCAATGAACATTTACCCAGAACTTCCAACAGAGTCAATGAAAAGTACAGCAAAAACTTTCCTGAATTTAAAATGTACTGAATGGCTTCTCTGATAGTTCAGTGGTAAAGAATCTGCCTACCAGTGCAGGAGACACAGGTTCCAACCTTGATCCAGGAAGACCTCACAGGCCTTGGAGCAACGAAGGCCATGTGCCACTTCTATCAAGCCTGTGCTCTGGAACCCAGGAGCTGAACTACTGAAGCCCATGCACCCTAGAGCCTGTGTTCTGCAAAAAGTGTGTGCAATGAGAAGCAACCACAAAAAGAAGTCCAGGCACCTCAACTAGAGAACAGTCCCAGCTTGCTGCAACTAAGAGACGAGTCCATGCAGCAACGAAGACCCAGCATGGCCAAAATAAATAAATAAATAAATGGCTTTAAGACAGTATGACAGTATGACTTTAAAATGACACTATGACTTTAAAAATATATACACTGAAGCAGCAGCTTCTCAGATTCATGAGCTTGGGCAGGAGATGTGAGGAGAACAGACCAGTCTGCATTGGAGGAGACTACTTGAAGGCATCATAGGGGTGACTGCTGCCCCAGGGAACAGAACTCAGACTAATAGGAGGACTCGGCTCCTTCTGGATGCAGGACCCAAGATGAACAAATCCTGAGAAGAGTCACACAGAGTTTTAGAGCTGGGACTAAAGGCTGTAAAGGAAAAGTAAAAAAATAAATAAGTGAGAATTACCTGGAAAACTCTAAGAAGCATAATTGGAGAGTCAAAGTCAGCAGACACTATGACGGACCAGGAAGTGGTAACAATTCAAACAGCACTATGTGTGGACAGACTGAGACCAATGAACCACGGGAAAGAACAAGAGCCCAGAGACTCAAGTACACATAAAACATTTAATATTATAGTGAAAGTAGGATTTCAAACAAGTGGGGAAATGTGAAGTTACTCAGTAACTGGTGAGGGTGGGGCAGGATATCTGAATTGCCACCTGGGGTTAAAAAAAAAAGTTTGGTCCCTATTTCATAACCTACAAGTGTGATAAAATTCCAAATGGATCATGGATTTAGATATGAAAAAAGGAAACCATAACTGTGTTAGAAGAAATCATGGTAGAATAATCTTTCATCTTGGAGTGGAAAAGACCTAGGTACAGCAAAAACCCCAGAAAAGATTAAAAACAGAACATAAGTTAGACTACATTTTAAATGTAGTTAAATGTGCATGACAAAAAGCCACCATAAGCAAAGTAAAAGAACAAATGAAAAACTGTAGGAAAACATCTGCAATTTATGTCTCAGCAAAGGTCTAATTTCCATTATATATAATGAGCTCATACAAATCAATAAGAAAAGGATTATAAACCCAGTAAACCAATGAGCAGAGAGCTGAAGAAAAGGAAAAGGCATAATTCAAACATGTGAAAAGATGCACAACCTCCTAACAGGTAAAATACGAAGTAAAACAGTAACTATCAGACCGACACAGGTTACAGTTCAATGGCATTGCTGGAGAGGGTCTGGAGAGAGACACTCTCTCAGCCTTTGCTGGGTGGGTGTGAACTGCTACTGTCTGATGGAGCCCCACTAACAATATCTTCCCAAACTAGACAGGCACATGTGGTGGTGGTGGTGAAGTTGCTAAGTTGTGTTTGACTCTTGCGACCGCGTGCGCTGCAGCCTGCCAGGCTCCTCTGTCCATGGGATTTCCCAGGCAAGAATACTGGATCCCCTGGATCCCTTCTCCAGGGGATCTTCCCAACCCAGGGATCGAACCTGTGTCTCCTGCATTGGCAGGCAGATTCTTCACTGCTAAGGAACCAGGGAAGCCAGAAATGCACATACCTTTGGACAGAACAATCCTCTCTCTGGGAATTTACATTTATACTTTAATTCATGCATTATAGCATGTACAAGCTAATTCACTGTAACATTATTTGTAATGGCAAAAGATCAGGAATAACTAAAATGGCCATTGGCACACTGGGCACAGTGGGAGGCAATCACGCATTAAGGCTGAGAATGAGGATGCTAGCTGCATACTGATCTGCACGGGGCTCCAAGCTCACTCCCCCCACCCCGGTCTTCAAACAGCCTCCCCTTCACCCACCATGCTTGCTACACCTCGATCTCACGCAGTTCCCCCAAAGGTGGTGGCCCCTCACTGTGATTACCTCACAGTGACATTAGCAGGAGCAAGTTTTCCAGGGGGCCGAAGACACACTCTTCATGGGCTGCCCCGGCCTCCTGAGGCTGAGCAGAACACAGAACACTTGCCCCCCCTAGAGTCAGAGACTGACCATACTGCACCCACCCCTTGTGGGCTGAGGGTCCTTGTTACCCGTGGCCTCCACTCTCAGTAGATGCGGTAATGCGGTCAGCTGGACGTGGGCCTGGGAGACACACTCCTTCCCTGGGGGACGCTCAGGCACCAGGTAAAAGAGGACAGGACTGCGGTTCTCGTGGCCAGTATCTGGACTGACAGAGTAGTGGCCTACCTGGAGGTGAGTCATCCTGGGAAGTGAGGCCAGAAGGGCTGGATCCCAGGTCCAACAACTTCCATGTGTCCTGGAGGGAACTGCTGGCAAGTGACGAGGACGCTCGGGTGTGGTGGCCAGTTTCCTCCTGGAATTCTTGAGCCAGGCGTGGCTTTGGGGACCGATTTTTTTTCTGAGGAGCTGATCTGCAAGTCACTGTGGAGCTCCTGTGCTGTCTCTGTGAAAGAGAGTAAAGAGAACCGTCCTTGAAAGCCACCCTCTCTCCCTGCCCTCCTGGGGTGATAAGACAGTGAATCTGGCCCAAGAAGCTCTGGAGATTCAAACATGGAACATGGGGAATTCCCTGGCAGTCCAGTGGTTAGGACTCCTGACTTTCACTGCCAAAGGCCTGGGTTCAATCTCTGGTCAGGAAACTAAGACCCCATGAGCCATGTACTGCGGCCAACCTCCCCACCAAAGAAACAGGATCGTGAGGGAGGTGGGCCTGGAAATCAGGGCCAAGGCCCTGAGGTGAAGACACTCAGGCAGCGGTCGCTCTCTGCGACACTCAGCACCCAGTTCTGGGTGCTTCCCGAGCAGGGATGTGGGCCGCATGCAGAGCTGGCCCTGGTGGGTCCTGCATACCAGTCCTGGACCTGCCGTGTAGCCTGGCTGAGCATCCTTTCTGCAGACTGCCTGTGCCAGGCAGGCTTGGCTCTTTCCTGAGCATTCGGAGAAACATTCTTTCTTGGCTTTCCTAGGGTCCTGTTGTGGAAATTTAAGTACAAGAAACTCAGTGTTTGTGGGTCTTTGATGGGCTGTTACTGAGTTCTCAATGTTTGTAGGGCTCTGATAGGGTGTGTTACTGAGTTCTCAGTGTTTGTGGGGTTTTGATGGGGTGTGTTACTGGGTTTTCCCTCAGGATTAGGAAGAAACACCTTCCCCACATTTCCGATATCAGGGAGTCAGCTCTGTGATGAGCCAAAAGTAGAGACCGTGCTTGTGCTTCCACCAGCCAGTACGAACTTAACAGGCCTCGAGACGGTGATCCAAGTACCTTTGCAAGTACCTGACAGTCACATAACCTTCCTGTGGTGCCCCGCCGGGCACAGGGTGAGGGCCCTGCAGCTCTCCTTGGTGGCACATCTTCAGTGCACAGCTGAGGCCACTCTGGCCCCTGCGGTCTGAACACTCACATCTGCCCTCTGAGGGGAGGCCTGTGGAAAAGCAGCTGGGAGGGGGAGTTGAGGAGAACCGAAGCCCCTGACTGTGCAGAGGGCCTCCTGTGGGGGCTGCTTCTCCTGCTCAAGCTTATGTTTGGATTGTGAGCTGAGTAATGCACGCGATAGTATTCTTCCGGTTTTAAATTTCAGTGTCTGGGTGGCAGTGATAGTGAGCAACTTTCTCGTGTTTGCTGAGGGACTCAGCGAGTTTCTTCTTCAGTGGCTTCTGAATGTTGCGTATGTGCATGCTCAGGTGCTCAGTCGTGTCCGACTCTTTGTGACCCGACCCCATGGACTGCAGCCCGCCAGGCTCCTCTGTCCATGGGATTCTCCAGGCAAGAATACTGGAGTGGGTTGCCATTTCCTCCCTCAGGGGATCTTCCCGACTCAGGGATCGAGCCAGTGTCTCCTGTGTCTCCTGCATTTGCAGGTGGATTCTTTACCACTGAGCTGCCTGGGAAGCCCCTTCTGATTGTTAACCTTTGCTTATTTTTCTACTGGTTATCTGTCTTTTTCTTCTTGAACTATAGGCAATCTTTTCTGTATGATCTTCCTGTTTCTTCCTACACAGCACCATTTACTAGTGGAAGTAAAGAGGAACCAAAAAAAGAGGATCTCAAAGAGTTTTCCTTTCTCGAATTTTAAGATGAGTTATTTCACTGGATATAATGAATAGCTTTGTAGTTTGAAAGAGATTGATAAAGTTTAATAAACTACTTTACTAGAAAGAAATGGAGGTCTAGATAAGAGTATATGTGTTTCACTACAGAGGGTAGCAGGCACATTTATTTGATGATTTGGGAGAGATTTCTTCTAATAACACACATTTAGAGACTTATATGATTAATGCAGATGACTTGAAAGGTACAAGCAGCTCAGACAGGCAGCTACTTCGATGCTTTAATACCACTTTCCATGAATGGCAAAGAGGGAAGGACTCTGAGTGTCTGTGTGCACACGCATGCACATGAGAGGAGTATGGAACAAAGCCTATCGGGTTCCAGCAGACCCACCCAGGTGAGGCCCAGCCCAGGGTGCCTAGGCCTCAGTGATCCTGCATTTCTTCTTTCTATGCTCTTTCCTTTTCCCAAATACATCCTCCACAGGCTTTCTGTCAGTAGAGGAGTCTGCTGGTGGAAAACACTGTGCTTCCTAGGCCCCTCTCAGAGCCAGCCCTTCTGTTTCTCAGGCCAGTGTCTCCTGGTCTGGCACACTACCTCCCTAGGCTTCTCTGTCCCCCCGACCCATTCCTGGCTGACCTTGTGCTGGTGACTCAGAACCCCTGCCCTTTGCTGAAGACTTCTTCCTCAAACTCCACATCTGGATGTGCAAGCTCAGACTGAATGTAGGCATGGGAATGGTAAAGGATCATCTCATATCTAAGCCCATCCATCAGATCTCCACCCCCAGCTGCTGCCCAGGCCTCAAACTCTTTAGGGAATCCTGACTCGCATGGCGCCCTCCCAACTCCCACCCAGTATGATCCAGCCACCATCCCAGCCTCACTCCTCCTTACTGGCCCCTCCTCCCACCCTCACCCACCTGCGCCTCTTACCCAGGATGGAGCTTGTCGCTAAGAGCCACATGTCATCTCATGGTGTAATAGGCCATCTATCTGTTACTTGACTCGCTATTTTAAATAAACTCAAAAGACAAACTACACAGTGTACAAGTCATCCAACAGATAAGGATTAGTATATATAAAGAAAAGTACAAACACCCAAGTAGAAAATCAGCATAAAACATGCATAAATAACCCACAAAAGAAGAAATACAAATGGCTGATGAACAGATTAAAAATTTGAACACTCTCAGGATATAAGAAATGTTTAGAAGATGCATTTTGAACCTCTTATATTGGTAAAGATTTAGAAAACAATATCTAGGTAGGTAAACCTATATAATAAAATACATATATGATATACTTTATAACTTTGAAAAACTAAGATCATGGCATCTGGTCCCATCACTTCATGGCAAGTAGATGGGGAAACAGTGGGAACAGTGACGGACTTCATTTTGGGGGGCTCCAAATCACTGCAGATGGTGACTGCAGCCATGAAATTAAAACATGTTTGCTCCTTGGAAGAAAAGTTATGAACAACCTAGACAGCATATTAAAAAGCAGAGACATTACTTTGCCAACAAAGGTCTGTCTAGTCAAAGCTAGGGCTTTTCCAGCAGTCATGTATGGATGTGAGAGCTGGACTATAAAGAAAGCTGAGCACCAAAGAATTGATGTTTTTGAACTATGGTGTTGGAGAAGACTCTTGAGAGTTCCTTGGACTGCAAGGAGATCCAATCAGTCCATCCTAAAGGAAATCAGCCCTGAATATTCATTGGAAGGACTGATGCTGAAGCTGAAACTCCAATACTTTGGCCCCTTGATGCGAAGAACTGACTCATTTGAAAAGAGTCTGATGCTGGGAAAGATTGAAGGTGGGAAGAGAAGGCGACAGAGGATGAGATGGTTGGATGGCACCACCAACTCGATGGACATGAGTTTGAGTAAACTCTGGGTGATGGACAGGGAAGCCTGGCATGCTGCAGTCCATGGGGTCGCAAAGAGTCGGACACGACTGAGTGACTGAACTGAATACACTGATAAGTTACTGCTAACTATGCTGAAGTGCTGAAAACTGGAAGCTTTTAAAATTGTGTTCACGGTATTCTAAAGTTTCTGTTATGAAAATGCAGTATTTGAGCAATCAGTAGAAAGTTTATTTTAAAAAAGTTTCTTAGATAAAGGACTGTTACCTGAGTTGTGAGGCAAGGTTGCCACTGTCCCAAGCAGACATCAGGAGCCTCACCTGAGCCCTGCGCCTCAGGGGTGCGGAAGGGGTGATGAGGCGGCTTCCCTATAAACGAAACGAGGGAAAGGGAGGTTATCCGCTGTGTGCATGTCACTGGGGTTCCTCCCATGCTGAAAACAAATACTTAAGAAGAACAACACGTGCATCTTTAAAACCAAAGTCACTTCTCTTTTAAGAGAATTTGGGTGGGGGTGGTGAATGGACACGTGTGAACTGTGCAGCACACGCCAGCATTTCAGCAGACTCCAGAACACACAGAAATATTCCACAAAGGCACGCACCCTGACACAGCTTCTCAGAGAGCTAGACATGAGCACATCCATTAACAGACCCAAAGACATACCCACTCTGCAGCATGGAAAAATAAGAAGCGAAAGTTTACATGTGTATGCTCGAGGATTATTCTTGTAATCAATGCTTCAGCAGTCTGCCTTAATCAGATATGACCTAGGCATCAAATGAACATTCATTTGTTAACTCAGTTTGGGTTATGTTACCTGAAAACCTTAGAAATTTATCTTTAAGCTGACATACTACAAGAGAGAAATTACTATTGAAATAAGCTTTTCAGAACAATGAATTAATTTGGTTAAATACAAGGTTATTGAGGACCTCGGCTTTTTTTTTTGGTATGTTTGTGTGTGATTTATGTGAAAATTAATCGTGGGATCCTCACTAAAATGGAGTTGGGAGGCCAGAAGGGGAGCTTTCACAGAAGAGACCACCTTGCATCTCTGGAAGGAAGTAACACTGCTGGCAGCTGGAGGAAGATTTTATCCCTGCCTGGCAATGGCCCAGCCAATAAAAGCCACTGTGCTTTGAAGTTCCAACTTGTTCCATGGACTCTGTTTTTAACAGCTCTTCCCAACTTCCCCTTCTCTTAAAAGAGGTTCCCCTCCTTTGCCTCAACATACTTGCATGTGGTTCATTGTAGTTGCATGTCCCAAACTGCACTTCTTTGCTGCTCCTAAATAAATTCTTTCGGCGGGTAAAATTACTGGTTGTTTTACTGTTTTTGGTTAATAACTATTGCTATTTACAATATTGGAAACTGAAGCAGAGAAATTTTTCAAAAGCTTATTTCCCCATTCATTTAAAGATAACGATGATGGACATATTGCGTGTTATTAACATCTAAGTAGTTATGAAATTAGTTTTGCCACCATGGTCCTTCTGAGATGAGGCCCAAAGTAACGTATGTTTTTTCCGGGTAATAAAAAGACATATGAAGAACAATATTTGGAAATGAATATACTTTCCCTTAGTTTATAATACCTAAGTTTAAAGGCTATCAATTCTGAAGTTACAGAAAGGGGTAACAAGCCAATGAAAAGATGCTCAACATCATAGTCATTAAAGACACGCAAAATCAAAATCACAATGAGATACTACTTTGCACTTACTATGCTGGCTAAAATAAAAAAGACAGAGGACCTTCTCTGGTGGTCCAGTGGTTAAGAATCTGTGCTTCCACTGTAGAGGGCGCGGGATCAATCCCTGGTCAGGGCAGTTCCATATGCTACAGGCACAGCCAAAAATAACACAAAAACAAAAAGACAGGAAGTGTTGTTGAGGATATGGAAAATCAGAACCTCATATATTACTGGTGGGAAAGCAAGATGCAGCTACAGTCAAAAACAGTTTGGTGGCTTCTCAACGAGTTAAACATTGAATTACCATGTCACTGCAGCAATTCCATTTCTGGGTATGTATCTAAAGAACTGAGAACAAGTCTAGACAAAAACTTGTACAAGAATTTTCATAGCAGTATTATTCACAATAACCAAAAGACAGAAAAAAAAAAAAACCACTCCAAATGTCTATTACTAATGAATGGATAGACAGAGTGTAGTCTGTCTACACAGGGAATATTATTCAGCCATAAAAAGGAATGAAGCACCAATACACACTACAATGTGATCAAACCTCAAAAACATTATGTTCAGTGAAAGAAGCCAGACATAAAAGGTCACATGATGCATGCTTCCATTTACATAAAATGTCTGCTGCTGCTGCTGCTAAGTCGCTTCAGTCATGTCTGACTCTGTGCGACCCCATAGACAGCAGCCCACCAGGCTCCGCTGTCCCTGGGATTCTCCAGGCAAGAACACTGGAGTGGGTTGCCATTTCCTTCTCCAGTGCACGAAAGTGAAGTCACCGAGTCATGCCCAACTCTCAGCGACCCCATGGACTGCAGCCTACCCGGCTCCTCCACCCATGGGATTTTCCAGGCAAGAGTACTGGAAGACCAGAATAGTTTTCTTTGCTTTATGTTGACTTTATTACGTTTCATTATTAAAAACAAATAAACAAAGCTACCTTCCTTATGGGAGAGCTAAAGTTCTTTACAATGACATTAACTTCTGTGTTTATTTTTAAATGCTTATTGTCACTTTGACCTAAGTAGACAAATACTGTTGTTTCCCAGGCTTTCATGATCCTATTTTAGTGTTCAAACCTCCTGATAGCCTTTGATAATTTTCCTTTTCAAACTGAATCCTAGGGGTAAAAATGAGATAAAACTTCCAGGATACTCTTTCCACCTAAAATTATCTTTGTGCCTTGGAAAAATCACAGATTTGTTCTTATAACAGAAGTGTAAGAAAGAATTAGGTTTATTTGAAGTATATTATCCATGAGTTTCATGAGAAGAATTGCTGAGTCCAAAGAAATGTTCAGCCAATCCCATTTTATATTTGTTGGTAAAATGGTGTTCACGTCATGTGTTTGAGGAACTTTCTAGAGATCTGTCAGGGTCCTGGGTGCCTGTCAGATTTTTCTTCATCAGAGTCCTAAAGTGTCTACCCAGTGCCATGAGGGAACAGGGGCATAGAGCTTAAAAGCTGGTAGACTCAGTCACTGTTTTAAATATTTACTTGGTCACAACCTTACTTCTTTAACTTGAATCCAGCGTTTTGGAGGCCAGGAGTTTGCAGCTGTGCCTTCACAGCTCATAGTTAATATGCAGATGGTCAGGACCTGCCCCACAACTCCTGACTCCCTGCTTGATATTCTTGGTATATTCATGGAACATTATGTTTCAGGATTATTTTGTGTCATAGCGCAGGAATTTTCTCTCTATAAAAATTATGTTCATTGATTTTTAGAAATCAGATATAGTGTTCACAGTCTTCTTTAAAAACAGGCATAAACATCTTAAATTAACTTTATCTAAAACTTTTTTCAGGGCGTGGCTTTGTTTTGCACGGCACAGAAACAACCTAATATAACTTCTCAGCGGCACTTTTATTGTTATGAACTCCCATCAGATCTTTCACTTTTGAAAAGTATCAGTAGTGTAAGTTAACCATGGCCATATTACATCTTTGTCATCCATGTGGACCAAAAAAAAATGTGGTCTGCCATTTCAATAAACAGAGAATATTGCCTGCCACCAAGCAATCAGCCACTGCAGCTGTCCCAACTGTGCACCCTAACGGGAGTCAGAATGGACAAAAACAGGATATTGGCCCTAGATAGTTCAGACGCATATCAAAGGAACGGTTTCCATGGGCCCAGACTCTTGCATCTTCCCATTATATAAAAAGGCACTAAAATCCTCGAAATGTCTGGGGTTTTTTGTGAGTAACAGTAATCTTTCGATGTTTGGCTACATATATATTGTTTTAACAAAAACTCCTTCATATCCTGTTCTCCTTGACTTCTCTGGAACAGTCTCTCAGAGCCATCAGATAGGCTGCCTTCCTGGACTGTTGTGGTTCAGCTGCCAAGTCGTGTCCAACTCTTTCCAATGGACTGTAGCACATTAAGCTTCCCTATCCCTCACCATCTCCTGAAGTTTGCTCCAGTTCATGTTCATTGCATCAGTGATGCTGTTCAACCATCTCATCCTCTATCGTCCTCCTCTCTTCCTGCTTTCAATATTTCCCAGCATTAGGGTCTTTTCCAATGAGCTGGCTGTTTGCATGAGGTGCCCAAAGTATTGAAGCTTCAGCTTCAGCAACAGTAGACTGTAGTCCTCAGGAATATTCCTGAATAAAACTGAATTCTCCACTTTTAGATTGTGCATTTTCTCTTCAGTTAACAGCTATAAAGAGTTTGTTTTACTTTAATGAAAAGAAAAAAAAAGAAGAAAAAAGAGTCAGGCTAGCACGGTGGGAAAACACTGTGTCATGGGCATGGCTTAGACCACCGTGAGGCCATCCAGTGGCCTGACTCAGGATTTCCAGAACTCTAGTAAAGAAGCAGATGGATTGTTGAGATTTCAGAACCAAGACGGAGTGGAATAAGGATTAATCACCTAGGACTGAAGGGACCGACAAGGGACAATGCAGTTGCTTCTGGGAACACCATACATGTGACTTTAATACTCTTTCTAGATACACAAGGAACTCTTTCTCTTTCCCCTTAAGCTGTCTGTGGTGGTGGTTTTAATCACTAAGTCGTGTCTGACTCTGCAACCCCGTGGACTGTAGCTCACCAGGCTCCTCTGTCCATGGGATTTCCCAGGCAAGAATACTGGAGTGGGTTGCCATTTCCTTTTCCAGGGGATCTTCCTGACCCAGGGATTGAACTCGCGTATCCTGTATCTCCTGAACTGGCAGGTGGATTCTTTACCACTGAGCCACCTGGGAAACCCTTAAGCTATCTGTAGTCCATACAAATTTAGTGGCCTCTGGTTTTCTAAACTGAAATGAATCATTTCTAAGTGGTATCTTGGTCTCCTAAGTCTGAGTTCTCCAGAACTTGTTAACTCTTGTTGAGTATTCTTCCTTTCCTGGCAATATAATCATTTGCGTAGGTTCAAAGGGAATCTTCTTGTTTCTACCTGGATTTGACTGGCAACATGGATTGCGCAGCCAAGGCCTTGCCTGGGTGGTCACAGGGAAGAATGATACTCATTCAATCACCAGGACCCAGTATGTGTAAGGATCTGCAGTTCAGGGATTGAGGCTCACAAGGCCCTCCCAGGAAAACTGCCAGGTGCCAGCCTCATAGGGGGATAAGGAAGTTCATCTCCTGGCAGGTCCAGGAGCTTCAGGATATTCTGGAAACCTCAAGAAAAAAGGAATTTGCTTGAAATAATCCATCTGGTGAAACATGGTGGGTTCTTGGCTTCCTGGACTCAGGACAACAAATAAGATGCTTTCAAAAGTCCAACCTGAAATCCTGATGGGAACTTCCAGCAAAGCAAACTCAAGAGGGCCAACATGATGGATTAATACTCTGACTGCACATATGGAAACAATCAGGCCAAATGAGACCAGCCTTGTTTCGTGATGAAGAATAATCTTTCAGATGAATTTTATCAAAAGCTGAGAAACTAAAGAGGAAACAAAAAACAAAGAACTATGGAAACTGCATTGCCTACTGCACATCCTGAGGCGCTATCAGGGTCTTGCCTCTCATGGTGCCTGAGTTACTTTATAACTCTGGAAGACGCTGGACATGCAGACCATGCCTTGTCCCTTGGCTTTTTCATGGGCTCCCCCTCTTCCCTTTAGAGAAACTGGTTCTGCCTCTATTTGCAATTCAATTCCTTTACTCCATATACATTTGCTCTTTTGATTTTTCCTTGAATTGGTTATAATATTTGACTGGTTTCCTCACTGTTCAATGAACAGGGGAAAATTCTAAACATGTGCTGGCTTTCATATCAGTTTGAGAGTCATATCTTACTTCTCCCTGAAAATTATCTTTTAACACTTGTTAAAGAAATATTATTAAAATGTTATCAGGTATCAGAAAGGACACTGAATAATATGAACCTTGATGAGCTATAACTGGCATGAGCACTTCTGCTCTAAGTAACATGGCGTGAAAACTGACACAACACAGTGGTAAGGAAGGGAAGGAGAAATGGACAGAAATACAAGAACAGTGCAAGATTTTAATGCAAAAATCATAGTTCTTGGCATTTCAGGTTGACGAGTATACAAAAGTTTAGAAAGAGTGTTGCTGCTGCTGCTGCTGCTAAGTCGCTTCAGTCGTGTCCAACTCTGTGCGACCCCATAGATGGCAGCCACCAGGCTCCCCCATCCCTGGGATTCTCCAGGCAAGAACACTGGAGTAGGTTTCCATTTCCTTCTCCAATGCGTGAAAGTGAAAAGTGAAAGTGAAGTCACTCAGTCGTGTCTGACTCTTAGCGACCCCATGGACTGCAGCCTACCAGGCTCCTCCACCCATGAGATTTTCCAGGCAAGAGTACTGGCATGGGGTGCCATTGCCTTCTCCAAGAAAGAGTGTTAATCATTGTATTTAAGCTAAGGAGTCCCAGCACTGGAGCCTACAGGCTGTTGGGTGGGGCTGGGCCTTGGTGCTGGAGTGGTGGCTGGCCCCCAGGAGAGCTCACTCTAGTGAGTACCTCCACCACCAGTGTCCTTGTCGCCACAGAGAGCCACAGCAGCCTCCCACCTCCCCAGAGACCCTCCAAGACCAGCAGGATCACCTTTGGTGTTCTGCTCATTTGTTCATTCACATGAACCTAAAATCCAGTTTGTCCAGCTCCACGAAAAAATGTGTTAGAATTTTCATCTATTTGAGAACTGGATGTCCTCAAAAAAGTAAACTCTAGTAGACATACTAGAGTATGGATATCATATCAGTGGAAATACTTACCTCTGTTTATCCAGGTCTTCTTCAGCATCTTTAATAAAACTGTATTTTTCTTTTCCAAAAAGGCTGCTTAATAGAACACAATCAAAAGTAGACTTCAATTCTCTCTTCAATTTTGAAACTCTTTCTTCTGACAACTAACTAAGGGTAACTCAACAGTGGAAACAGTATCAGACTTTATTTTGGGGGGCTCCAAAATCATTGTAGATGTTGATTTCAGCCATGAAATTAAAACGACACTTACTCCGTGGAAGGAAAGTTATGACCAACCTAGATAGCATATTCAAAAGCAGAGACATTACTTTGTCTGTCTAGTCAAGGCTATGATTTTTCCAGTAGTCATGTATGGATGTGAGAATTGGACTGTGAAGAAGGCTGAGCACAGAAGAATTGATGCTTTTGAACTGCGATGCTGGAGAAGACTCTTGAGAGTCCCTTGGACAGCAAGGAGATCCAATCAGTCCATCCTAAAGGAAATCAGTCCTGAATATTCATTGGAAGGATTGATGCTGTAGCTGAAGCTCCAATACTTTGGCCATCTGATGCGAAGAACTGACTCACTGGAAAAGACCCTGATGCTGGGAAAGACTGAAGGCAAGAGGAGAAGGGGATGGCAGAGGATGAAATAGTTGGATGGCATCACCGACTCGATAGACATGAGTTTGAGGAAGCTCTGGGAGTTGGTGATGGACAGGGAGGCCTGGTGTGCTGCAGGCCATGGGGTCACAAAGAGTTGGACACAACTGAGACTGAACTCACTGACTTGCATGTGGTTCACCACAGTTGTATGTCCCAAATTGAATTCTTTGCTGCTCCTGAATAAACTCATTTTGCTGACAAAAATTAAGTTTTAGATTAACATTGGAGGTCCCACCAAGATCCACAGCAGACTCCTGACAACCCTGGGGCTGGTAAGCAAAAGGGTGTGTACTCACTAAGTCTACAGGGCTCACTATTTTTCTAGTCACCCCTGGAGTTTAAGGGGAAGGTTTTCTCCTGGATTGGAGCTCCACTCTTAGTGCATTTAGAACTTTCAAAAGCTTTATCTGGGATATGTTTAAATTTACCCTTTTTGTTAAGGCTTTGCTTTGTCTGTGTGCACTCATTTGGCACTTCAGCCTTACTTGAAATCAGGCTGTCCCAACTGGAACTGTGCTGGCCTTCGGTCCAATTCCTTTTGGAATTGGGCTGTTCCTATTTGGAACTGTGCCATTCAGCCTTTGGCCTGATTCTTTTGGGATCAAGCTGTCCCAACTGGAACTGTGCTGCTATTTGGCCTGCAGGCTGTTTAAGAATTGCTCCCTTTGCTTTAGAGAAAAAAAAAAAAGAAAGAAAGAAAGAAACAAACCTCCAGAATATGGGATCCCAGTTATCTAAACTGTCTTGAGGGTGCCCCACATTTAAAGACCCTGTCTGATTTTATGTTTAAAAACTACAGTCCCTTCTCATGCGTGTTTCTAAAGAAACGGACAAATTTTAACCCAAAGTAATTTAGACCATCACTGGCCATTATGGAGAACTTTCAGACTCCCCAAGCTTACCTTTCTTAAAACTACTAGACAGCCATGACTCTGAAATTATCAAAATTAAATTGGGTGCCTCTGTTGATTGCTATTTTGAGATTTCTAAACATTATCAGGAATTTAAAATTGTCTCTCTGCAAATACAATAATTATACCATCAGAGGCAAACAAAGATAGAATGGCTCTGAAGCCTCAGGCTCATCCCCCCCACTTCTTTGTCCCTGGTATTAACTCATTCATCCCCCGACTCCTCCTCCTCTAGGTTCTTTGTCTCAGTCTCTGCCACCCTCTATCAGAAATTGCTCTTTAAAGGGAAAACTTCTGGAACTTCCCAAGTGGTCCAGTGGTAAGACCCCACACTCCCAATGCAGGGGGCCCAGGAACAATGTCTGGTCAGGGAACTAGATTCCACACTCTGCAACTAAGAATTTGCATGCAGCAACTAAGAGTCTGAATAACACAACTAAAGTCTCACATACTACAATGAAAATCGAAGACCTTTGAGTGCTGCAGCTTAGATCTGGCACAAATAAATAAATGCAGAGAAATCTTCTGAGGGTCCAAATAGACCCATTACTTATGTAAGTAAGACCCATTACTTATGTTCCCTTGACAAAGGCTGAATTTCCACACACAGTTAAAAGTTTCCAAAAGTAACTGAGGACCTTGGTAGATTTGCCGGAAGAATTTAGCATAGTTATTCAAACCTACCAATCTGGTTTCTCAGATTTATATCAGTTAGTTCACAAGCTTTTTGAGAGGCAAGCCAAACACTGAATGAAATTAGGCTGAAAGGATCACCCTGGGGGGGCCTTTAGAAAAATAAACTCCTAGCTTCTAGTAAAAGAATCTGCCTGCAGTGCAGAAGACACAGGTTCGATCCCTGGTTTGGGAAGATCCCCTGAAGAAGGAAATGGCAACCCTCTCCAATATTCTTGCCTGAAAAATCCCATGGACAAAGGAACCTGGAGGGCTACAGTCCATGGGGTCACACGAATCAGATATGACTTAATGACTAAACCACCACAGCTTCTGTTAAGAGGTCAGAACGTTTGCTGAAAACCCCCACAGCAGTTAAAATTGCCTTTCCCAAGCCTGTTGATGGGAACTAAATTCAGGTTGCACACAAAAATCTGATGAACCCATTCGTGACTATTTAACTGACTCCAAATTGTCTTTAAAGAAAATGCTGGTCTTCCTTCAGATGTTGAAATCACTTGGATAGCCCTTATCGCCTCACTTACCAATGAGATGAACCAGGATCATTCTCTTTTAGTTAGAAGGACAAGGGTGGAATGGGAGATTATGTCCACTCTAGATTTAGTTAACTTGGCAAATCAGCTGACTCAAATCGTAGGTGAGTCAAGACCACTAAATTCTTAATCTTTAATTTCTGAAAATGAAGGCGCCTTAACAAAACCCTTCTAGTCTCTGCTATTACTGTAAAGAGCCAGGACACTGGAAAAAGAGTGCTAAAAGTGTGTTCTGGGCATCTTTAGCCCTCTAACCAGCCCCTCAAACATCCTCTTAACTCCCTGTGAGGGGCTCTGAGGAATGACTGGGGCTCTCTCAATCCTCTCCTTGAATCAATTTGGAGAAACCACTCTCCAGACTGTGAACGAATCTCTGTCTTTACAGACCCCAGATCACACTCTTGGTGTTCACTCCCACCACTATAAAGAAAAATACTAAAATGGTCCAAATAGTGAAGTATCTAATGAACCTCAACAGGATCCTGTTTCTGAACCTCTTCCCTTTTGCTTAGACCATTTAAGAGGTACACACCCTTTTCTCCTTAGCTCCTCCACCCCTATTAATTTATAAGACCAGGGATTCTTGGAAAAGTATCATGCTGGAATTTCTTTCTCCCAGAAAGGGCGAAACAGTTCTAAAATTTGACAGTTGCCATCAAAATAACCAATCAGGCGAATTAAACCACCTTTTGATTTCTTTTATTTGCTCTGTTTCTGAAAGTACTGGAGCTGCTTCTGGAAACACGGATCATTTGTCTCTATGGAATCAGCTACCGCCCTCCTTACGGGCAAACTGTCCAATTGATATTGGCAAAATCCTCCCATCAAGATTCAAATAAGATTCCCTCAAATGCCCTCCCCAAGTAAATAAGCACTTCAACAACGTGTAAAGTCTGTAACAGAAGAGGCCATTGGGCCCCAGGGCCTCATTATCCCCTAGAGTAGTTCTTGTATTACTCCTATTTCACTTGAGAGACAACTCAAGTTCTCTCTGTTTTTTTTTTTTTACTGGATTTGCATGTGGTTCACCATAATTGCATGTCTCAAACTGCAGTTCTTTGTTATTTCCAAATAAACTCATTTTTCTGGGAAAATAACTGGCCTTTTGTTTTTTAAGTGAATACTCTTAATCAACTTGCGTGAAATAGAAAACCTGAGTCTGTTGTGGTAGAATATCTAGAAACTAATCATCCTGATAATATTATCCCTCAAAACCTCTGGGGTGGGACTTCCCTGGTCATTCAGTGGCTAAGACTCTGTGTTCCCAATGCAGGGGGCCCCGGTTAGATCCCTCATGCAGCAACTAAAGATCCCTTGTGCCACAACTAAGCCCCAGTGCAGCCAAATTATAAAAAAAAAAAAGCAAAACCCTGGGACATGGCAAAATTGATACTCAGAAAGGAAATTCACATCTTAAAACTATGCAATTATGAAACAAGGATAAAATAAATGCTTAAGAAGTCAGGGAAAGAACAATAAAATAAACCCAAGGAAAGGAACGAATAAAAATAAAATGGAAACTTCTGATAAAGACATAGAAAACCACTCATTGACTCCAAGCAGTCATCTTTGAGGAAACTCCCTGGAAGGCAGCAAAGAAATTCTAAAACACACAGGTTAATAAACACATTTAACGTGCTCTAGGAGAGATCACAAAGAAATGGGAAGACATGGAATTTAAAAAAACAATGACTGGGCTTCCCTGGTGGCTCAGTGATAAAGAATTTGCTTGCCAATGCAGGAGACACATGCTCTTTCCTGATTTGGGGAGAACCCACATGCTGCAAACAACTAAGTCTGTGTGTGTGTGCCCTTAGTTGCTCAGTTGCGTCTGACTCTTTGTGACCCCGTGAACTGTAGACCGCCAGGCTCCTCTGTCCACGGAATTTTCCATGGCAAGAATATTGGAGTGGGTTGCCACTTCCTACTCCAGGGGATCTTCCCGACCCAGGGATAGAACCCGTGTCTCTCGTGTCTTCTGCATCTTCTTCACTGGCAGACAGATTCTTTACCACTGCGTCACCTGGGAAGCCCAGCTAAGCCCAAGTGCTACAACTATTGAGCCTGTGCTCTAGAGCCTGGGAGTCGCAACTGCTGAGCCCACCTGCTGCCAACTACTGAATGAAGCCCGAGAGCCCGTGCGTCGCAACACGAGAAGCCACTGCAATGAGAAGCCCATGTACTTTAATTAGAGAACAGCCTGCACAACAACGAAGACCCAGCACAACCATAAATAAACAGAATTTTTTAAAAAAAAAGACAAATAGTTGAGAAATTTAAAGAACGGAATAAAACCCAAAATACCCAAACAACCATAAGTCTTATGATGTAAAAAAAAAAAAATTACTGACTCCAGAGCAGGTTAAATTAAAGCAGAACAACCCTCACGTAGACACAGGATGATAGAACAGGAGCACAAATGGGTTGGAAGAAAAATCTTAAAGCAGCCACAGAGGAAAGGCAGGCCACCTGCGAGGAAGAGGCTCATACTGACTCTGGCTTCTCACCAGACAGCAGGGTACTGTCTGACAAGAAAGTTGCAAGAAAATGCCAATCAGAAGTCTCCTTCCAGCTATGCCATCGTTCTAGGAAGTGGTCAAAATGAAATCATTTTATGAAGACAAAGTTTACTGCCCACAGGCCCTTCTTGAAGGAAAGAACAGATCCCTGAATGTCAGATCCTCTCCCCCCAAGGCCCTCAGAACACACGAGTGAAGCTGTGCGTGACCCAGGGCTTCCAGGGGTTCGGAGACGCAGAGTGACAGAGCGCAGACACACCAGGAATTCATAAAACGTGACTGAAAATCACTGCTTCTCAATTAATATCGTTTACACGACTGGAGATGCACATGTGGAATCATAATTAATAAACTAAATGTAAAGAGGTATTTTCCTATTTATGCATGTGTGCCCAATAAACAGTACTGGGTCGACCAGCTAACCACCTAGGAAAAAATAAAATAAAGCTAGATCCCTAACGTGTTTCTATTTTATCAAATCATTTCTAGATGAATCAAAGATTCAGCAGCAAGAAAGTCAGGGGAGAGCACAAAAGAAATTCAGCAGAAAAATCACATGATGAGATACAAATGGCCAGCACACACACCCACATCCACACACAGAAATGTCAAGAAATACAAATTAAATCAATGAATGAATTTTACCTAACTAAACTGGCAAAAACCAATTTCTAATAAACTTTTAGCTTCTGTGAAGCTGTGGTCAAATAGGCACTTCACTATTGTGAAAAAACACCCAAATGCACTTTCCCTGGGGGCAGGGTGGGGGTAGGGGAAGATGAGGAATGGTTCACTCTCTCCTGAAAGGCTGGTTGAAGGGTGTCTGCCGGAGCCCAATGGACAGACATGTGATACCAACAGAGCAGTGCCTGGAGTCTCCTTTGGGGCCAGCTTGGTGATGGCCCCGAGGGAGGGTGTGTGGAGCTAGGGAGGAATCACTGTTTCAACATAAGGGTGCATGTGTCAGCGTGAACAACCCAACAGACAGGCGGCAAGATGCAGACAGGTTCTAGTTGGCAATTTGTGCTTTCCAGTATAAATTAACTATCTCTCAGCATTCATTTAAATTTTTATAGTGAGCAAGTAGCCCTTTCAAAATCGGGGCGGCGGGGGAGAGGGGGGGAAGAAAAGCCTTTAAGAAATGTTAGGTATCAGAGAATACATATTGTGTGATCCCCACTCTGTGACATGCTGGAAAAGGCTAAACTACAGAGACAGGGAAAAGATGAGTGCCTGTCAGAGGGCAGGAGGGAGGGAAGGTGACCAGGTGGTGCGCACAAGGTTTAAACCCACGGAACATACACCATGAAGATGAACCCTGATGTAAAACTGCAGGACTCTGGGTGATGCTCTGTCAAGGCAGCTTCATTGATTGCAATGAATCTACCATCTAGAGTGGATGTGGGCTCAGCAGGAAAGAATATGCTTGCAGTGTAGGAGACTGCCTGCAATGCAGCAGACTTGGGTTCCATCTCTGGGTCGGGAAGATCCCCTGGAGGAGGAAATGGCAATCTACTGCAGTAGTTTTGCCTGGGAAATCCCAAGGAGAGAGGAGTCTGGTGGGCTACAGTCTATGGGGTTGCAAACAGTCGGACATGACTTAGCAACTAAACTGCACCAAGTAAATGTGGATAACAGGGGAGGTGTGCGTGTGCAGGGCAGGGGGTGTATGGGAAGTCTGTTGTCTTCTGCTCAGTTTTGCTGTGAATCTAAAATTACTTGCCTTCCAAAGTAAAGTCTTCCAAAATTGTCAGATGTTAAGATCCTGATAACCAACACTCTAAAGAATCCTAGCTGTGTACTGGATTAAGAAAACATCGTAGGCTGTTCCAGTTTTGGGGAAAAGGAGAATTGGCAGCAGGAGGAAGAACAAAGTAGGGGAGAGGTGGGCTGAGTTGAAGTCCACTTGGTCTGGCCTCATGGCCTGTCCTTTTCTGGTCTTCCATTCTGCAGGCCGGCTCAGGCTGTACTGGCATCTGTCGTGGTCTTGGCCTTACCCTCAGCAGATGGTGTGATGGCCTCTGTCTCAGAGGTGAGGGGTGAGCACCTGCAGCTAGGCTCATGGGAGTGCAAATGGGGCTGGGACACCTGAGGACAGGTTACGCCCTAGTATTGCCACCTACCCACTCAGTTAGAGATGAGATAGGAGAGTGAAATTTTGAGTCAGGGCCACATGCCCAATCACACAAGTCTGCCTGTCTGAAAGTGCAGATCTGAACCACATGAGCCTGCTTGTCCATAAATGCAGATCTTAAGGCCTGGAACTAGAGAAGGGGGGATGTGGCTGGGACAGGAGCCTGATCCCAGGCCGTGGGCGATGCAGGATGAAACCAGGGCCAGTGAAGGGGCGGCTCTGCTAGCTCCCTGGGAGATGAAGTCCCTTCCCAGAGGCGGACAGGTGAGAACAAGCCCTGGGGTTGACCCTGCCTGGTTGTGCTGGAACCAGAGGGAGCCCAAGTGGGTGTGGCTCTGCCTTAGCTGGATGGTCTCACATTTTCAATATTGTCAAGTGATGATAATATACTTCTGTCATGGTTGGTCACTCTGTACCACTTAATGACCAGAGTCACATGACTGACGACCTGGATAAATCAGCTTTGTTAAAAAACATGCAGACAGACCAGCCTTGGTCACAACCTTTGCTGTCTCCCTATGTGGGAGAGCAGAAACCTACCGCCACACAGTACTGGGGGAGGGTGGCCTTCCCAAAAGGGAACTAATGGAGTGTGCTGGGCATTCTCAAAATAGTTTTTTCTTTTTTAAGTTAATTAATTTGGCTGCTCCAGGTCTTCATTGCTTCATGCAGGCTTTTTCTAGTTGCAGAGAGTTTGGGGGCTCCTCTCTAGTTGCTATGCTCGGTCTTCTCACTGCGGTGGCTTCTCTTGTTGTGGAACATGGGCTCTAGAGCATGTGGGCTCAGTAGCTGTGGCTCCAGAGCACAGGCTCAGAAGTTGTGGCACACGGGCTTAGTGGCTCCGGGGCATGTGGGATCCTCCCAGACTGGGATCAAACCTGTGTCCCCTGCCTTGCAAGGCGGATTTGTAACCATTGGACCACCAGGGAAGCCCTGTGCTGGGCATTCTTACAAGCCACCATGATGCAAAAGTTCATAGAGCGAATCCCTCACCCCTCGCCTCTCATCTACTGTCCTCCTCGAAGTGTTAGGGTGGAGGTGCTTCCCGCCAGCCTGCCCTCTGTGTGCATGTGTGCACACTCTGTGTATGTTCACCTGGGCTCAGAGCACACTGTTCTGCGGGCCGCTCTTCTCATAGGCTGACCTGTCTGGGCTGGCACACACATCATGTAGTCAACAGGCTGGGCCTGGTCCAAAGAGTGTCCAAGCCCGCGAGGAAACAACACAAAGTGAGGAGTTTTGAAGTCATTTGGAAGGGCCACATTTTACTGTACTTGACAAAATAATTATCCACAGTGGACTGCAGCTGAAGGGGGAAAATGGGCTGTCTCTCTGAGAAGTGCCGTGCAGAGATGATGGCCGATGGGGATGCAGGAGACCTGCGGGCATGCAAACGGCCTACACGCTCTTTTTAAAAATGTGCTTATTTTTGGCTGTGCTGGGTCTTTGTAGCTGTGAGTGGACTTTTTCTTGTTGTAACGTGCAGGCTTACTGCAGTGGTTTCTCTTGCTGCAGCGCACAGGCTCTAGGTTGCACAGGCTTTAGCAGTTACGGTGTGTGCGTTCAGACGTTGCAGCTCATGTGCTCCAGAGTGCGGGTTCAAGAGTTGTGTGGCAGGGGCTTAGATGCCTCGTGGCATGTGAAGTCTTCCCAGACCAGGGATTGAATCCATGCCCCCCCTATTGGCAGGGGAACAGGACCAGCAGGGAAGTCCACCCCACATGCCCTGGAGGGTTAAAGCAGCATCTACAGTCCGATTCCAATGTCCCAAACACGGACCCCAAGACCTTCCTAATTGCTTTCTTACTGTAACAAAAAACACTGCCAAACATCCTTGCATATGCGTCTTTTTCAGATTTGTGAGAAAGTATTTTAAAAAGATCTCTAGGGGAAGATTTGCGTATTCAAAGGGTATGATGATTTAAAAAGTTGTGAGATGCAGGCAAACTCCCTCTGAGAGGCTTCACCAATGACAACTCCTGTGATGGGACTTTTTAGTCTGGGCGTGAACTCAACGCTGACTTACTTGCCCTCTTCAGACTCCTGCAGAGGCAAGTGGCATCCACATCCTTGTCATATCTGGGGATTTCTCCTGGACGCTCCGTCCGGCACTTTGCCTGTCATCAGTGAATGCCCATGCTGGGTACTGATTCTTTTTTATCTGTCATGTATGTTGCAAATATTTCTCCCATCTATCATTTGTCTTTTATTTTTGTGTATGATGTCTTTTTCTTACAGATGTTTTAGGACGTGACGACATCAACTCTGTTGATTTTTGCCTTTCCCACCTCTAGGTGGTTTTAGACATTTTTTTTTAACTGTTATTTAGGGAAGCCTTCCTTACGCAAAGGTGAACTGAGCCAGTGTGTGCACAGCCAATGGGAGAAAGGGCAGTTGGAGCAGTATCCCACATCTTCTGCACGTACAGAAGTCTTAGGAAATGAAAGAGCGATAACCAGAGACGCAGACGAAAACAGTTACCGGCCACTATGTGCTGCTCTATGGTAGTACTTGAAAGACTAGGGACTTTGGAGAGATTTCCAGCAAAATGGACACGTCCAGAATTGATCCAAGAAGAGGCAGAAAATCCATATAGACAGATCACCAGAGAAGAAAAACAGAAGATATTACTAAAAGTCTACCACTAACGAAAACAGCAGGCATGGAAGGCTCTACTGCTGAGGTCTCTAACTTTCAGAGAAGGCTGCAAACTTGGCTGTGAGGAATGTGTAGTTTTCTCTGACACTGGGAGGCACAGGAGGGCAGGCGGGGCAATGGAGGATCTGCTGCTTTGTTGGATGGATGGGCGGATGGATGGATGGGGGGTAAATGGGTTGAAAGATGTGTGAATGTGTCAGTGAGCTGGATGGAGAGGTAGGCGGATGACTCACTTACATACTTGGTGGCTGTGAGGCCAGCTGAATAGATTAGGAATTCTCCATGAGGGGAAAGACAGGTTCACTGGAATAAAAGGTCAGAGGGGAAGGGAGGCATGGCTGTGCTTCCCTCTGGAAGCCTCCGGGGCTGGGAGGGCAACTGAGCAGTGGCAGGGCTGGCACAGAGGCCAAGGTCAAGGAGAAGCAAGGTTCAGATGTGGGAGGGAATGCAGTGGAATTAAGAAATGGAGCCATAAGTGAATGGAAGCCATACAGTGACAGGCATGTGGGGCGGGGAGCACATACAGGGCATGGCCTTTAAAAGTAAAAACAGAGTTTTTAGTGAACTTGGCAGAAGATGGCCCAGAAGTGCCCCTAAGGAACAAGCAAAGCCAAACCTTCCCCTTCAACTTGTGGAACAGAAGGAGAACTGAACGGAAGGAGGGCTTTATCAAACGGGTCCCAAGGGAAGGAGCCAGCTCCCGTGAAAGATGCTCACCGTTGCTGCTTGCACACTGATGACATCTAGAAATACACTGAGCGCTGCCCACCCTTCTTCTTTCAGGGGTGGGTTCTTAGAAGGACAGAGCCTATGAGGGAAGTCTCGCCCAGGTCCCCTACCCACAAAAGGTGGATGTGTACAGCAGTCTCCAAGTACAACTGGGGATCACTTTACATGGATGGTTTGGTTGACCTCTGTGTCTTGGGTGTCTGGCACATTGCAGCCACTCAGCAAGATGTCTGCTGAAAACACAAGTGACTTGTCTGCTCCTCCTTAGATTTTCCAGGGTCTTCCACACTCTCTCCTCTCAGTTCCGCAGTCTCCTTTGTGCTCCCGAGTCCCACTTCCAATCACTTGGTAATTTCAGAAGTCAACATATTAAGGCTAAATATTAATGTATTCAAAACAACTATTCTCGTTCACGCAGGTATGTGCTGGGGAGAGACCAGGGTGGATGTTCTGTCTCGTCTCCTCTCCTTCAATGGGAAGTGCTTTCTGGACACTGTGCAGTGGTTGGGGGTGAGAAGGAGCTGGGAGGGAAGCTGGGGCTCTCGTTAGCCGAGAGAAGCATTTTGTGGATACCCTGTTGCTCTGAGCTCTTTACAGGCACACTGGGGCACTCTGCCTCCAATAGGAAATGCAAGTCAGAGACCTTGCTCCTAAAGTAGGTGAGCTGTCATGGAGAGAGGGGTGGCTTAGTTTCACATCAACAACAAGGTGAAATCCCAAAGACCCAAGATCTGGAGATCATCACAGTTACTCAAAGCTGTGGCTGGAAAAGGACAGAGGCAGGAGCTACAGAAGGTGAGGGGGAGGCTGCGAGAAAGGGCCCGGCGCCTGGCTGCAGGAAAACCAAGGGATTTAAAAGCAGGGAGGCTGGTGCGCTGAGATGCCGGGAGAGGCTCAATGTCTAGTAGCTCTAGTGGGTTCATCGTGGGACCTCAGGCCTGGTCCATGGGTCCCTTTCTCAAGAACTAGCACCCAAGACCCCCAGAATGGGCAGCCTGGGTATCTGCAGCCCACGGTCCGGGCTTTGGCCGCACTGCACACACTGCCGCCTTTATCCTGAGGAGGCCAAGGCTGTGGCTGGCCTGGGAACACGGCAGCCTTTGCTGCCACCACAAAGCCGCACAGAAACGCCAGCTGCTTCGCTAACCTGTGGCATTTTTCTCACAAAATGCTGCCAGACTGGTGGGTTCACAGGACTCTCACTGCAGAGATCAAGCGGAGTCCTGTCTGCTCTTCCTTCTGTCCCCACGCCCAGCCTGGGCTGGGCCTCCCCTGCCCAGCCCTCTGCTCAGCCCTCCATGGGCCAGCCCTCCCCTGCACCCTGCACCTCCATCCCCAGACCAGGGGTGGAGTTGCGGGGAATGACCCACCGGTGAGGTGCCCCAGCTCTGCTCGCAGCCGGTTTCCCAGCTCCAGGAGCTGCTCCTTCTCCAGGCGCAGCCGCAGGATCTTCCTGGCAGCCTCCTTGAGCTTCCTCTGGAGTCGGGGCACAGACAGGACCTGCAGGGGCTGCATCCCATGGTGCTCTGTCCCCACGGGTCCCCTGTCTGCAGGAACCTGCGAACAAACCCACACGGCAGAGACCGTCAGATGAGCCTGGGGTTGTCGGAGGGTAGGAGGAAGTGGAAGTGAGGGTGCGGACAGCGGGAGCCACTGCCTGACCAACTGTCCCAGAACCCACATCACTGGGTGACGTCCCTCCAGCCTAACAGACAAACCTGTGTCTCTGCAACATGACGCATCCACAGCAGCTTTCGCTCTCACTGCGGGAGGCGGGGGGCGGGAAGTGGGGGGAAGTATGTGATGAAGGTTGTCAAAGCTCCCAGGCCAAGGCTTGCCTGCCCTTGCTTACTCTGTGGCTCCCCTACCCCCTCACCACCAGTGCTTTTGTGTCTTTCCAGTAAAGACAATGAGGAAGCAGCCCAGGCCCGGGACCCATGAGGGCTACACACGTGATCACCACCTCCTCTGCTGGCCCCTCTGTCATAGGCTGGGTGCCCGCAGTCTGTCTGGTGTGGAAGGGGGCTGGGGGAGACCCGAAGTGAGGCCCATGACGGGAACCCAGCCTTGGTTACTCTTTCTCCAGCCCTGGACATCTGTGCGGCTGGGCCCCTCTCCAGTGCCCCCTTTGCCCTCACTCACTCAGCATGTTGCTTCCCCTGCCTCCTCTCTGACGTCATCTGTCCAGACTCCTAACTCAGACACTTTCTCCACCTGTCCTTCAGATTTCCCTCAACCATCACAGGCTGGCCCAGGTTTCCCACTGTCCTGACCCTGACGAGAGTGCAGAGAGAAAGCAAAGGCCAAAGGCAGGAGCAGTGGCTGCTTGGGGTCTCAGCCTGTGGGCCAGGAGGTAGTCCTGGGAAAAACACCCAGGGTCAGAGCCCCCTTGCCTGGGTGGCACCATGCGGCCCTTCAGTCTACCACTGGCCCAGCTGTCCCATTTCCTACTATCCCATGGTCTAACCGTGTGGCTCTTACACACATATGCTGTCCCACCTAGAGGGGTTTTTGGAATGGGGTGGGGTATGGGGAAAAGATAAAGGGAAAAAGGAGAATGTGTGTGGCTACCTTAGTGCCGGGCAGGGGCCCAGGAAGGGCCAGTGGTGTCCAAGGCCCCGAGGGAAGCAGGTGGCCTACTTAGGTATGGCTATTGCAGACACCTATGAAAAGCTGCATTGCTGACCCAGCCAAGCGAACTGGCGCCAGAACGAGGAACCTGCTCTGTGTCCCTGGAACAGACCAGCACACCCTGTCCTGGCCCAGTTTCCTGGTGTGTCTTTTCAGGGCTGGCATGCACCTGTGCCCTCCTATGGCCTTGGAGCCACGGTGACTGCACAGCAGTGGCTCCAGCACATGACTGGCATGTGGCATGAAAGGGGCATATGGAAGTGAGATAGCAAAGGGAACATCAGAGAAAGGCCTTGGCTCAGGGTCTCTCAAGGGCACAGGACCAGGACTGGTGGGAGACCTGGAGTGTGAATTCACACATGGGGCTGCACAGGCCCCAGGCGGCTGACATGACGACCCCTTTGGAAAGTCGCGCAGCCTCCAGGGGTGCAGCCCTGGGGTTGGGGCACCAGCCCGGTCAATTCTCCAGGCTTGGTCCCTCTCTACAGGGATATGCTGTAGGATTATTTGGTGTTATCTGAAGTAAAATCCTGAAAACAGAGACTTTCCAAACCTCAGAACACTTAGAAATCTAAAAATCTCTTCAAAAGCAGCACCCCTGCACCACTACTCCACCCCACCCCTCACCCGCCTCCCAGCAAAGATGGCCCTTGGCCTGAGCCGAGGAACCAATGCCCAGGACGTGGCAGCATTCCGGGCTGGGGAGTCCTGATCTTGAATGGTCCATGTTCTTTCACACAGTGACCACGCGCGATGAGCGGGGGGCTGCAGCTGGGTCCCCCGCTCTTAAGCTCAGTTCCTGGTAAGATGAAGCTTATTTTCATGACTCTACAGCCTCAGCCCACAGTGACACAATGCTAACAATGACCTGAAACACCTAGGAGCTTCTGCACTGCTACATTCAGGGGCCAAGGTCCCACCTTGTGACAGCCACATCTGCCTGCCCCTACCTTGCTCGGGTGCCAGTCCCATCATCTTGGCCAGAATGATGGCCTTACGCAGCAGAGGGGAAGCTTGAGGATTCCTAATGACTCTGATCCCCAGGGAAGGGAGTGCCTGGGCTCCCCGCTCCCCCAACCCTTCCCGAGAAGCCCTGTGGGGAGGCTGAGGACAAGGGAGAAGCAGTGCAGGCTCCAGTAGGAGAGCAGCGCCGGCAGCCAGCACTGCCCCCTAGTGGTCGAAGCCGGGAGAAGCCCAGCAGCCGTCTTGGGATCTGGGCAGAGGGGCCTGGGCAGAGGGGCCCATGGGACGGAGGGGTCTGGGTGAGCAGAGGAACAGGGAAGTGTGCCCATGCTGCCTGAGGGGAGCTCCGCGGTCTGCAGGTCCCTTCTGGGTTGGAAGTCTGGACTTGATGTGGCAGAATCTCATCCCCAGGGAGAAGCTGCAGGGGTGGCCTGAGGCCTCACGCCCCTGTCTCACTGCTGGTGCTTCCTCCCCTCTCCACATACATCTCTCTCTGAACCATCTGAGGGTGAGTTGGAGACATTGCACCCCTTTATGCCCCGATACTTCAGTTTGTACTTTCTAAAAATAGCGACATTTTCTTAGTAATCAGTTAAGAAAGCTGCCCAGATGGCTGACCCAACCCGTCTCAAAAGTGGCACAGCCACTGGGGGTGCAAAGGTTGAGGGGGTGGGGGAGCAGCTAGGCCACTCTTCCCCTAGGCTTGGTCCTCCTCTATAGGAACACGGCAGAAGTTTCACAGGGCCATGGCATTATGACCTAACGCACAGTCCACAGGCACCTCCATCAGCTGCCCAGAGGGGATCCTTTATGGCCTGTTTCTCCTGCCTGGGGTCCATGTCCCGGGTCCCCTCAGTCCTCAACAGAATGCTCTCAACAGGACGGGCTTCATGTTTAGAGCTCCTCGCTCAGGATCTGTTCAAAATCTCATACTTGGGAGTCAGGAGTGAGGCTGTCCCTCTCCTGTCCATTGGCCCACGATGTCCGTCTGTCCCAGTGTTGGCAAAGGAAGCTGATCCCTTAGAAGTGGTGTCCACAGGCTGCTGCGCTGGAAAGTTACTGTCTTCCCTTCACAAGAAGAACTTGTGGGGAGATTCCTCATAAACAGCTTGTCCAGAATTTCAGCATCCACTGACGACATTCCCATGGTGTCACTCCCTTCACATCCATGGCTGATGTTCTAAATAAGAAAGAGCTTCCCTCTCTCCTTCCTTCCCTTGTCAGCTTATTTGCATCGGCATGCACGTAAATTTTGGTAGGCAAATCATAACTATGACTTCATGACTGATTAGTCTGGATCTGGTCAGCGGGAGCCCTTTATGCTGGCTCCTGCCCCCTTGTCATGTCTCTGCGGCGGTGGAATTGGCCTCTTACCCTGGTTCTTCTCTACAGAGCAGGAGTTCAGGAATGCCATCTAGACACTGGCTGTGTGCTCACCCACCCTGGGGAGCCACTGTTCCTTGGCTCCCAGTGGATGGAGCCAGGATGTGTGAACACCCCTCTCTTCAAAGTAACCCACGAGTTTAGCCTGGTGACTCCAACCCCAATTTGTGCCCCAGAGGTACCTCAGCCCTCCCCACCACCATTTCCCCCAGTCTCGGAAGCCTGATGCCCACAGCCTCTTCTCTGGGCACCCAATACACAGCTGGGCAATTACAAGTGGAGCCTGGATTGGGTGGGCCTAGTCTGGGCCAAGGGTTTCCTGTGCCTCCAATTTTTCACCCTAGGAGTGACTTCACCAAGGTCATGGGACACCTAGACCTGGAAGGAGGTGGGACCCTGACAGCTGTGCAGAAACTACAAGACCCAGAGAGCTCACTCAACACCTACCCTGGGAGAACAGTTGTGGGCCTCAAGTTGCCTCAGATGCCAGGCTGTCTGCCAAGAGGTAAGTGCCTCAACTTTACTTTCCACTCATCTGCAGGGTTTCTTCCTCTTTCACTCAGAACAGGCGGGGTCAGTGAGTTCTGTGAGGGCTGCTGACACAGGGGCTCTGAGGGTCACTGGGGCTGCAGCAAGCCCCTGGCAGCGCTGGAGCAGCTGTGGCCATGGTAGGAGAGCAGACACACCACCACTGGCAACTGCTGCCCAGCTGGGCCTGGAGCTGCTGGACTTGACTCCTGAGATGCAGGAGTGTGGAGATGTCTGAGGCTCCTGGAGACAGCACCCACCTACTCATGGCACAGAGGGTTCACTTTCCACTTCCAGTGTCCCCACAGCTCAGACTCCCTCAGCCTCCCCCTCACCAGCCCCTAAAGACACTCCTCACATGTTTGCCTCCACCAAGGCACAGCGGCCCCCCACCATGTTCACTGGGCCAGACAGTGTCCTGGGCTGCGTATTCTCCCTTCAAGGCCCTTCACAGCCCCCGACAGTGGGTCCTGGAGTTGGGTCCCTCCTGTGTCCCTAAGTCACTCTCCTAGCTTGGTCTGTGGGATGAGAGCCACTTGGCAGGGGGTGGGGTGGGCGGGGAATACAGTCAACGCTGTTTCTGCCCGAGGACTCTCAGCACCTTCCAGATGTCATCTTATTGTCCCTAACACCTCCCACTTACGACTGTCACCATCTGCAAACAGGTGACACAGGTAACTGCAGGTCACCATCTGTGATCACAGGTAACTGACAGGTCTAAGGAGGTGTGTCACGTGATGTCCTGTGACAAAAGCCATTCTTTGCAGTATTTCTATAACGGCGTTCAGGAAGTGGGAAAGGAGCCTGTCTGGTAAGCACACAGGGAAAACGTGCTGTGGGAGAACTCACGCCCTGGCCTGGGACCTTGGCCTAAACCCAACCACGGAACTGGAGGGGGCTGGGTGCCAAGGGCCTGACCGGGACCAGGACCACTGTTGGTGGCCAACGCTCCAGGCATTATCGGCATTATCTCAAACACTCTGAGAAGCTCATGAGATCCACAGGGTCTATCCTGGGGGTCCTCTGGAAGGAAAAGTCACCTTGTTACATCCATTTCAGGGCTTCCCAGGCCCTTGAAGCACATGGTCAAGGCCTCCTGTTCCAGAGGACATGGAACGGCCCCCTTCATGTGTGCAGGCTCCCTACATAGTTTTAAATGAGGGATCTCAGCGACCTGCAGGACAAGGGCCGGGTGGCAGCCCTTTATGGCATCTGCAGAGAACAGCCCAGACAAAGCCAGCCCAGCCAGGGAAGAAGACGGAGGGAGGGGAGGGCTTCCCACTGGCCAGGTCCAGTGGGGACTTGTCTGGGACAAGTCCCAGACCAGTCCCGCACAGGATGCAGAGGACCATAGGGCACCCACCTCTCCTCCAACAGCTGTAGGATCTGAGGCCTTTGGTTGCTGCCTGCCGGCGGCGCCCCCACTTTCCTTCTGAGCTGACCCGAGATGCTTCTCCAGCTCGGCCACCTGCTTCTGCAGCTGCAGAGCCTCCAGGTGCACCTGGTCCAGCTCGTGGGGAAGCTCTCGCTGGATGGTGTCCACATCCAGGGGTTTCTGCAGCACCTGGGGGGCCATTTTAGAGGCAATGTTAGGAAGGAGGCAGGCTCTTGGAGGGGGTCTGGAACAGATCAGCAGGGAGGACTGGGAAGCAGAAGGGAGGTACTAGGTGGCAGAAAGTCCAGAAAGATCAGAAGGACACATGACGGTCAGCCTTCCCTCTCTGGCTTAATTCCAACCTCCATAAGATTGCGCCCCTGCAACCAAGCCACTGCACTTCTGCATGGGCAGCCTGGGTCAGCTGCAGGGTGGCCGGGAGGTACGTGAGCAGAGTCCAGGCCAGAGCTCTGGGGCTACCCTGTCCTTCAGCTGCCTCTCTGGACGTCTACTCTCCCAGCATAAAGAGGGAAAGACAGGCAAAAAGAAAGACACACTTCTCTACAACCTCAACTTTCCCATTTTATTCTCAGGAAGATAAGATACCATCTTCCTATTCCGGAGGCTTCCACCAGGCTTTCACCTGTGGCTCAGCTGGTAAAGAGTCTGCCTTAATGCAGGAGACCTGGGTTTAATCCCTGAGTCAGGAAGATTCCCTGGAAAAGGGAACAGTAACCCATTCCAGTATTTTTGTCTGGAGAATTCCATGGAAAGAGGAGCCTGGCAGGTCACAGCTCACGGGATCACAGAGTCGGACATGACTGAGTGACTAACACTTTCCTGTTCTACGGATTTCTATAACGAGTTTGTAATGAATATTTTATTCTTTGTCACATACACCAAAAAAAGTGATCATCTGATAAACAAACACTGTTGCTGCTACTGCTGCAAAGTCGCTTCAGTTGTGTCTGACTCTGTGCGACCCCACAGACCGCAGCCCACCAGGCTCCCCAGTCCCTGGGATTCTCCAGGCAAGAACACTGAAGTGGGCTGCCATTTCCTTCTCCAATGCATGAAAGTGAAAAATGAAAGTGAAGTTCCTCAGTTGTGTCCAAGTAAAAAACAAATAGAAAACACTTTAGGGTAGACTTTTTCCCTCAGGATAATCAAATAATCTGTGATTACCAAGATAAAGTTAAAAGTTCTCATTTACATATTTATTTCCTGTTTGTAGCCTGTGGGGCATGTGAAATCCTCATGGTGGGGCAGAACTGGGAAAGGGCACAGATCTGAAGGACCCCTGCCCTCATATGTGACACAGGTCTGCAATCCCAGAAAGAGAAAAGCTGTCAAGTTCATTTCCACTGCAACAGCACAACTGCTCTTCAGTCAAGATAAGGCATCTGATTTCCAGGCACTGCCTGCTCCCCACAGAAGACACAAAGCTCTGAGCAATGCCCGTCACTAGCCAGGAGTTCTGTTCCACAGAAGACGCAGAGTCTGTAGGGTGGTGTAACCTACATACTTATGGACTTGAAAGGACATGGGAAAAGGGCCCCCTGGGAAAGAAACACTACAAGGCAACACACAGGTGTGACACCACCCACACTAGCTGTAAGAGCTGTGCTCCCAGGGACATCATCAAGACCAGGAAAGGTCTGCTAAGGCAGAGAATGGGAGGAAAAGTCTGCAAACCACGTATCTGACCAGAGACTCAAACCCAGAAAATACAAAGAACTCTGATAATTCAACAGTGAGACGACACACAGCCCAGTTAAAAATGGGCAGAGAATACTCATGGACATTTCTTCGAAAAAGACATACAAATGGCTGATAAGCACACGAAACATGCTCAACACCACTTTTTATCAGTTCAGTTCAGTTGTTCCGTCATGTCCGACTCTTTGCCACCCCATTTCTTTTATCAAGAAAATGCAAATGGGCCACAGCGAGGTCTACCACAAACCTGCCAGGATGGCTAGAGTCGAAAGACAGAAAGCAGTGGCTACTGGTGAGGACGTGAGACACGGGGGCCCTCGTGCACCTTCTGGGAGTGGAAAGTGCACAGCCGCTGTGGAAATGATTAGTGGTTCTCCAGAAAGTTAAATGTAGAATTACCCTGCAACCAGGGATTTCACTTCTTTATGTCTACCTGGAAGAACTGAAACAGGCACTTGGACAGACAGGAGTCCACCACATTGACAGTAGCCAAATGGCGGAAGCAACCCAAGTGTCTGGCAGATGGGCGGGTACACTGAATGTGGGGTTCTTAAGAGGAAGTTCTGACCCCTGCTACAATATGGATGAACTCTGAGGACGTTATGGTGAGTTAAAGCAGTCAGTCACAGAAGAACAAATACTGACTGATATCACTCATAGGAGGCTCCCAGAGGAGCCGGCTTCACAGAGACGGGAAGAGTAGAGTTTACCAGGGCTGGGGGCAGGAAACAGGGAGTTAAGTGTTCAATGGGGACAGAGTTTCTGTTCAAATGATAAAAATGTCCTATTGGGAATAGACCCTGGTGATGGATACACAATACTGTGAATATACTTAATGTTACTGAATTGTACACGCAAAAATGTCAAATTTTGTTGTGTATATTTTACCAGAATTTAAAAAAAACACTAAACAAAAGAGGTATCATGAGATAATAGCAGTAAAGTGCAGGCTGGGTCACTAGCCCCAGGTGCCAGGATGGAGCTGCACTGGAGTTTGTCCAGTTGTCTCACCTCCACAGGAAGAAGTGGGTCAGCTCAGCGCCTGGTTACAACCTGTTCCCCAGAAGGCAGGGCCGAGGGGACTGCAAGGGCCGGTACTGGGTGAAGCATCTGGAGTCACAGACAGTGGTGACCAGCACATGCTCTTGCCGCAGCTCAGTGCCTAGGCTTGATGTGGGTCCCTGGACTCGCCCAGCACACCCTGGGTGGGCGGAGACAGGCCCTGCGTGTCAACGCGCAGCACTGTTCCCCCTGCCCTGGACTCCCCTCTGTCATCCACCCGGTCCTCACCGTGTGCCTCCCAGGGACACATGAGAGGCGAGCCAGCTGCTCCCAGCAATAACTCCATCCTCACAAGGAGCTGGAGGCACAGAGAGGCCACAGTGGATTCCTGGGGTTCACTGCCACCCCAGCAGTGCCGTCAGCTGGGAGACCTACGCAGTTGAGCATCAGAGGGTGGCCATACCTTCTGTCTCAGTCGTGCCACCAGGAAGCTCAGGAGATGCACTCTGTCGCCAAGCCTTCTGAGTGCCAGTCCCATGGACGCTCTATAGACTGGCACAGCTCCTCCTGCAGAAAGAGTGATTTTGTCAGAATAACATTCCTACCATCCTGGGGGAGCTTCCAACTGCCTGCTGTTGCCTCAAGGAGAAGGACATCTGTGGTGTTCAGGGCAGAGGTGCGTAGGTATGTTCTTCTCTGCCCTCCTCCAAGGATGGCTACTTGTCACTGCTGGTCCGCTGGGACGTTGAAGACATTCTAAAGCTAAGCGGATACAGCTGGGTGCCCACAAGGACTGAGACGAGATGCACACGAAGAACCACCCTTACGCCAAGAAAGTAGGAGTCTTTGCAGAAGAAAAATCCAGCTTTACCAGCTAGTGTCTGTTAGAGGCCGACCTGTGTTGACTCCTAGTCATTTGGGTAGGAATAACAAAAATGTCCACATAATCCACAGGTCAAAGAAGAAATCACAGTGGCAATTAGAAATTACTTTGAACCGAATTACCATAAAAGCACGGCTTATCAGAACTTGAGGAATGCATCTAAAGCTGTCCTTTCAAAAGTATTTATAGCCACAGAAGATTTTTTTTTAGAAAAGAAGGATGAAAGATAAATGAGCTGAATGTCCATTTCAAAAATGAGGAAAAAAGCAAATAAGGCAGAAGAAAGGACAGAATAAGCCAGTATTTAGATGCACTGGAGAAGGAAATGGCAACCCACTCCCGTGTTCTTGCCTGGAGAATCCCAGGGACGGGGGAGCCTCGTGGGCTGCCGTCTATGGGGTCACACAGAGTTGGACACAACTGAAGCGACTTAACAGCAGCAGCAGCAGCAGATGCTGAGGAAACACAAAACAATGTGTAATAGCGGATGACACAATGCTCAAAACATCCATGACAGAATCCAAAATCACTCGTTATACCAACAACAAGGAAGATTGTACCTTGAATGATAAAAGACCATATCAAGAAGACAGATTGAAGTAATTCCAACAGGCAATATAATACAGTCTCGAAACAAATAGAATATTGGAAGTTTCAGCAAAGGTATGAAAAAAAAATTTTTTAATGGAAATTTTAGAACTGAAACCATAATAAAAATCTCACTGGATGGGCTCAACAGAAGAGAGAATTGGTGAACTTGAAGAAAAAACAGAAAACTTCCAATCTGAACAGTAGAGAAAACAGACTGGAAATAGACAGACAGAGCCTCAGTGACCCAGGGGAGAAAAACAAAAGTTCTAATACTCTTGCCATTGGAGTCCAAAAAGGAAGGACAGTGTGGAGCTAAAAAAAAATACTTGAAGAAGTAATGGTTGAAAACTTCTCAAATTTGGTTCAGTTCCAATGCTAAAAGGATAAAGCCAAGGAAATCTATGCCCAGACTATCATAATCAGATTTCTGAAACGAAAGACAAACTTTGAAAGCAGGCAGAGAGAAATGATTCAAAGGCAATAGACTTCTCATCAGAAACAATCATCTGATTTCTCCCCAGAAGAAAATGGCTTAAGTGCTGAAAGCAAAGAACTATAAACTCATAATTTTATACCAGTGAGTATACTCTTCAGGGATGAAGGTGAAACAAAGACATCTCGGATGTAGGAAAACCTTGTGAGTCTGTCACCAGGGGATCGGCTGAAAAAAGTGCTTCAGACAGAAGGAACCTAGATCAAGGAAGAGTCACAGAAAGGATAAGGATTCAAGGAAAGAATGGACCATACCTCTCCTCCTGAGTTTTTAAAATTATGTTTGACAGTTGAAAGCAAAAATGAGAATCCTGTCTGATGTGGTTCTCGATGTACACAGGGGTGGTATTTGCAACAAGAAATGGGGTGTTGAGGCCTGACTGGTGTTAAGATCCCCACATTCCACTTGAAATTGCAAAGTGCTGACACTAGGTGACCATGATAAGTAAGTATACTGTAATTCCTGGGGAAAACACTAGAAAAAGTACCTAAAGAGATAGACCAAAAAACCAGATTAAAATAGAACACTAAAAAGTGTTCAAGTAACCCAGTGGAGGCAGAATCATGACAAAATACACAGATTTGTATTACAATAGGAATAGGAAGAAATTTCCTTAATCTGACACAAAAAAGTAATGATTAAACTTAAAAGTGAAGTGTTGAAAATTCTTCTCTGGGATTGGGAAGAAAGCCAGCTATGATCAACATCATAATAAAAAGTTCAGTCAGGGGGAAATAATATAAGAAAAAAAAAAAGTAAAAGATTATCAGCACTGGAAAAGCCAAAAGTAAGACTTCCACTACCTGGGACAAGATGACTATGTAGGCAGAGTGTCCTGCTTGCCTTTTTCTTTCCTTCCTGAACGACAGAGCCCATAAATCATCAGATGGGAGGCTGGAAGTTACCCTCTTGGGCTGATTTGCCTGAGAGCTGCAACCCAGCTGGCGAGGGAATTGGGATGGAGGGCAGCCTGGCTCGGCTATCAGAGCCAGGGTGGGCCTGGGTCAAAGGGTGGGGCCCCTAGGTGGGAAAAGGCCTCCCTCCATGCAAGGGAGGGTGCTCACACCCAAGAACTGGATGGAAGAAGCAACGTACGGAGGACAAGGAGTCAGGCTTCTCGTTGGAAAAGGAAGTTAAGAGAAATGGAAGTGGAGACCAGTACAAGCCTGTAAGGCTGGACCAACCATAGAGGAACAGACTGATGAATAAACTCGTCTTAAACACTATGAATTTCTGTTGGCTTAGGAGATTGACCCAAAAAAATACTGCTAAGGTTTATGCAGAGGGTTCTGCCTATAAGTTTTCTTCTAGGAGTTTTATGATTTCTGGCCTTACACTTAGATCTTAAATTCATTTTGAGTTTATTTTTATATGTGGTGTTAGAAAATGTTCTAATTTTGATATTTTACATGTAGCTAGCTGTCCAGTCTTCCCAGCACCACTTATTGAAGAGACTTTCTTTTCCCTGTTGCATATTTTTGACTCCTTGATCACAGAATGAAATTTGGCCATTCGCAACAACATGGATGGACCAGAAGGGCATTATGCTAAATGAAATGTCAGAGAAAGATAAACACAGTATGATGTCTATGTGTGAAATCTAAAAAATATAACTAGTGAACATAACGGAAAAGAAACCGACTCACAGACACAGAGAATAAACTAACACTCAATGTGGGGAAAGGGAAGCAGGGAGGGGTGAGATAATGGTAGGGAATTTAGAAGTACAAACCATTACGTATAAAATAAGTAAGATACAAGGACACACTGCACAGGAGATGGCTCACCGTGCAGTGTGGGCAGGAACCAGAGCAACGGCTCTCTAAGCTGCTAGCTCAGTTTTTAGTCGCCCAGCCATGTCCGACTCTGCGACCCCATGAATCGCAGCATGCCAGGCCTCCCTGTCCATCACCAACTCCTGGAGTTCACTCAAACTCACGTCCATCAAGTCGGTGATGCCATCCAGCCACCTCATCCTCTGTCGTCCCCTTCTCCTCCTGCCCCCAATCCCGCCCAGCATCAGGGTCTTTTCCAATGAGTCAACTCTTGGCATGAGGTGGCCAAAGGATTGGAGTTTCAGTTTCAGCATCAGTCCTTCCAAAGAACACCCAGGACTGATCTCCTTTAGAATGGACTGGTTGGATCTCCTTGCAGTCCAAGGGACTCTCAGGAGTCTTTTCCAATACCACAGTTCAAAAGCTGCTAATGGGGGGAGGGGGAAATGATATGAACAGTCTGGTCTGCATCAACCAAAACATACTGCTGCTCAAAAGAAGTCAGATGAGAATACACACTTGTAATTCCACTTATCTGAAAATTCAGCCATAGGGTGGCGAGTCAGGAGAGTGGCTGGCTCAGCAGGAGGAGGTGGGGCTCCTGGGGTGGCACCTTTGTAACGTCTCCTTGGGCTGTGTTACTGGGAAGTCATTAGAGCACACAACACGAGACGAGGACGCTCACCGGTGGTATCTGCGGAGGCCGGGACACTGGGTCGAGCGCAAGCATGGGACAAGGATGTCTTCGACGGTTCTAACACATCTAGTTGCTCCTCCAGTGTTTTAAATTTATGCTTTAGATTTTGCATTTCTGCTTCAAGGGCCAGAACATAACCTTCCAAAAAACACAGTGAACACACAGGCAGGGGCTTTTACACTCTCACCCTTTATCTGCCCCCGCGCCCCCTCCCGCCCCCGTCCAACCCTCAAGACTGTCCCACGCTGTCTGTGTGTCGCCAGCTCGCCATGCTCTCCGAGTGGGCCCCAAGATCAAGAGCCCTCAGTCCTGTGACCCCTGATGCAGACTTGACAAGCCCATCCTAAGCGCAGCCGTCAGAGGTGCTGCCCCACCACTCACCATCCTTCGAGCCCCTGCCCTGAACAGCAGGAGGAGGGGCCACCTCTGTGGCTCGGGACGCTCCCCCGAGGAAAGGCCTGGTCCCCCAGGCCTGCTGCCTACCCCAGGAGAGCGCAGTGCCAGCTAGCCCCTGGTCCACGTCTGTCTCTGGTTTTCAGATGTGTCACGTGTGCATCCTTCCCTTTTTCCCTCCACGAACCAATACAAAATTTTCATTGCACATAAAAAATATGACTTAAGATCCTTTCTCTTGGAGGGAAAGCAGCTGTCATACTTTGACATAATCTATAATGCAGACGCTCATTTTTAAGACTCCAAGTGAAGCCTATTTACAGACCCAGTAGAGATGACACCTCATCTTCCCTCTCCCCCTTGCTCACTAGGAACCGCAGAATCTGCTGCTGCCTTTGGGCCAGGCTGGTTTGTTTGTGAGGTCTCCCCTCCTAACCGGGCAGAAGGCAGAATTTGGTCACTTAGAGCTTCCATTTCTTTCCTCATTTGTGCAATAACATTTCGCAAACTTGTGTTCTGCTCTTTTAGCTGCTGGATCTCACTAGATGGAAAACTTTTATTGCTTTCTTCTCCTTGATACCTTAGAGGGCTCTGTCAAATACAGAAAAAAAAAAAAAAGAAAATGGTTAGAGCCAAGAACCAGTGATTCCCTTGTGCGTCTAAGGCTGGCTGTATCTGTGTCTGCCAGCACCCTCCAGCCCCGCTGTCCCTGCTGCCCCTCATCTGTCATGGAGGTGGATAATGTTGGCAGAACTATGAAAATGCTTTTTCTTTTATGTTTCATAAAGACAAGACCCCTGTTTTTCAAAGATAATTTTTATTGAGATTTGGGGACTCTTTCTTTTTAGTCAAAAACCCATCATTCACCCGTTAGAGGGGCAGTTATTTAAAAAAAAAGAGACAGACTTCCCTGGGGGTCTGGTGGCTAAGTGTGTTCCCGATGGAGCAGGCCTGGGTTCAGTCCCTGGTCAGGGAACTAGATCCCACATGGTGCAACTAAGACCCAGTGCAGCCACATAAATAAATATCACAAAAGATGGACAATAACAAGTGTTGGTGAGGATGTGGAGAAAATGGAACCCTTGTACACTGTAAAAGATAAAAGTACTCAGTGGTGTGTAAATGGAAGATGTAACACAGTGCAGCTGCTGTGGAAAACAATCTGGCTGTTCTTCAACAAAGTAAACACAAAAAGAGCTATTACAGATCCAAGAGCTATTACACAACCCAGCAATTCCACTCTTGGGTACAGACCTGAGAGAAGTGAAAACACAGATCCACACAGAAACCTGCAGACATGTTTGGAACAGCATTAATCATAGTAGCCAAAATGGAAACATCCAAATGTCCACCAACAGATGATGGATAAACAAAGTTAACACCATGAAATATTATTTAGCCACAAAAAGGAATGACGTTCTGACACACACTACAACACGGATGGAACATGAGAACATCATGTTCAGTGACAGTCGAGGACTTTAAAGCAGTTCTCATAAATATACTCCAGGATTTAAAGAAAAATATGAAAAAACAGAAATAGAAGATATCAAAAAGAACAAAATAGCATCTACAGAGATGAAAAATACATTGTCTGAAGGAAAAATTCACTGGGTAGGATGGGATTAGGAGAAGATAAGATACCACAGGAGGAAAGGCTAAGTGAACATAAACACAGAGCAGTAGAAAGTATCCAAACTCAAGAACAGAGTGTAACAGCAGAGCTCTAATGACTGCAGAACAACATGAAGCAGACATACGCTAACCCTGATCAACGAGGGGATGGAAAAAGAGTCAGAACGTGTTGGCAAAAAAATTTCAAATTTGATGAAAACCTAAGTCCACAGATCCAAGAAGTTCAACAAACCCAAAGCAAGATAAATACAAAGAAAGTCACACCAAAGAGCACACCATGATCAAACTGCTTAAAGACAGTGATGAAGGAAATCTCTTAAAAACCACCAGAGGCAAAAAGGCATGTTACATTCCTGCAGAAGGACAAATGAAAGAAACTGCCAACTTCTCATAAGAACCAATGAAACCTAGAAGACTTCCTACTAAGATACCATGCCGAGAGGTCCGGCCATGGAGTTGAGCTGGGGTGAACGTTGGGCCAGCTTTATTCCAGAGAGCACTAGGGTAAACTAAAACTGCAAAATTTCTGCAGTGGTATACATTACTTTTGTTTCCAAAGTGAAGCTATTTCTTCCGTTACTGCTAGTCCCCAGCTTTTCAAGCCACCTCTGGCTCCGCTACGCGCCTGTCTGCCTCCTTCCAGCCACTGCTCTGGCCCCACTACTCCTCCTGCAGACATCCAACCTCCCTCTCTGTGCCCACTGGGCCATTCGCCACCTTCTCTGTGGCAGAGCCTTAGGCTGCTTCTACTCAGGCAGGCAGTAGAGTGGTCAGGGCTGTGCAACTGGCTGGTACTGCTCACATTCTCCCTCTGCTACCTCTGGGGAAGGGATCACCCCCCCTTAGGGCCTCAGCTTCCTTGTCCTGAACAACAGGATCCACCTCAAAGTTGCAGTGCAGCCCATTCCCAAGGTGAATCTTCTGTCCCTGTGGATGTGGCTGCGTTTGCTCTAGCAGCCTGCCTGGTGGTGGTGCCTTGGTCTCTGTGGGGTGATCACTCCGGCCTTGCCAAGGCGCCATCATCGAAACTAGTGCCAAGCAAAGAGGAAGCTGTGGCCACAGCCAAGAGGCTGCCTGTCTGTGCAGTGCGGTCAGTGGTGGGCTCAGTGCTTCCCAGGAAGCGCCGTGTCTTCCTCCCTGAGCAGCCTCTGTCTCAGCTTCAGTGCATGACAGATCCCCTGCTGCTCCTACTTAGTGTCTGCCAAGGGCCCACCTCTACAGGACTCAGCACCAACCGCTGCCTGCCGGCCGACATCCACCACCTTACCAGGCCACACCCTTAACCTGGTCACAGTATTAAGGCCCTGAAGGGGGGACATGGGTGTTTTGCTATTATCTGGAGGATTCCAGACTTCACTCCTCTGGGTCAACAGAAACTTGCACAGCATCCTCCACTACCCTGGGTCCCTGCTTGGTGAGGAAGCCACATCTCTGTGTTAAGACCACCAGGCCAGCTTACCTTCACTGGTGTCTGAGGTGCTGCTCTGCCATGCCCCCTCATGTTGCCTCCAGGGCCCCCTGTACAGAACAGAGCTGCACATCCCCCCACTTATTTCTGAGCCCCCGGCCATGTCTAAGGTTCCTGTTCACTTAACAAGGCGACCAGCCGCTGACAGGCCTCCCTGACCAGCTGAGCTGGTGCTTGGAGACAAATGTCTTCTTGTAATTGCCAACCTGGCGGTAGAATACAAAAAAGAAAACTTTGGGTAGGGAGGCTCATTAATAAAAACAACAAAAAAGAGGCATTTGTTTTCTCTCTATGCCCTAGAGAAGGCACCCATGCAAAAACCACCAGTGATGAGTCCCCAGGACCACGGGTGACCCTGGAGACTAGGGTTGGCCCCTCCTTTCCTCCTAGGAACACCACTGCTCCCAAGCCTGACCACTGGCTGAGTGTGAATCTTCCCAGAGGTTTGTTAACAGACACACCTTCCAGAGCTTGACCCCTAGGACATCAGGCCTAGTATGTCCTGTCGGGATGCTCTCATGTGGCCTTAATCATCCATCTTTACTAATCACATCCATAAAGACCCTGTTTCCAAGAAAGGTTGCATCCTGAGGCATCAGGACTAGAATATGCCTTGCGGGGCCACCATTCACCCTGGGGTTGTCCCACAGTCGGTGTCAGGCTCTGGCTGGCACACAGCGGCACAGGAGTTTGTGCTTTTTGAGAGGAACGGCCATCGTCACGTATCGAATGGCTCAGTCACCACATGTGAAGAAGCCTGTTTTGGGATAAAGCTCTGACCTTTTGGTTCTCTGTGTTACCGTCTGCCATGGTACAATATCTGAATTTGAGGTTTTTTGATATTTCAGATACTAAAGACACAAAGAAGACTGAGTGCAGATTCCTATTAGCTGGTTGAGCCTTGGTCTCACCTTGTGTGAACAGTCATCTTAAAAGAAACATGGCTGCAAAGACCTACCTCCAGTGCTGATTCTATTTGGCGTGTTTTCCCTCTGGTTGGGGTAACGGGTATCTCCAAGGGGCCCGGGAGGAAGAGCTGGGGGAGACTCAGGAGGAGGGCGGCCCCTCACCTGTGCCTCCTCCTCAGGGAGCAGCCCATGTGTCCGCAGAACCTGCAGGGCCTGGTCTCTCTCTCTGGTCATGGCCTTCAGCACCACCTCTCGGTCACACAGCCGCCGCTCCGTCTCTTGGAGCTTGGCAACAACCTGGGGAAAATGCAGACTCAGTTCATCTTGGGAGGATTAGAAGGGAGCACGTAGCTCCCTACCCTGCTGGAAAGCAGAGAGCAGACACGAGGGTGAGAAACCCCAGGAAATATGTGGCCGTTGGAGCCAGAGGAGCACAGCAGATGCTGGGGCCACCGATGCATCCAGCTCCAGAGGCAGCTGCCTGGCCATTAGGGAAAGGCTGGGGGCAGGGACTCATCCCTGTAAGTCCTGCTGTTACAAACCAAACTGCCCAGTGAGGCCAAGTGCTTTCAAGTGCAAAGGATAACTTGGTGAGGGCCCAAGCCGGCTCCATGCTGCAGTGGACATTCCCAGCCCTTCCTTCTGCAGAAAGAAGTCAGACAGCCCAGGGGAGTGCAGACCTGATCTCTGGCCGCTGTCAGGCCCTGAATCAAGTTCTCGGCCTGCTGGTACTGCTCCCGCTCGACACCTTCACAGCGGCGCTGCCAGTCCAGCTCTAGCTGCACCTTGTCGCGCTCCAGGCTCTTCTCCCTCTCTACCGCTAGTGACAGCTGCTGTTTATACCTGCGGGGGTAAAAAGTGCCAACATTAACACTGTCCTGAGGTTCCTTTGGGCTGTGATGTAGCTGAGATGGGAGGCATCCCTCCTGAGCTCCCTGGCCAGCCATGTTCACGGGCTCAGCCGACACCTTCACACAGGCCCAGGTTCAGAAGGGAGCAGGCGGCCAGGCCCCCCAGTCCTGAGAAACTCAGCACTGTAGGAGATGAGGTCAAACTCAGTAAGAGACTGGAAGAAAGCCAGCAAACTCAGACAAACAAGAAAACAGCCACACTAGAGAAGTGCGGGAGGGTTCCCAGCAGAGCACACAGAGCTGGAGGGTCAACAGTATGCTGAAAGGTCAAACATAACTCAGTGTCCATCTACTGGGGGTTGGGAGAGATCAGAATGGAAGGAGGAAAGAACCACGCAAGTAGGAAGAACTGGTAGGCTCTGCCAGTCGGCACAGTGTCCTTAGGAACCATGAGGATGTCCAGGGTGCCCAGTGGAGACCCTGGTGTGCAGGTGGCAACAGGGATAGACTGGCCCTAGCAGAGAGATCTCAAGTGCATGTGTGCTCAGTCATGCCTGACTCGCTGTGGCCCCATGGACAGCAGCCTTCCCAGCTCCTCAGTCCACAGGATTCTGGTATTCTCCAGGCAAGAATCCTGGAGTGGGCTGCCATTTCCTCGTCCAAGGATCTGACTAGAGGGACCAGATCTCCGTGTCTCCTGTATTGGCAGGTGGATTCTCTACCACTGAGTCATAAAGAGACCCTAGAGCCACCATAACAAAGATTTAAAGCAACCCTTAAACGCTCAAGCTGCTCTGTTGCCGCTGCTGCTGCTGCTGCTGCTGCGTCACTTCAGTCGTGCCCGACTCTTGGCGACCCCATGGACTGCAGCCCACCAGGCTCCTCCATCCATGGGATCTTCCAGCAAGAGTACGGGAGTGGGGTGCCATTGCCTTCTCCGAGCTGCTCAGCGGGACTACCTACCTACCTACAGCTGGGCAGCAGGGGCCTGTGAAAGGAAGATGACCAACCTAGAGGCCTGCTGACACAGTGGCCACATATCTGACAGCCGTGGACAGCTGTGACATGTGCAAGGAAGCAGGATACTGGCTTCTGTGTCACAGAAACAGACTCTCAACAGAGGTGGCAGGAAAATACGTAAAGCAGCTCCTGTAAATATGTTCAGAGATTAAAAGCAACCACACACACAGTGAGGAGAGAAATGAAAAGTAAAATGTGTGAAATAAAAACTTCATCAGCTTTGGGACTTCCTTAATGGTTCATGTGGCTAAGACTCTGTGCTCCCAATGCAGGGTGCCCGGGTTTGATCCCTGCTCAGGGAACTAGATCCCACATACTGCAACTAAAGATCCTGCATGCTGCACCTAAGACCCAGTGTAGCCAAATAAATAAATAAAAATACCACCCCCCCGCAAAAAAAAAACCCTCACCAGTTTTTCTAGCAGATGAGACCTTGTGGGGAAAGTCTTAGAAGCTAGCAAAAGAATATCAGATTAAAGCACAGAAAACAGAAGAAAGACAGTAATAAGGATAAGAATAGATATTGAAATTGAAAACCTAAAAACCACTGAAAAAAGTCAAAGAAACCACATGCTGGCTCTTTGGAAAGATCTGTAAAATGGATAAATCTCTAGCTAGACTGATGAGAAGAAAAGAGACAATACATATCATCAATATCAAGAAAGGGAAAGGACCTTGTTACAGACTTTACAGATATTAGAGAGACAGTAAAGAAATACTATAAACAATTTCATGTCGGAAAAGTCAACAGTTAGATGAAATGAACAGACTCATTCAAAGGCACAAATTACCAAGTGACACATGCCCAAAATAGAAAATAGAAAATCGGAGCATTCAAATAAATATCCAAAGAAACCAGACACCAAAGAGTATAAGCTGTCGGACTCTATGCAGATGGAATTCCAGAACAGGAGAAACCCTCAGTGGCAGAGAGCAGTCCACAGGGTGCCAGGGAGGGAGGGGACTTTGGGCGATGGAAGGGTTTTTACATGATGATGGCGCTGGTGGTTGTACCGCATACTTAAGTGTATATTTGTCAAGATTCATCAACTGTACAGTCAAAATGGGTACATTTATTATATTTCAATGATTCCTTAGGAGAGAGAATGTTACCTTTACTCAAGTGTTTGTTCTGGCTGATAGGAAAAGACACCAAGCCACTGGAATAAATCAGAACTCAGAGATGATTCCTGACACGGGACGAAATAGCACACATCCTTTTACAGCCCTGGTGCAGACTGGGAACTGTGCTCTGTGGGAAAGACCGCCTCTGACCACCTGCCCTGCCGCCCTCATCTTCGCCCCCTTCCTCCATCACACACACCTTCCAATATCCTGCTGGCATCTGGTCAGGTGTGCCTTCAGCTTCATAGCCTCTTCCTGCAGTGACTGAACCTGAAGGTCTTTGGAGATCATCTCTCTGGATAGCTGAGCAATCTGGGCATCCCAGCTAGACTTTAGAGCTGATGCATCTTCCCGAAGTCTAAACCAAGAAGGGAAGAGACGTGAATGTGGGCGTGGTTCTCACTCAAGCTCTCTTTTACAACACATACACACACACACACACACACACACACACACACACACACACACACACACACGCAGTCCTCAGGAAATGCTGCAGATCAAGGTCTCTTCTGCACACATCAGGGCACAGCCTTGCCTGCCTAGATTAAGAAATAGTCCTACCCAAGAAGAAATATCTACCCATCCCTCCCACTGGCCCAAGCACTGACCAACACCTGTAGCACGCCAAGCCCACACCAAGTGTGTGAGGAAGTAGGGGCCAGGAGATGTCTCTTGGAGCCAGAGATGCTGAGACAGCACCATCTGACACACTTGGGCACCCTTTGCCATGCCTAGCACAGTCCTTCCACATAGAGACATTCAACACGCATCTCCAAATTGAATAGTAAGATAAGGTTCTACATTCATTGGTAGAATCTCGAAAAATTTGATAAATCTCCCAAGAAGCAAAACTTTAGAAAAACATTTAGAGATATTGACTAGAGTAGCTATGATATTAACCACTCAAAGCTTGCAGGGTAGTCATCCTATTTGCGGCTCCAGCCTGTTTCCCTCCTAAGCTGCATTCAGCATGCTGTGGGGTAAATACTATGGTCATGCACTGGCCATTGCCCAGAGCCACAGGCCCATGGGTGGGCCACAGACTGCGGCACAGATGTAGACAAGCCATGGGAAGGCAAATGGCCATCAGTCTACAAGGTCTTAGACCAAAGTCCTGACTGCAGTTGCCTTGAGACTTAAAAAAGCTCCATCCAAACAGGGGCAGAGACAGGAAGGAGAAAGGAGCAGCTGCCCTCATGGGAAACTTCTTTCAACATTTCAGCTTAAACAGGCCTCAACATTGAGGCTGGTGTGCTGGTTAAAATGCCCTTGGCAAAGGGTTGGTCAACCCCACGGGAACGAGATGGCTCTGCTCTGCTCTTCCCACCCTGGCCTGTGACCCCCAGGCCTATGAGCCCCTGCCTGAGGAGCCCTGTGCTCTCCACTCTCTGGCATCCCAGGACCCTCACACCCCTGGCATAGACAAGTGGTAGCTGGGTAGGGCTCTCTGCTCTCAAGCAAAGCCCACCGCAGTGGGCAGAGGCTGGTGTGGGGGGTCCCACAACCTCAGTTCTGGTCAAGCCAGGATTATCATCACTCTGAGTAGCAGAGTTCTCTGTTCATAAAGGACTGCAGTGAAGCTCATTTAGGAAAACCCTTTAAAGACCAAGGTGGGAACAAAGAAGGGGAATGAGTATGGGGAAATGTGCAAAACCCCACAGCCCAGAGGAAAGCCATGCTGCTTGGCAAAGCATTAGGACTCTTCAGCTCTATTACTAACTGAGGAAAAGGCACCCTCTTTGAACCTGCCTAGACACAGTATGCAATAAAAGTGTCACAGTCTCAAAGGATTAAGACCTTTCAAGTCTGAGATTTCCAGTGTTATTCTTAGCTATTGGAAAAAGTCATTTTTCTTAGTATGATTTAAACAAATTACTTCTAGTATGTCCAGATTCATACTGACCTCTTACTTAAAATAAACCAGCTCATTCTAGTAACACAGGGGGCTGCAAAACGTTGGAAACTTGAGAACACGTCCAGCTCAGACACAGCGCTGGTGTCAGAACAGGGGCTGCAGCTGCTCCTCTCCAGGTCCACCCAGTACCCATTCTCTGGGGCAGTGCCTGCTCTGGTCCCATGTAGTTGTTGGGGTGATAAAAGTAGCAGGTGGGGGCCCAGGTGAAGTGAAAGTCACTCAGTCATGTTCAACTCTTTGCAACCCCATGTGCTATACAGTCCATGGAATTCTCCAGCCCAGAACACTGGAGTGGGTAGCCTATCCCTTTTCCATGGGAACTTCCCGACCCAGGAATCGAACTGGAATCTCCGGCACTGCAGGTGGATTCTTTACCAACTGAGCTATCAGGGGGCCCAAGAGCCTGTAACAAAGCTGCCCCTCACCCCATGAGTCAACCTACAGCCAAGACCACATGGGGCAGTATGTACAGGCGGGCAGGGTGCTCATGGAATCTGGGCTTCACCCTGGCTGTGTCCCACCAGACACTTAGCCCCGGAGCCTCGAGTGTCCAATGTCTGACATGGCAGAGGGAAATGAGAGGTTCTTCTCTGTTCTTAGAAGACAAAAGGACATGAGATGCCTAGCCTGCCCTGGAATTCCAAAGCACTCCTTCCCCTCTACATACTCACTGGCAACTCTGCTCCAAGGCCCAAGGAAAGGGAAGCATCTGGCAGCCCTGGGAAGTCGACTGCCTGGGCCCCACGCATCAAGCAGGATATCTGTTCTGAGCTTCCCGTTATAGCCCCTGACCTGATCCTTCATGATTCCATATGTGTTGGGTTTCCACGACTATAAGAGAAGTTGCTGGAGCTTGAGAGCCATATTTTTATTTCTTCTTAATTTCTAATGAATTCTCACGAGATGATTTGCACACAGCAGGGGCTTTGTATGTGGCCATGAATGGGATCCTGGTTCCCGCTCCACTTTGCCAAGACCAAGACAGCACAAGCAGGCCTGTGTTCTGGAGAGCAGAGAACTTGCCCTCATTGAGTCCTGGCCTCCATCCAGCATTTGGACCAGCGCTGCCCAGCACTTAGCCAAGGGCCATTCAGGGCTCCCAGGCACGTGGCCAGTCTGAATTGAGAGGGGCCTTTAAAATTTAGCATCAAAAAATGCAAAATACCTCAATAACAATTTGCTCAGGCAAGTTTAGGCATCCATCTTCATTAATATTTTTAAATTGATTACTTATTTTTTCTTCAAACTTAAACTTTTAATTTTGTATTGCAGTATAGCTGCAAGTAATTGATTAACCAATTACTGTCCCATGTGGAGCAGTGGTAAAGAACTGGCCTACCAATGCAGGAGATGTGGGTTCAGTCCTTGGGTCTGGAAGATTCCCTGGAGGAAAGCACACCAACCCAGTCCAGTATTCTTGACTGGAGAATCCCAGGAGCTGGCAGGCTACAGTCCATAGCGTCACAGAGTTGGATGCGACTGAAGTGACTTGAGCACGCAAACACACAGTGAGATGATATTTTGGACATATTGGGTTAAAAAATGTTATTGAAGTTAATTTCATCTACTTCTGTTTGCATCTGAGCTGTGAATATGAGGAGGTTAAAGTGCCCTCTGGCTCCACCATATTCCTCTTGATAGGTTATATGTCTGCATGGTTATATACACACAAGGTTCTCACAATACGGTCTCAGCTCATCATTTCTCTACCCTGCTATCCACAAACTAATGGTCACAAGAAAACCAGCACAAACAGGCCCAAAGAGACAAAAAAATCATAACATGGGCCATTTTGTTGCTGACTTGTAAAGAGTACGTCTCGGTAGGAAAAGACGCTGATACAGACACTAAGGCTTCTCCTGGGAACCCACTGATGCTGCTCAACTGTCCAGTGAAGAAGCGGGAAGGAACATGACGGCAGACCCACCAAGAGGACAGCGCAGAGGCAGGAGGCCTCCCCGCAGGAAGGCCTGTGCACCTGGACCCTGGGCTCTGAGTCACTGTCTGTGAGAAGGGCCCCAGGAGAGTCTGTCCAAACCAAACAAGGAGTGGCTGGGAGACACACACCCTTGAGACTGAGCCGCCTCACCCCTCCAGCTATTGCCGCCAAGGTTTAACAGATCAAACAATAAGACGCATGACTTTAAAGAAGCTATCCTGAATAAGCTTTGACTTCCTGGTATTTTATAGTTTAAGAGCCATTTTCCCCTTCGGTAGAAATATAACTTGGCAGAGAATTCTCTATAAAAAAGAGAGACAGAAATATTTCCCAAACAAAGGGGAAAATCCAGTTGCTAAACAGCAGGATTTGCAAATGACTTATTTGTTTTAATCACTTTCCGTAAACACAGCTTCTCTGAAGATCACTTCCTTACTGGCTGCCAAGAGGCTGAGTTCAGTTACTGCTTCAGTTACAATGATCCTTCAGAAACACCAAACACAGTGGAATAGAGTGGGTTGTGTATGGCCTGGCTTAGATGTTAAAAAGAAAACTGGGTTTGAAAAGAAGTTAGTTTGGAATTCCCCAGCAGTCTGGTGGTTAGGACTCTGTGTTTTCACTGCCAAGGGCCTGGATTCAATCTCTGGTTGGGGAACTAAGATCCTGCAAGCCATATGGCATGGCCAAATAAATAAATAGTTTAAATAAATTTTTTATTTTATTTTTGGTTGTGCTGGGTCTTCATTGCTGTGTCTGGGTTTCCTCTAGTTGTGGCACACAGGCTTCTTACTGCAGTGGCTTCCTTTGTTGTGCAGCACGGTCTCTAGGTGCATGGGCTTCAGCAGTTGCAGCAGGCAGCCTCGGTAGTTGGGGCTCGAGGGTTCTAGAGCAAGGGCTCAGCAGTTGTGGCGTGGGGGCTTAGTTGCTCCTCGGCATGTGAAATCTCCCTGGACCAGGTATCAGATCCGAGTCCCCTGTATTGGCAGGCGATTCTTATCCACTGTACCACCAGGGAAGTCCAAAAAGAATTTTTAATTAAAAAAAATAAGTAAATAAAAAGAAAGTAGTTTATGGAGAAACTGGAACCCTTGTGGAAAACGGTGCAATTACTGTGGAACACAGTTCCTCAAAAAGTTATATCTAGCATCTCCACTTCCAGGTACACATCCAAAAGAACTGAAAAGAGACCTGAGCAGGTATTTGCTCACCCACAGTCACAGAAGCACTAGTCACAGCAGCTAAAAGTGGAAACACCCCAAATCACCATCAATGGATGAAATGATAAACAAAAGGTAGCTGTATGCAAGCACTGTGATGTTACTCAACCTTAAAGAGGAAGAACATTCTGATGCCTGCTATAACAACGTGGATGAACCTTGAAGCCATCACGCTGAGTGGAATCAGTCGGTCAGAGGACAGACACTGAGGGATTCCACTCGTGTGAGGCCCTTAGGGTACTCAGATTCACGTAGACGGGCGGTGAGACGGTGGGTGCCAGGGGCTGGGAGAGGGGGCTGGGGAATCATTATTGAAGAGGCACAGTTATAATTTTACAAAGAAAAGGGTTCTGGAGACGAACGGTGTGACAGTTGCTCAACAGCGTGAATGCGCTTAATGCCACTGAACTTAAAAATGGCCAAGATGGTAAATTTCCTGCTATGTGTATTTTACCATAAATAAATAAATGCACACATTCATACATACGTCCACACACACTTTCAGATGAAACAAAAGGAAAGAGAATGGTTAAGAAAAGTGACGGGAGAGCTGCAGGAGTGACTCCCAACACCCGGTGCCCACTTCCCTTCATCTGAAACAGGTAACTAGGCAGCCAGGCCCTTGGCCCGGGCTCACTTGTCAATGGCGGCGTCCTTCTCCTTGGCGGCGTCCACCTGCTTCCACTCGGCCCTGCGGAGCTGTACTTCAAGGTTCTCGCAACGCGCCTGCAACTCCAGGGCCCTGGCCTCCGCTGCCTGTAGCTGCTCCACGTGGGCGCTCTTTGCTGCCATCAGCACAGCGTCCCTTTCCCTGGCCAGATGGTCCAGCTCCTCATGCCTGAAACACAGGGAGGTCCCCAGCAGCTCACATGGGCCCCGTTCCGGACTCTCTAGCCCAGAACCTCCCTCGTCCTGCTGGAGGGCTGCATACATGTTCTTTTAGAGGGTACTTTTGCCTACTTCTCTGCTCCTTATTCCTCACAAGGAACCACTGACTGAGAGATTTTCAGACACTGGCCGCTCCTCCCTCCCAAGCTCACAGACCTTGGGAAAAAGAGACTTGAGCAGATATTTGTGCCTTGGGAAAAAGAACCCAGAACGGGTGCTTCAGCAAAGCACCACCAGCAGAACCCCCACTGATGAGGGGAGAAGTATGCAGGTGCAAACTGCCCTCCCTTCACAGCTATCCCAACTGCTGAGCTGCTTTCAACCCAGAATTGAAGACTTCCAAGAACTGGGGGCCTTGGGAGGCATGCTGCATCATGTCCAGCTTGGTCAGAGATGTCAAACCTATCAAAACTCTGTCAGTGGAACAGATATTCATCTCGAAAATACAGGTGTTGCTGACATGCAACACCATGTTGACATAATGACTTTTTATGCTTTTATTCTATTTGGGTTCAGTGAAAAGTAAAAAGCCCTAAAAAATATAATTCTACAGCATTCTCTTCAGATTTCATCAGCGTTGTTTGATGAGATGGTTAAGCTTTATTTAATCAAGTCATGTGATATACTTTTCATTCCAATTACGATCAGTCCTCATCTTACTCATCTTGCAAACTGTTTAGTATTTTCCACTTTCTAGTAGCAAAAAAATATATACACATAGCAGCTGCTGTACCCGTTAGTTTCTGGTAAGATATACCTTTCTTTTTCACCAAATCACAAAAAGTGTTTGATCATGACAACTAGTGAAGGGAAGGAGTTATCTCTGAACGCATCAACTGTGATCACTGGTTATTTTCGAGAGGCAAACACCAAGACTCCAGGGCACAGACACCACTGCCCACAGCAGGGAACACAGGGTCCTGTCACTCTGGCTAAATAAATAATGCCACCTGGGCTGCACATGCCTCTGCAGGGCCATGCAGTGTGATGACACAGAGCATCTGTGTGCACCCTGCTCCTGTGACTTGTGTCAATGGGTCAAGTACATTAGTGTTAAGGTGTCAACCTGGACGGCTTTCAGCAAGTCATTTCACCACGCGTGTCCTGTAATTCTCAGTGTTTTGATATTCCTCCAAACACACACAAATATGCTCATTAGAACTGAAAAGTGAGGGGCGGTCCTAGAAGAGCAGGCCTGACCCTGCTGATGTCCCACAGAAGGGCGGGCTTTGCTTCCAAGGTGGTCGGGGGACTCTATCCCTGCACTGACACTGGAGCCAGAAAACACTCACTTCCTCCGAAATGTCTCCTCTTCTTTCTTCCTGGTGAGCTGCATAGAGTGAAGTTTACCCTCTAAGTCTTTTATCCTGAAAAGAAGCAAATGTTAGAGGAAAAAGCACATAAGAGGCTACTGCAAAGCCAACCTAGAATAACCCGGGACAGGCAGATGCCTCGGGGCTAGAGCCCAGACCGCTCGCCGGCCGAGTCCACCCACAGGGAGGTGGGGAGGCTCCGCACCGGGCGTCCTTCACGGCCACCAGGTCTCGGAGCTCCCAGTCTCTTCGCTGCAGCCTGTCTTCCAGCTCCGCGTTTGCCACCTCGGCGCCCTGCAGGGACTCTGCAGCCTTCACCCCAGCCTCTCTCAGGGCCGCAAGCTCTTTGTTCAGCAGTTTAATCTTCGAGAAGAGGATTCAAAATGAGGATGTAAGTGGAACAGAGGTGTTAAGAGTTAAGTGTTACCATCTTATCAGAACAAGGAAAGAAAGACCGGAATTTGAGAAGCAACAAAACAGTGAGAATCTCCTCACATGCTTTCACAGCCTCGAGAGCAGACCCCCGTGTGAATCCAAGTTGTACTCCAGCACCCCAACTAGGCCATGATCTGGATACTGGAATCACAGAGGCAGGTGGAGGTTGTAAGAATGTGGGTCCCTGCTGAGTGATCCCACTCAAATCCCAGCCACATGCTCAAATTTTAAATAGCTTATCTGGGGCCTTGGCTTCCTTGACTATAACGTAGGGGTGATGGTACTGCTGCTCCCAAATTTGTGTATAATCTGTGTACAAGCTGTGATGCCCTCCAGGGACAGGTGTTCAGGGGACCAGGATCATCTCACAGCAGCTAGAGGTGGGAGCAGATTGTCCCACTTGTCTTCTGTCCCCTGGTGCTCAGAAGTCCCCAAAGAGGCCTCATGGGGGTCACCTTGTGGCAGCCCCAGCCTCAAAGTCCTGCTGGCCCTGGGTGACAGGGACAGCATTCTTTCAGGGGGAAGTCAGAGAGACTCTTGTTCAAGGGTCAGGCAGGGCCCAGTGCTGCCCCTTGGACTGTGGCCCTGTGTGAGGATGGCAGCCTGGAGGAGGCACCTTGATATCACTAGGGCAAGCATCCATCCACCTGGCTGGACGCTGCCCAGGTGTGACCAGCTTGGGTGGCAGGACTGGGGCAGACATCAGCCCTGTTTCTTTGTCCCCTGCACACCTCCTCCTCCTCTCCTGGCTGGTAGAACACCTGTCCCTGGAGGTGTGTGCGCTCCTCACGTGTCCCCTGGCCAGGTCAGTGCTTTAGAGAAGCCATGCTCGTGGACGGCAGCCAGCACCACAGCTGGGAGCACCAACAGTAGACAGGCCTCCTTCTGAAAATAGGGGGCGAGTGACACCTCCTCACAGGCCCCTTCCGAGGTGTCACAGGATTTCACAGGCCAAGGACAGGGTTTGTGGGATGGCGGTTTCTCCTGGGGGAGGCCCTTCCTCAAAGTCAGAGTAACCAGACCCAGACTGGTGGCACCGGTGCTCCTCCTGCTGGGCAGAGTGGCCATCACTCCTGGCTAGGGCCCTGGTGGGCACGGTGGCAAGTGTGTCACCTGCATGATGGAGACCCCAGCCCAAGTACAAAGGGGGAGGGAGGCCTCGGTGTGAACCCTAACTGGCCAGGGACTTCCCACTTATGCCGAGGACACAGTCCGAGGGGCCCGCTACCTTGAGTTCGTGCGCCAGGACAACACTGCTCATGCTGTCGGCCCGCAGGCGGAACTCGTGCTCCCGCTTCTTCATTTCAGACTCAAACTCCTGGAGCAGTTCCTGGAACAGAAAAGGGCTGCTGGCGAAAGGAGCACAGTGGGGCTGGCAGAGCCCCACAGGCTCGCTGAGGGCGAGAGGGACGCAGAGGGCCTCATGGAGGATGCGGTCAATGGTGGGACTGGGGCCTGTAACACCCGATGAAGGGCATCGGAGAGCCTGTGTTTTCACCCCGGGCGTGGGTTTGTCTGTTTTCTCTGTGATCCTGTGGGGTTTGGCTCTGCCCAGACAGAGCAGCTAGCAAACCCACAAGGAAAGGTTAGCAGAGGCCCGTGAACCCAGAACCACCCCTCCTAGCAGTTAAGCTGTTGGTTCCATCTATGTCTCTAAAAAAATGCCATTCTTCCCCTCAGTCCTTCATGCTGCCTGCAGGGTTCCTGAGCAGCCCCACCCCACTCCCCAACCCAAGGTCACGGCTCCACCTCCCAGCTCTGTGAATGCCTCACTCATGGGCTGAACCCAAAAGTCCCTAAATTATTATACTAGTGATTCACTGCACACCTAAGAGTGTACAATTATGACGGTTCCCACCTCATCATTTTCTGAGTTTTCAATTTCCCTCCTCCCCCTCCACCGCCACTCCTCTGGTTCTCTCCTGTTTCCTGAGTGGTGTCCGCTTCCCAGGACACACCCCACGGTATGATTCTTTCTCCTCCTGGGGTTCCTCTCCCTGGGCTGCCCCACAGCCGGTATCCAGGCTTGCCCTTCACAGCTCCCCAGGCGGTCCCCAGGATCCCTCAATGCCCTCTCCCCTCCTCTCCGAGTACTCTTGCAGGAAAGGAGCCCCCTTCCTGCCTCAAGAACTTGCATCAGGGTGAGAGTCCCAAGATCCCCAGCCCCAGTGGGCCTTCTCCCAGTTGTGGGAGTGGGAGCCACCCCCGGCCCCACCTCACTCAGGCTCATGGGCTCCATGTGAGGCTGCCAGCTGGGCCCTGTGACTGGAGCCACCCCGTCCTGGGGATCCAGGGAGCCCACCCAGCTCAGACCCTCCTTCTCCCCGCCGCCTTCTCCGCTCCCTCCATCTCTTGGTTATCAAAGTTCTAAACTCAGAAGGGAAACAGAGGCAGCTAAAGGTTGACCCCTCGGCCCTGACCCACAGGAGCTGCTCAGAGCTTGCTCAGTAGTTACACTCCAGTAACCTCCTGAGAGGGTGAAGCATCCACACCCCCACACTCCAGGGCTCTGGCCTGGCATCCCCACAGCGCTGAAGGCCTTTTCAAGTCCTCCCCAAGCCGCAGCGGAGGAGCTGGGGTCAGGCTCTGCCTTATAGGTTTTCTGGATGTTTGTAGCATCTCCTCTTTGTTTCTCTGACACACTTTTGTTCAAGGGGCACAGGGGTTTCAGTCTGAAGTCTCCACCCCAAGAAGCAACTGCACCATTCACTTGACAATCTGATCCCTTCCCGTTCTTTGCTGTATGTTTCTGAAATTTATATTGTTAGATGAATCCTGGACTTCCACGTCTCTTAAATTTTCTGTTGGACTTTCTGTGTCCTTTTTCTATCTTCTGAATTTATTCCTTTATATGTACTTATAATTGTCAAAATTCTTTCTTGTTCTGATTGGCCTTTCCTCCTAGCATTCTGAGTTATGGATGCAAAATACATTCCTGGGGCCCTGACCCTCCTCCACCCCGCCACTCCCTGCAGGTTCGAACTCTCACCTCAGGGGAGGGACAAAGGAAGAGCCCTGTGAGGAGCAGGGAAATAGCCAGCCTCTGCCCCAGGAGCAGGAAGGCAGCTCTTCTCCAGACCCATCCTCTGGGATCAGGCTGGTGAGAGTTGCAGTATCACTGGCACTGCCTGTGGGGCCTAGGAGGCCATGGCACCAGAGCCACCCGTGCAGAAAACTAGCCCAACACGGACAACCAGACACCACACATGGGCAAAGCTGGCATGGCTGGTCCACAGGGCCCTCCCTGCTGCCCCACACTGATCACACAACGGTGGGCTGTAGGGTCACTGTCTCAGGAATCACCTTCCCTGTTCCTCTGGGCCTCTTCTTGGGTTGCTGGCATTTCTCTGTCTTGTAATCCTGCCTCAGTTGCACATTCCTACTCAGGAATGAGGCAATAAATCGTTTACTAGGATGTTGAAATTAAGACTTACAAAAAGGAAAAGGTAAGGTACAGAATGGGAGAAAATATTCAAAAAAATATATACTTAAGGACTTATTTCTGGAGTACACATGAAGAACTCACAAATCAATAATAGGAAGACAACCCAATTTTTCTTTTGAGTACAAAAAAGCTGAACAGACACTTCACAAGGATATATGAATGGCCAATAGCACATTAATAGATGCTTAAACTCTGATCATCACGGATAGCCGCATTCGATCCCCAGCTACACACCCACTAGACTACTAAAAAGGAAGAGACTAACAACACTCAGTGCGAGCAAGGACGGGAAGTGAACAGAACTCTAACCTGCAGCTGCTGGGATGGGACCCTATAACCATCCTAAAGGACAGCTCAGCAGTTTCTCAAAAAGTTAGAGCCGTAGTGCGCGTCCCAGAAGTTCCACTCCTGGTCGTAGAGCCTGTGTCCATTCAAAGACAGCCAAGAATGCTCACAGCAGCCTTATTCAAACTGGCTCCAAACTGAAAAGACCCAAGCGTCCAAAGTGTGAGCTGACAGAGAATGGAAACATACTGGCACCTCCGCGCAGCACACAGCACCAGCAGGCACCGAGAAGGAACAAGCCGCCAACCGCACGCCATCCATGCGCCTCAGACACGTCACGGCGAGAGAGAAGCCACACAAAAAGGGGAAATAGCTCGAGGCTCCGTTCTCACAGGACTCTGAAAAGCCAGTTCTCACTGCAAGTGGAAGGCAGCAGGCTGGCGGGACCAGGGCCGGGGGTGCTGCTCCCTGATCGCAAAGAAGCACACAGAACTTTGGGTGGCAGTAAAGTTCTGTCTTGGCTGTTACCCTGTTACCTTGGCTATGTTTAGCCTGTCAAACTGCACACAATATGGTTGCGTGCACTGTAGGAAATGACAGCTTAATGAAGCTGAATCTTAGCAGAGCTGACTGAGGGTGCTGTCTCCCTAAGATTAGACCTACACAGCAGGCACTTGGGCCCACACAGCTGCCTTCCTTCTCCCCATGAGTGATTCAATTTATTTCAGGAAATTTGTGCTGTGCTTCTGCCTGGGTAAGTGCCCTTCCCCAGGCTGCTGGGCACTCTATCTGCATGTGAGCAGGGGTTCGTGGCCCCAAACACAGACTTCCACCTGCACATGCACGGGCCCTCAACATCCTGAGGCCTAAAATGTCCGAGTCTGTAGGTCCATGGGGTACATCTCCCACAGGTCCCCTCCCCCTGCTATCCCGTCCCGGGGAAGGCGCAGCCTCGTCCAGGTGCTGAGACCCTTCTCCTGCTCCTGCCACTGCTATGGGTTCTCACTGTCCTTAATCCTTTACAGTCCTGTCTCCAGCGGTGTCCGGAGAGGAGACACGCATGGCTGATATGGCCTTTGAATAGGAGGTCTGGATATAGACGCACAAATCACAGTGAGGGACAGAGTCAAACTGAAATGCATGTCCTGGAGTTAGTCTGAATCTAACCATCTCTCCTGGCCTAAAACCTCACAGTGACGTTACCTGACACTCGTCGTTAGGGTGAGCACAGGTTAACATGGAGCGGGAAGACAGGAGGCCCAGCCCATGGAGGAGCTGTGAGGACAGGCTGAGCCCGCCCAGCGCAGTGCGTGAAAAGCATAGTGCGTGAAAAGCGCAGCACACTAGCAGGATTCCAGGTTTCTGACCAAGTAATGAGGGTCCTGCTTTTGAAGAGAACTGGACAGACTCAGTTACCAGAAGGAAAGGGTCAAGGGAGGCTGGGCCCAGCCAGAGCGTGCAGGCAAGAATGGGTGTGTCTCTGCCTCCTCCCTCAGATAAATGCATGGCAGGCTCCCTCCCTTTCTCTGAAAGTCAAGGCTGGAAGCCTCAGAGACACTGCATGGTACAATTGAAAATATACATTTTTTTAATCCCTTGAGAAGCCAGATGAAGTTTAAGGGGGTCACACGAGTAACCCTTGTTGGGATCAGAATATGAAAATCATTGAGACTGACTGCTCAGTTCAGTTCAGTAGCTCAGTCATGTCTAACTTTTTGCGACCATATAGACTGCAGCACACCAGGCCTCCCTATCCATCACCAACTCCCAGAGCTTGCTCAAACTCATGTCCATCAAGTCGGTGATGCCATCCAACCATCTCATCCTCTGTTGTCCCCATCTTCTTAGCCTTCAATCTTTCCCAGCATCAGGGTCTTTTCCAATGAGTCAGTTCTTTACCTCAGGTGGCCACAGTATTGGAGTTTCAGCTTCAGCATCAGTTCTTCCAATGAATATTCAGGACTGATTTCCTTTAGGATCGACTGGCTCGATCTCCTTGCAGTCCAAGGTACTCTCAAGAGTCTTCTCCAACACCACAGTTCGAAAACACCAATTCTTTGGCGCTCAGCCTTCTTTATAGTCCAACTCTCACATCCATACATGACTACGGGAAAAAGCATGGCTTTGACTAAACGGACCTTTGTCGCCAAAGTAATGTCTCTGCTTTTTAATAAGCTGTCTAGGTTGATCATAACTTTTCTTCCAAGGAGCAAACGTCTTTTAATTTCATGGCTGCAGTCACCATCTGCAGTGATTTTGGAGCCCCCCAAAATTAAGTCTGACACTGTTTCCATTGTTTCCCCATCTATTTCGCATGAAGTGATGGGACCAGATGCCATGATCTTAGTTTTCTGAATGTTGAGCTTTAAGCCAACTTTTTCACTCTCCTCTTTCACTTTCATCAAGAGGCTCTTCAGTTCCTCTTCACTTTCTGTCATAAGGATGGTGTCATCTGCATATCTGAGGTTATTGATACTTCTCCCAGCAATCTTGATTCCAGCTTGTGCTTCATCCAGCCCAGCATTTCACATGATGTACTCTGCATATAAGTTAAATAAGCAGGGTGACAATATATAGCCTGACATACTCCTTTCCCAATTTAGAATCAGTCTGTTGTTCCATGTCCAGTTCTAACCGTTGCTTCTTGACCTGCATACAGATTTCTCAGGAGGCAGGTAAGGTGGTCTGGTATTCCCATCTCTTTAAGAATTTTTCCACAATTTGTTGTGATCCACAAAGTCAAAGGCTTTGGCATGGTCAATAAAGCAGAAGTAGATGTTTTTCTGGAACTCTCTTGCTTTTTCAATGATCCAATGGATGTTGGCAATTTGATCTCTGGTTCCTCTGCTTTTTCTAAATTCAGCTTGAACATCTGGAAGTTCACGGTTTACGTCCTGTTGAAGCCTGGCTTGGAGAACTTTGAGCATTACTTTGACTGCTAACACTACAAAATACTGAAGCCTTTGGTTTCTGCTCAAAGTTGTGCAGGCTGTGGCCGCCAGGGGGCAGGAAGCCCACGCACAGGCAGAGCCTGGCCCAGACCAGTAGGTAAGCACTTAGGGTCCTTGGTGAGGAAACAAGAAACCCATTGCACTCCCCATCCCCACTTCACCACAGAGGTACGGGGCTTAGGCCTGCCTTCTGACCACCTTCCTCTCTTGTTCCTGGGGGCCTCTCTCCTGCTAGTCCCCAAGCCACACCCCTGCCCTGTGACGATGTCCCCTAAACTTCCCTGTTCTTGAATTCAAGGTTCAGCCTGGACAGCTGGCTCCTCTGTCTACAGCCACCTGCTGGGGAAGCCCCAAGCTTCCAGCTCTGTACCTTGTGACCACCCCCCTCCGCCCTGACCTCCCAGCATGTCTTCCTGGGAGCCCAGGAGCCACCTCCTTGTACACAGCCTGACCAAGCGCCCTCCCCATCCTTCCAGTGCAGTTCCCCCATCTCAACACATGGCAAGTCGTCCCACCAGGCACTCAGCACCAAAGCAGGCATGTCCTTGGTGCCTGCCTCTCACCCCATCTGATCTATCAGCGTGTCCACTGGCTCTGCTGTTTAGGTGTATCCAGAACCTGTCAGTGGCTCAAGTCCCCCACCTCTCACCGAGGGCTGCAGCAGCCCTCTTGTGTCTCCCTGCCTCCCCAGCTCCACAGTCTGTCCTCAACCCTACAGAAGAGGCTCTTTTAAAGACTTGACTTGGCTCACAAGCCCCCAAGAGTTTCTCACCTCATCTGGAGCAAAGGTCCTTCTCATGAAGGCCTGGGAGGCCTTCAGAGCCTTCACCTCAGCCTCCTTGAACTCGAACTCTGTTGCTACCTGCAGACCTGGGCTCACAAGTCCTCTTCTCAGGGTGCCCTGACTTGCCTATTAAAAGACCAGTTCCACCTCGCCCTGCCCCCGTGTCACACAGGTGATGTCCCCAGGATGCTAAAGCCAGAGACTATACTGCTCAGGTGTTCACTGCATCTCTGACGAGGGCCAGCTCACTCCTGGGGCAGGTGGGGCTAGTGCTCAGCCCTAACCCCAGGCCCAGGAACATGCCTGGTGAAATCTCTTTGTTAAATGAATGTTAAATCAATAAGTCATTGTTTCTCCTCTGCTGCTGCTGCTAAGTCGCTTCAGTCGTGTCCAACTCTGTGCGACCCCACAGACGGCAGCCCACCAGGCTCCCCCGTCCCTGGGATTCTCCAGGGAAGAACACTGGAGTGGGCTGCCATTTCCTTCTCCAATGCATGAAAGTGAAAAGTGAAAGTGAAGTTGCTCAGTCGTGTCCGACTCTTAGCGACCTCATGGACTACAGCCTACCAGGCTCCTCCATCCATGAGATTTTCCAGGCAAGAGTACTGGAGTGGGTTTCCAATGCCTTCTCCATGTTTCTCCTCTAGAGGCTTCTAATCCTGGGGCAGCTAACCAATAATGAAAAAACAAGTCCACAGTCTACAACTTGCAGACATAATAAACATTAAACAGACTAACTCAGTTCCTGTTGTCTTACATTTCTTTCCTCAAGGTAATAATCAACACTACCATTGAATCAATTCTACATTTGACAAGTCGGTAATAAGCACGAAGATCTTCAGAAAAAGGAGACAGAAAACCAGCCCAAAGGAAGCCACAAAGCCGATGAGCGCATAATACCCTTCCTTCAGTCACAGGGTCGGGCACGGGCAGTAGAGCCTCAAGGCTGGCATGGGCCCCAGCTGGCCCTGAACCACACTAGGCAGCAAAGGCTGCCCAGGTTCGCATCAGCAGCCCTGGAGAGAGCCTACAGTTGAAGAGTCCAGAAGTCAAGTTTCCTTTCTGCAAGAGACAGGGCTGGTATAAAAACGCACATCTGAAGGGGCCTTCTTTGTAGACAAGGGAGCTCAAAGCCTGAACAACCCTGAGTCACAGTAAGGACTTCTTTGAGTGTGGACAAGCTGGGAAGTCACCCAGAGACCCAGCCCAGTGACCACAACACCCACCAGGGCCACCACTGCCTCCACGTGCCACTGACTGCCCTGCTAACAGGGACGATTCCACCGCCACCCAGAGCCCTCCTGAAACTCCTTCTCTGGAAGAGACTCCGACACCACTTGAGGAAACCTCATGACCTAGATGAGCCACAGCTGGCCTCTTGATCGCCCAGCTCAGCCTCCAGTGACCTCAGATGTTTCCTAAAGTCAAACCCACCATAAGAGACAAAGTTCTTTGGTCCCCAAGGACTCCAAAAGAAAGTCCTCTGCAGGAAATGTCAAAAGCTCTGCAGAATGTTTTGAGTGATGGCATCATTGTGGACAAGGGGAAGGAAAGGAAAGGACCTCCTCCTGTGCCTTCGCTGGTTAAGATGCGGCCGGGCCCGAAAGCTCGGTTATGAGGACAGTTGCGGCCACAGGCATCTTCCATTCTGATGGGCACGGCTCATCAGGATGCTGTCCTATCTCGGGCACCGACGCCGTGCTACGGGTGGAGGACCCGACACTCAGGCCTCAGTCCACCAGCTGACCGGTCTGCCCTCCTTGAGAACTGCTGACCCCAGTGCCAAGAAAGGACAGGCCAGCGCAGGCAGGCACAATGTTCATATCTGCCCCGTGGCACATCCACTGGGAGACCAGGGTCCAAGGTCGGATCACTCAGTCACTATCACCCCAAGGAGGGCAGAAGTAGGGACACAGCCAGGCTGACTTCCAGTTCCAGCTCCTCTCCAATATCCCAGACACAAGTCTAAAAATAAGTCGTGAGTCGCTAACCCACGACAGGAGGACAGTGCCTAAGAGTTCACACACTGGAAGTGTCTCGGACTCAAATTACGGCTCCTCGATTTACTGAGGGGGATCTTGGGCAGGTTACTTAATGTCTCGACCTCAGTTCCCTATTTGCAAAATGCAGAACAAAATGGTGTCTGTTGTATTGAGCAGATAAATTCACACACACACACAAGGAGGCTACATGAGGCAGTTTCCATAAACACCTGCCGCTGCCATGACAACACAAGCTCAGTACATCCTGGAAGGAGAACAAGGAGACCCATGTCGTTGCACACACACAGCCCTGCCAGACTCAGCCCTCAGGATGAAGGATGTCCTTCACCCCAATTCCAACATAGCGAAGTCTCTCAGATGTGGAGGCTGAGCTTCAGGGACAACGAGGAGAAATTTCGGAGACAGGTTTAAGTGTCTCCTGTCTGTTGACACAGCTATATTTAAACTTAGGGTCATTTATTGCTTGTTGAAAGAAATACAATTATCAAAATTTGAGTTCCCAGCTCTCTTCCACAGTAAATAACTTTCTCAAGTAAATAAAAGATGAAATATTTATCCATTCCCAAGGAAGGAGAATTCTGGGGGAGTTAGCACAGAGGAAGATTTAGATACCCTGACACATTTCGCCACAGATCACCACAAAGTGGAAACCTGTGATCCCAGGCTGATACTGTATGACCCACAAAACCACAGTGCTGAGGAAGAAGCGGATCCCCCACCCTACCTGCCGCTGCAGGCCAAGTTCGCCGTCCAGCTCCTTGAGCCTCCTCTCCAGCTTCCACTTCAGGTTCCCATACTGCTCCCGCTGCTGATCCAGCTCACTGTTCCTGTCACTATATATATATATATAAATAAGCTCAGTGTTAAGAAAAGTCACACTGAATAGTCTCCAAACTACACATTTGCAGGGTTTCCTTTGCAAATGTGAGGTGACAGGTAATGCTGCTTCTTTGCAGGAGTGGCTTTGGCAGGACCCAGGGGACCCGCATGCTATATCCGGACAGGTGACTGTCGGCAGAGGAGAACATGACGTGGGATCCAGGCTCTCAGGACAATCCCACAAGTGCCCAGGATACAATCAAAAGTCACCTGTCATACCAGGACTTCCCTGGCAGTCCAGCAACTAGGACTGTCTGTTTCCACTGTAGGGGGCATAGGTTTTTATTCTTTGTTTGGGGAATGAAGATCCCACATGCCGAGCAGTGTGGCCAAAAAGGAAAAAAGAAACACAGAAGTCACTGGTCATATCAACAACCAGGAACTCTCCACCTGAATGAGAACACACAATCCATAGAAACTAACACCAAGATGACACAGAGGCTGACATGATCTCACAAGGATTTTAGCGCAGCCCATCATAAAGATGCTCTGATGAGCAATGTCACACAGCCTTGGGACAAACAGAGAACAGAAACTCTCAGAAAAGAAAAAGAAAATGTAATGAAGAATCAAATGGAAACTTGAGAACTAAGAAGTACAATAACCAAAACAAAGGACACTCTAGTTGGGCTCAAAGGCAGAATGAACACGTTACAGAAAAGAACCTGAGAATGACAAAAGTTACTGACCTGATAACAGAAAGAAACATGCTGAAAAAAAATGAGTAGAGCCTCAGAGCCCCGTGGGATGATAACAGAAGATGTAGCGTTCACATTGTCCTCACCGCAGTCCCAGGATGGAAGGAAAAAGAGGGTGGAGCCAACAACGTACTTGAAGAAATAATGGTTAAAATATCCCAAGTTTGGTAAAAAAGAATGAGCAGAAGTTCTGGGGAGACACTACACTAAACGATATAAAGCACGTCAAGGCTGCAGCAGAGCATGCAGCTGAGGCCTGTCCTCCTTTCTCATCGTGAGCGGAGCCCAGGGGCCTGACAACAGCTTCAGGGTCTCAGTCGCCCTGCCTCAAGTCAGCTCTTAGTTTCAGATTTAATATATATTTCACATCATTAAAACAGTAAGTCCCCTACATACGAACCTTCTAGAGGCGAACTTTCCAAGATGAGAACATGTGTTTCCAAGTCCAACCACACAAGCTAGTTCATATGTCTGGCGTCCACTGTCATGTGCGTGCACCCTCTACATGTGGTGCTGCTTTTGGGTGCTTTACTGTCCTGAATAGAGTACAGTAGCACAGTATCTTTATCTCAATCCCAGGATGTCCAGAAGCAAGCGTAAAAGCAGCAGGGATGATGTGGCTAGTACTGTACTGTTTTCTGGGACTTCCCTGATGATCCAGTGGTTAAGAATCTGTCTTGCAAGGTAGGAGACGTGGGTTCAATCCCTGATAAGGGAACTATGATCCCACATGCCTTGAAGCACGTGTGCCCATGTGTCACAACTATTAAGCCTGTGCTCTAGGCCTGAGAGCTGCAACTATATTGAAGCCCTCGGGTCCAAGATCTCATGCTCTTCAACAAGAGGAGCTACCAGCGTGAGAAGCCTAAGCACCACAACTAGAGAATAGCCCCTGCTCACCACAACTAGAGAAAAGCCCTCGCAGAAAAGACCCAGCTCAGACTAAATTAAATAAATATTTTTTAAAAAAGAGATTGTGGCAATTTATGTCAGAGTGTTCTGCCTATGTTTCCTGTAAGAGTTTTATAGTGTCTGGCCTTACATTTAGGTCTTTAATTCATTTCCAGTTTAGTTTTGTGTATGGTATGAGGGAGTGTTTTAATTTCATTCTTTTACATGCAGCTGTCCAGTTTTCCCAGCAGTGCTTATTGAAGAGGCTATCTTTTCTCCATTGTATATGGACCAACAAACATATGAAAAGATGCTCAAAATCACTAATTATCAGAAAAATGCATATGAAACTATAATGAGGTATCACCTCACACTGGTCAGTATGGCCACCATCAAAAATCTTGACTCCTTTGTCATAGGTTAGGTGACCACAGGTGCATGGGTTTATCTCTGGCCTTTTGATCCCACTCCACAGATCTATATTTCTGTTTTTGTGCCAGTACCATAGGTTCTTCATTACTGTAGCTTTGTAGCACAGTCTGAAGTCAGACAGCCTGATTCTTTCAGCTCTATTTCTCTTTCTCAGGACTGCTTTGACTATCCAGGGCCTTTTATGCTTCTATACAAATTGTCATTTTTTGGTTGTTGCTGTTGCTATTCTAGTTCTGTGAAAAATGCCATTGGTAATTTTACAGGGATTGCATTGAATCTGTAGACAGCTTTGGGTGGTATAGTCATTTTCATAATATTGACTCTTGCAATCCAAGAACATTGTATATCTCTCCATCTGTTTGCGTCATCTTTGAATTCTTTAATCAGTATCTTATAGTTTAGTACATACAGGTCTTTTGCCTCCTTAGGTAGGTCGAGTCTGAGATATTTTCTTTTTGTTGCAACAGTAAATGGGATTATTTCCTTGATTTTTCTTTCTGATCTTTTGTTGTTAGTGTATAAGAATGCAAAAGATTATAGAGTATTAATTTTGTATTCTGCAACTTTTTTAAATTCATTGATTAGCTATTAGTAGTTTCCCGGTGGCATCTTTAGGATTTTCTATGTAGAGTGGTGGCATCTTTAGGATTTTCTATGTAGAGTATTGGGCTTCCCTCGTAGCTCAGTTGGTAAAGAATCTGCCTGCAGTGCAGGAGACCCCGGTTCAATTCCTAGATTGGGAAGATCCCCTGGAGAAGGAAATGGCAATCCACTTCAGTATTCTTGCCTGGAGAATCCCATGGACAGAAGAGCCTGGCAGGCTACAGTCCATGGGGTCGCGAGAGTCGGACACGACTTAGTGACTAAACTACTATTACTACTTCTATGTAGAGTATCATGTCATCTGCAGACAATGACAGTTTTATTTCTTCTTTTCCAATCTGGATTCCTTTTATTTCTTTTTCTTCTCTGATTGCCATGGCCAGGACTTTCAAAACTATTTTGAACAATAGTGGCAAGAGAAACCATAACCAAGATGAAAAGACTACCCTCAGAATGGGAGACAGTATTTGCAGACAAAGCAACTGACAAAATAATAATCTCCAAAATATACAAATAGTTCATGCAGCTCAAAAATAAAAAATAAATGGCAGAAGACTTAAATAAGACATTTCTCCAAAGAAGACACACAAGTGACCAACAAACACATGAAGAAAAGATGTTCAAAAATCACTAATTATTAGAAAAATGCAAACCAAAACTACGATGAGGTATCACCTCACACAGGTCAGAAGGCCATCATCAAAACTCCATGACAATAAATGCTGGAGAGGGTATGAAGAAAAGGGAACCTTCCTGCACTGTTGGTGCAAATATAAATTAATATAGCCACTATGGAGAATAGTATGGAGATTCCTTAAGAAACTAAAAATAGAACTACCATATGACCCAGCAATCTCACTACTGGGCATATACCCAGAGAAAAACATAATTCAAAAAGACACATGCGCCCCAATGTTCACTGCAATACTAGTTACAATAGTCAGGACACAGAAGCAACCTAAGTGCCCATCAACAGAGGAAGAGGCAGGGACTTCGCTGGTGGTCCAGTGACGGAGACTTTAATGCTACATGGTGCAGCTAAAAAGTAAAAAAAAAATTTAAATGACAAAAAGCCAACCAAGCAAAAAACGCCAGAGAAACAGATAAAGAAGTGGTACGTGTATACAGTGTACTATTACTCAGCCATAAAAATGAATGACCTTGGGTCATTTGTAGAGACATGGATGGACCTAGGGACTGGAACAGAGTGAAATAAGTCAGAAACAGAAAGGCAAGTAATATATATTAACAGTATATGTGGAATCTAGAAAAATGGTAAAAATGATTTTATTTGCAAAGCTGAAATAGAGACACAGATGTAGAGAACAAACATGAATACCAAGGGGGAAAGTGGAGGGAGCAGAGTGAATTGGGAGATTGGGATTGACTGTAATACACTACTGATACTACGTATAAGATATCCAGTGAGAGCCTACTGTATAGCACAGGGAACCCTACCCAGAGCTCTGCGGTAACCTAAATGGGAAGGAAATTTAAAAAAACTATATATATACACACACACACATATATTCACTTTGCTGTACAGTAGAAACTAACAGTGTAAAACAAATATACTACAATAAGCACTTTTTAATGTTTTATTTTTTGTTTGTTTTCTATGTATTATTTGAGTGAAGGGTACTATAAACCAATTACAGTACAGCAGTGCTACTACCGCGCCCACCACAGATCCCCACCTAAGTACTGCTGCCGCCAAGGCAGGAGGATGCTCTGACGAGTTACCAGCTGCACCTGGACTAACTTTGCTGGACTTACAAACAGGCCTTCAGAACAGAATGTCATTCATATGTAGAGGACTTACTGTAATTATAAGCGCAAATATGTTTTATTACAATAATTCAGATTTGCAACTCATGGAAAAAATTTCAAAGAGTTAAACCAGTCTCCACTAATTTCAGCTGTACTGGGACCCAGAAAAAAATACGCAGGTATGGCCTTGCCTGCCTTCCTGTGACAAACACGGAGCAGGTGGGAGCCAGGCAGCCCGGTGGGGAAGGAGGCCCACGGAGGGCAGGGGCGTGGGGTCCGCTGGCCCTCACCTGTGGACCCGCTCCAGCTCCAGGCGGTGTTCCTGCAGCCTCTGCTGGTACTGCTGTTGCAGGTCCTCCAGCCGCCGGGCCTCGCTGGCCAGCGCCTGCTTCAGCTTGGCCACCTCGATCTTGAGCTCGCTCACCTCGGCCTGCCTGGCCTCCTCCAGCCCTCGGGCCTGGGCAAACGCGGCGTCGTAGCGCTCCAGCTCCCGGTCCCGCTCCTCCAGCACCTGCAGGTTGTAGATGAAGTCCTCCCGCAGGCGCCGCAGCTTCCCCTGAGCCTCCTCCAGCCGGTGCTGTGTGTCCTGCAGGGCCGCCTCCTGCATTTGGGAGCGCTGGGCCTGCAGCGCTCGCCACTCCTCCTCCTTGCGAGCCAGCAGGGCGTTCAGGTCCTGCTCCGAGGGTGGGGGCATCATGTCAGCAGCTGCACCAAAGAGAAGGCGGGCACTGGGTTCACTGCTAGGAAACCTGTGCTCCACAACGCCCACCTCAGACTCCCACCTTAGTGCCTGCTGCTGCTAAGGCAGTAGGATGCTCTGACTAGTTACCAGCTGTCTGGTCACACCCTGAATCCTGGAGAGCCAAAGGCAGCTCCCCTAGGGTCCAGCAGGGCAAGGGCACACAGGCCCAGACTCCAAAGGCTCTTTCTACCCTCTCCTTACCCTGTAGCAGAGGGAACACACAGGAAGTGCAGGATCACAGAGGGAAGAGGAGAAGGAAAGACAGGGAGTGTTGCTTGCTCACTTACAAGAGTTGTTGCTGCTGCTAAGTCGCTTCAGTCGTGTCCGACTCTGTGCGACCCCATAGACGGCAGCCCACCAGGCTCCACCGTCCCTGGGATTCTCCAGGCAAGAACACTGGAGTGGGTTGCCATTTCCAGTTTCATGAAGTGCTTTCTCTATTTTGCAAATAAAAACCCGAGGCTGCTCCGGCCAGTCCCATGTGGCTCCAGAGAGGCAGTGCCCCTTCCCACCCTCATGTTCTACACCTGGAGCTGGAATGAAGCTCTTGAGATCCACCATCCAGGAGCATGCTCCACTGCTCTTGGGTCCAATCTATCGTGTACAGACATGTTTTTAAAAACACAATAAAGTGCTAGGAAAAAAAGGGAAAAAATATATAATACACCACTCCAATTTTTTAATTGTTAGATTCAACAGCATAAAACCACTTTGTCAAATTTCCAACAAGTGTCTGGAGATCTGTTGCTTCCCATGTCCACTGAGGATGCCCACACATGGGGCAGGGCTGCTGAGAATTGTTCCCCACCCGGGCATCTCCATGACTGTCCTGGTCCCAGCACCGGCGGAGATGGGGTGGATTCTCATGTGCAAAACCGCCTGTGGGGGCGTGGAGTGGGGATGGAGTGGGAGTGATATCTCCCTGGTTGACTTATGCAGAGAGTCTGAGGCCATGGGTCACGCCCCACCAGCTACACAGCAGGCCCAGAGGGACGCAGGCTGGCCCAGGTGCCATGAGCACCTTCTGGGACAGAGGGTGGAATGTGAGTGATGCCTGGCTCTGAGAGGGCTTTTCCAGGAAGGCCAGGTGGGGTCTGAGACAGGCATCTGGCCATTAACTTCTGTGTATCATTGTCCTCAAAGCATCTGAAATGTCTGATTCATTTTAAGTGGGTCTTTTTTTAAGATGAAAATACATACGGTCCCAGGCCATCTCAACCCACAGGGTCAATACACATTCACAGAATTCCTCCTGGACAGAGGGAGATTTCTAACAGGAACAGGATTTCAGGGGCCTGTGAAGACACCCTGCAGGTTGTGAAGGTTCCATGTAGCCCCTCCCCTGAGGGGTACCAGGAGCATCAATACTGGTCTTCCTTGGTCAAAGTAAAGCAAATATCCATAGGCAAACTCAGAAACAAGAACACGAGAACCTGAGGGTCTTTTTGTTTGTTTTTTCAAGCATTACATTGACAGTAAACACTCCCTGAACCAGAAATAACACTATTTTTTTCCAAGACATGAAGTTCATTTCACTCCTGAAATTATTAACAAAAACCAACAACAGTTCTACCACTAATCCTTACTTTCCAAAACTCAGTGGAGGTAAGAAATGGACAAACTTTTCATGTTGTTCAAGGCTTTGATGGCATCAGGTTTCTTGTGACGGAATGCTCTGAGGAACCTCACCTCAGACCCCTGCAGTGCTGCTGCCCCCAGCACTGCGGAAGCAGACAGTCCTGTGTCCTCAGACAGCCCAAGCCTTGCTTAGTAGATGAGTTGTGAACTCTTTGCCCTGTGAAAGGTGATCACTGATAGTACAACACATAAAACTCTAGAGGAAGACAACAAAAAAACAAAAAACAAGTCCATACATACCCCATCAAAAAATTATCTATTGTAATAAAAATTACTACTATAACATCCTGGTAGCAATATGGAAAAAAAAAAAGTAAAGGAGAAATTGTCAGAATGGTCTGGGTTTTGATTTAGAGACTCCCAAAATAATCTGTCAGGATAAAGAAACAGTAAGGGTGTGTTTTCTGGAAGATGTGTGCTGGGCTACCCCAGTGGACAGTGGGAAAATGGAACAAGCTTTCTAGACATTTGTTTCTCTGAGCTGAGCACAGCAGTGGTCAGAACACAGAAAAATAAAGTAAGAAAACACAACATGAAACACATTAGGACTGGGCAATAAAGGCCGGGTAATTATTAAGTACTAAGGGCGGCTTGTTAGAAGGCAAAGCACAAAGGAAGACAGGATCCATCATCGGCTTTCCATCTTTCATATGGAAAAAGTAAGGCAGTTTCCCAGGAGAAGCCACTGGCATTTACTAGATCTAGACAAATTCCTTATGTAGTTCTTCCTATATGGGCAACGAATCGTGCAGGGCAGGGCCTGCCAAGCTTTGTTCCTTTTCGGGCCAGTCAGTAAATATTGGGGACTTTGTGGGTTACAGGGTCTCACTGGAAATGCCCTAACTCTGCATGAAAGCAGCTGAAGAAGACAGAAAATGGGCAGGCTGTGGCCCATGGCCTGCTGTGCTGGCCCCTGAACCTTACACAGGAGAGGCTCTTATCAGCAACTGTGTGACAAATACTGTCTTTTCTTAAGACAGGTCATTGCACCCCTAATCCTCAGGGGTCCGAGATGAGCTCAATTCGGACACAAATATCCATCCACAACTCTTGCCTGGGGTCCACTGGGAGTGTGGGCCAGGCTCACGGAGGGGAAGAGACGCACGCACTTCCAGCCCAGCCAGTCTCAGGGTTACTGCACCAGAGAGGAGGCACAGAGGGGAGTCCCCGCCCCACCCCTCAGGGAGAGGGCACAGGCACAAGAGGCTGAGAGAGCGGGAGGAGAGTGCAGGGCCCTGTGATGCTGAGATAGAGTAACAGATATAAACACTGGTCTTCACCCACGGTTCCTGGCATCAGGCTCCTAAAACCCTTATTTCCTAAATGACAGGAGCTAAACAGGTATCTTTAGTTATACTGAGTTTTTGTTCCTAGTTCCTAGAAAAAACTGGGTGAAACGATGTCTCCCATTATTCATAACAAACCTCTTTCAACCACACCTGAGTCAGTTAATGATGTAAGTTTGAAAAGCCCTTAGATAACCAATGAATGAGGGCTGGTTGCCAGCAGAACTAACCACAGGATTAGAGGGTTGAAACTTGCAGCTCCACCTCCCAACTTTCAGGGAGCTGAGAGGAGCTGGAGGCTGAAATCAATTACCAATGGCTAACGGACCAGTACTTTGGCCACCTCATGTGAAGAGTTGACTCACTGGAAAAGACCCTGATGCTGGGAGGGATTGGGGGCAGGAGGAGAAGGGGACGCCAGAGGATGAGATGGCTGGATGGCAGCACTGACTCGATGGACGTGAGTCTAAGTGAACTCCAGGAGTTGGTGATGGACAGGGAGGCCTGGCGTGCTGCGGTTCATGGGGTCGCAGAGTCGGACACGACTGAGCGACTGAACTGAACTGAACTGAACGGTTTAATCAGCCTGTATAATCTGGTCAGGATTGTCAAAATCCTGCCAGTTGGGCCTCCAACCCATGATTTGCACAGGATTGCCAAACAATCCAGAGAAGGGGATGGCACCCCACTCCAGTACTCTTGCCTGGAAAATCCCATGGATGGAGGAGCCTGGTGGGCTGCAGTCCATGAAGTCTCGAAGAGTTGGACATGACTGAGCGACTTCACTTTCACTTTTCACTTTCATGCNAGAGTCGGACACGACTGAGCAACTGAACTGAACTGAACTGAACGGTTTAATCAGCCTGTATAATCTGGTCAGGATTGTCAAAATCCTGCCAGTTGGGCCTCCAACCCATGATTTGCACAGGATTGCCAAACAATCCAGAGAAGGGGATGGCACCCCACTCCAGTACTCTTGCCTGGAAAATCCCATGGATGGAGGAGCCTGGTGGGCTGCAGTCCATGAAGTCTCGAAGAGTTGGACATGACTGAGCGACTTCACTTTCACTTTTCACTTTCATGCACTGGAGAAGGAAATGGCAACCCACTCCAGTGTTCTTGCCTGGAGAATCCCAGGGAGGGGGAGCCTGGTGGGCTGCCGTCTATGGGGTGGCACAGAGTTGGACATGACTGAAGCGACTTAGCAGCAGCAGCAGCAGCAGCCAAACAATCTAGGCACAAGTGCATTTCTTTAAAGGAGGTTACTCAACCAAAAGACATCTTCCAAACCCAGATTCCCCAAACCCAAAACCTGTCTCTTTGCTGTAAAACAAAACTAAGCACCAAATCTCAGTAGCACCTTCCTGGAGAGATTCAGGGGTCAGGCCCTGGAAAAAAATAGACCAGACAGCTGCTAAGATTTGTCTACAGTCTTTGAGGACCGGCAAGGGGCTGACTAGCCACAGGTAAAAAGTCCCTCTGGACTTAACCTCCTGGCTGGCAACTAGGTTCATTTTGCCCCCATACAACAAAACTCCCTTAGACAAAAAGGTTTGCAGTCTTTATTTGCAAGATAGTCAAGCGACCAATGGATTTCAAATCCACCTCCCCAGAGGCAAGCGGCTTGAGGTATTTATGAGATCAGGAATGAAGAAGCAGAGGGCTCCGAGGTGTGGGGAGCATGAGGAAAGGGGATTGAAAAATGGGACTTCCCTCGTGGTCCAGTGGCTGAGACTGTGCACTCCCAATGCAGGGCACCTGGATTCAATCCCTGGTCAGGGAACTAGATTCTGCAAGCAATGACCAAGACTCAGTGCAGTCAAATAAGTCAATATTAAAGAGAAGAAGATTGGTAATCGACCTTCACAGTTATCCTAGTTATTATTATCCACAGTATTCTAGTTACACACTAGGATACAGGCCTCTGCATGTTTTCATAAGTTTATTTTAAATTCATTAACTCAGTGGCTGCATCAGGTCTTAGTTGCGACATGCAGGGTACTTTATTACGGGGTCTGAGCTTCTCTCGAGTTGTGGTGCACGGGCTCCAGAGCATGCGGGCGCAGTAGTTTCATGGACCAGGGACCAGACCCTCAGGGAAGTCCCCCTCTGCACGTGTTGAGGGTGGGGTTTTCGATTCTCTGATGTCAAAAGGTCACCAAGAGGACATTTCTACTTGTCCTTTTGGAGGGTTGGCGATCCTATTCAGTCTTAACTGGCTCAGCTCAAACTAGATGCAGCTGACTCAAGTCCTGGAAAACAACTCAGGCAAACATTGTTTAGGTTACATGTTGCTGGCAGGATATCCAAGTCTTAAAACCACCTTGATCAGTGAAGGCAGGTGAACAGGCTTGAATAATTATTATGCATGGTTTCAAAAGCACCCATAAAAATCCCTGAACTACCAGATTTGGAGAGCCTCTTGGCTGGTGAAGGTGTGGAGACACGGAGGACAGTCTGCTGGGAGAGAGGGGGTGCGAGCTCCCAGCCCCTCCCGCTCACCTTGTCTTGTACAGCTCTTCCATCTGGCCGCTCAGAGTTGTGTCCACTTACAGTAAACCAGTGATCTCGTATGTGAACACTTCCCAGAGTTCTGTGAGCTGCTCCAGGACATTATTGAACCTGAGGAGAGGGGTCCTGTCCTGATTCAGAGCAGCTGGGAGAAGCACAGACGACAACAAGGGCTTCCCATTCCTCAGTCTGCTTACAACACCTGGATCACCACCTTCAGGGCTGGGAGGTGCCTAATCTTGCTTGTCAGTCAGCTGCCCCTCNAGCTGCTCCAGGACATTATTGAACCTGAGGAGAGGGGTCCTGTCCTGATTCAGAGCAGCTGGGAGAAGCACAGACGACAACAAGGGCTTCCCGTTCCTCAGTCTGCTTACAACACCTGGATCACCACCTTCAGGGCTGGGAGGTGCCTAATCTTGCTTGTCAGTCAGCTGCCCCTCTGCCTGGAAACTGGCATGTAGGCACCTTCCTGTCACTGAGACCAACTCAAGTGTCACTCCAGGAAATCCTCCCGAATCTTCAACCAAAACTGGTGCAAGGACGGAGCCCTAATCACATTCAAATCCTCTGCTTGGCACTTATCAGAAGCCGGTGGCTTACTGCTTAGGCGTCATTCTTTCCTACGTGTTCCACACGGCATCCCATACTTGGAACTCCAGCACACAGGAGGCGCTCAACGTGCTAAACAACTAAATGGAAAAAAACTATCCCAGGACAACCATAAACGNATCCTCTGCTTGGCACTTATCAGAAGCCGGTGGCTTACTGCTTAGGCGTCATTCTTTCCTACGTGTTCCACACGGCATCCCATACTTGGAACTCCAGCACACAGGAGGCGCTCAACGTGCTAAACAACTAAATGGAAAAAAACTATCCCAGGACAACCATAAACGTGGGGCTCTGGGGCTAGAGCAGAGGAACTGGGGGAAGGCAGGTATCTCTGCTCCCCCGGGGCCCTTCCAAACCCTTCCTCCTCCAAAGGCTCAGCTTCCTTAAAGTGCCCATAGCCCTGTGTGCTCCACCACAGAGGACAGCCCTGCATCCGCTGAGTTCGCCTGGCCCACCTCTGCCACCCCGTCCATGGCTTCCCCCACTCCAAAATACCCTAGCCCCCCACACTCTGATCACCAGCCCTCACCCTTCAGCTCCGGTCACTCTAGATGGACAATAACTTGAGCTTTACAGGTGTTACTGGAGGTATCAATGAACTACAGGAAAACCGACATTCACTTTAACAAGTTTTGAATTCAGTAAAAAACTGGAGTTATTGGCTTCAAATTCAATCAGGTGCCAAGTATTTCCCCGATGCAGACAGCCGAGGGGATTCCCCAAGTATGTCCTGCCATATGTCCCAAGTACACTGTTCTGTTCCCCAATTCCTGGCACACTGAAGCAGAGAACAAATGCTTGCTTCTACTCCATGCAGGATGTATATCATTGTAGCCAGAGAAACATGATATTAAGTACTGTAAAATTCGCATAGACACAGCAAACTTTCTTAAATCCATTCATTTAACAAGTATTTATTCAGCACTCACTACATGTCAGGAGCTGTTTCACCTACTGGAGATATAGGGGCCAGGTCCCCACCCCAGCGAACTGTCATCCTTGCTGGGACAAGACAATGGTGCACGGGAACAAAGGGAGGAGTGGCTCCTCCCACTTCTGGGAGTGGCTGGAGGCCCCAGACTACAGCAGGAAATGGCAGGAAGTGGCTCTGCTTAGCCTTCAAGAGGCTCACATCCTGCTCAGCTGTGGCCCCTGCCCTGGTGCAGGGTGCCCAGGACCACTGGGAAACCAGGGTTCCGGCAGGTCAGGCTGGCCACCAAGTTCAGGCAAAGTCCAGTGTGAGATAACAAGGCGATTCGGTGAGCTCCAAAATTTCAGGTTTACCCACGCTAACTGGACATCTAATGACTGGCCCCCTGCTGACCCCAACATATGCACAAACCCGACTGCCTACGGTGGGGCTGTGTGAATGCAAGCTGCTGGGTGGCCTAGCGAGTTCTGGGGTCTGGCAAAGGACTCACTTGTCAACAGAAATCATGCATTCACAGGCTACCCACATACCTATGCACAATCACAGGCAAAGAATCAGTTTTTAAGCAAATATACAGCTTTAAATGATACTGATGCCACTGTTATCATTGATGAAGTGCCCGTGAGTCATCACTGTGGTTCTTTATGGAGGCAGCAGCCCAAGGTCTGTGAGGTCAATAGGGCTCCCTCTTCTGAGGACTCCCGTAGGCTTGCTTCTTGTCACCCATGGGAATAAAAATCTAGGATAAAAATCTGATCATGTGATACTGTGCCCAAGGCACATGGCCTTGTTGAAAAAAAAGTTCAACCTGTTTGGCACAGTATATGAAGACATCTAGGGGGCTTCTCTGGTGGCTCAGTGGTAAAGAATCCGCCTACCAATGCAAGAGACACGGATACGACCCCTGATCCGGGAAGATCCCACATGCCTCAGAGCAACTAAGCCTGTGTGCCACAACTATTGAGTCTGTGCTTAGAGCCAGCAAGTCACAACGGCCGAGCCCACGTGCTGCAACTGATGAAGCCAGCATGTCCTAGAGCCCATCCTCCACAACAAGAGAAGCCACCGAAATGAGAAGCTCGCACTGCAGCTGGAGAGTAGCCCTGGCTCTCTGCAACCAGAGAAAAGCCCACACAGCAGTGGAAACCCAGCACTGCCAAAAAATAAATAAAATCCCCAGAAAGAAACCAGCTTCTACTGTGCGCGCTCCACTGCACCCCGACATGCCCGGCGCTCGCACCCCCTTCCTTCCCACTCCAACACAGACAGCCTGCCCTGCTTCCGTTACAAATCCTAAAAGCGCCGAGGCTGAGATTAACGGCTTTTATTAAACACCAGATTCAAAATCTGGACCCAATCTGTCTGTCAGCCAGCAGGCATCCCCAGCAAGCATCCAGTTTCCGGGAGGGACCAAACAAAACTGGGGAAACTGGTAGGTGGTAAGTGGGGAGCCCGCTGTCAACTCAGCTTGGCCCATAGCACTCACGGTCTTCAAAGAGAACCAGTGGGCTCAGCGGGACTATGCTAGGTTGTCTCATCACTCTGATGTTCTCATCTGTAAAATGCTGAGCTTTCTAAACTTCGTGGTTTTTTTTTTTTTTTTTAATCTAAAGAAGAGTAATCTGTCAGTTCTAAAAGGCACTTAAGAGGGAAATTACTCCTCATGAAAGCCTTGGTTTCCCAAACATGGAAAGTTTGCAGGCTGCAAACAGACACAAGCAGCAGATGCCCCATCTGGAAGAACACCTCAGTCCTGAGTGAGTTGGAATGCACCCCTGGTGCACCGACACTGCCAGGCTACACAGTAGACAGCAGACAGTGTGGAAGAGCTTGGGCACTCACTCACTCTCTTACCCAAAACCCAGCAGTGGCCTGCAGCGGTTGACCATCCTTGTCAGATCAAAGGGACCAGCGAGAAAAAGGCTCAGAAGTCGGTGTGTCCAGGCAGTGAGAGACTTGGAGGTGTCTCTTCACAGATGTGAGGAGGACCCATGGCCAAGCATCTCCTGACAGCCAGTAACATACTTAAAAAGAGTTTGGGGCAAAGGATGAGTCCTAAGGAATTATGAAAAGGAGCTCCATGGAAGAGAAAAAGCTTTCCAAGCCAAGTGGGCTCTGCAGAGGGGCCTGCCCTGCCCTGCTCTGCCCTGGCAGGGCCCCACCTCTCTGGCATGCTGCCTGTTGGGACTGCGAGCCAGATGTATAGGGCAGGAGCCTGGGAGAATGATTCTGTCCTTGCCAATCTCAGCCCTTGCCAAGATGACCAAGTCATTAGAGCAACGCACGTCAAAGTCAGAGAGGAACTCAGGCTACCTGACTGCAGACAGCACAATGGAACTGATCATACTTTTGTTCATCTGACCAAAAACTCAGAGCAACTGCTTTAGAATAAACATTGACAAGTACTTAACTGAAAATACATTGCATGACCTCAATAAAACCTAAGCAGTTACACAAAACGCCATTTGTAAGGGCTCAAAGTCAGATACAGAATGTTGTCTTACTGGTGCTCTGTAAATATATTTAATAAGCTCAATCTATGAAACATGTTTGTGGGACTTGAAAGAAAGTCCAGAGGTGGCTCATCTCTGTACTGGGGACAAAGGACTCAAGGCTGGCACCCTCTGGAACCCCCGAGTGAACAAAGCTCAGTACAGGTGATCATTAAGGGGGTCAAGAGGGTGAAAATTATGGGCCTGTGACTCCTGTCCTTCACTGACTGCCAAAGAGCACCCACAACCATTTGTAAAACCTGAGGTGAGAGAAGAGCAGCAGATGGATCTTAATTCCATCACCAGAACTTGCTGGGGATGAGGGATACTGCTCAAGTGAGGAGAATATAGCGCTTTTTTTATCCGAATTTACAGCTGCCAAATTGCCATGCCTCCCCCACCCCGCCCCAAAAAAGCAAATAAATGATAGGAGATAAGTTGAACAGTCTTGTAGTTAAGAGCTGATATCTGCTCATACTTTTAGAACCATATAAATGTTTCACATACCAAGACTTAAAATCCATAAGGACTTGGGAATTCCCTGGCAGTCCAGTAGTTAGGACTCCGTGCTTTCACCGAGGGCCCAGGTTCAATCCCTGATTGGGGAACTAAGATCCCACAAACTGCACAGCACAGGGGGTGGGGGTAGGGGGTGGAATCAATAAGGACTCAAAGTGAAATATAACCAGAAACAAATGAACCTCTTTATTACAAATTAATAACATAAATACACCAAGGCAACTTTGTAAAATAGATTTTGACTACATATTTAAAGAAAAAAACAATCACATGCAAATATCATACTCTCCTTAAGGTTTGTTTTTCACAGAAATATGGCTTGACAATACTGAAACTATATGCGGTCTAGGACTGAGCAAAACGTTAAGCATACTGAGGACAATAGGGCTGCCCTGTGGCTCAAAGTAAAGAATCCGCCTGCCAGTGCAGGGGATGTGGGTTCGATCCCTGGGTCAAGACGATCCCCTGGAGAAGGAAATGACAACCCACTCTAGTATTTTTGGCTAGAGAATTCCATGGACAAAGCAGCCTGGTGGGCTATAGCCCCTGGGGTTGCAGAGAGTCAGATATGACTGGGGGACAAAGACCAGACCAGACTGAGACAACGGGAGCCAGAGTTAGAGAGCCAAAAGGGATGTATTAATAGAAAGAACCCTGTGGTGATGGATTGAAATTGGAGGTATAAACTCAGTTTTGAATATATATACAGATATATGGATATAGAAATAGATACAGATGTATAGTGTACACAAATTTATGCTTCCTAGTGCTGCCCATTGAGAAAGCCAAACGTAATAACCCTCCAGTAGCAATGAACGTACCTCCAAAGATCTTGGTTACTAAAAAAAAAAAATCTTCTAAATTAAAAGGAACCAACACTCCTTAGAGAAATTGCTGATTCCAGGTTAGGTCAAGGAAAGCACAAGATTGAGTCCAGATTATCCTATGGTACCAGAAAATAAGGAAGTTGCTCAAAATGTTGGGGATAGGCTAAAAAGGACACGGAAACCAACCTGAATGGGCCAAATCTGCACAACAGAGCAACAAAATAAATGATAGTAATGGATTTCTGTGTGTGCATGCTCAGTCTTGTGTGATTCTTTGCAACCCCATCGACTGTAGCCGGCCAGGGTCCTCTGTCTGTGGAATTTTCCAGGCAAGAATACTGGAGTGGGTTGCCATTTCCTGCTCCAGGGGATATTCCTGACCCAGNTCACCAAGTCATCCCCTTGTCAGCAGGGCAACAGCTAGTATTAAAAAAGTGCACAAATGTCTTGTGGGCCCGGTGTCAAAGTAAAGGGTTCTGTCAGAGCATTTTAAGATGTGCGTGTGAGCATGCGTGCTCAAGTCATGCCTAACTCTTTGTGACCTATGAACTCTAGCCCACCAAGTTCTTCTGTCCATGGGATTCTCTAGGCAAGAATACTTATGTAGGTTGCCATTTCCTCCTCCAAGGGCTTTTTCCAACCCAAGGATCAAATCCAGGATGGCAGGTGGATTCTTTACCACTGAGCCACCTCTGAAGCCCTTTTAAGATGTGGTCAATGTATTAATGACACCATTGCTACTGAATAATGGATTCCATTTGTTATTTTCTTCAGCAAACCTCTATTAAATTCTTATTCTGTGGCTTACACAGGTGCTAGAAAGAGAACATGGCTTAGGGATGGCATTATGAAAATTTTTCATTTAGGACAGGGTTTGGAAAATTATAGCTTACAGACCAAATCTAACTTGCAGCCTGTTTTAGTAAATAAACTCTTATTGGAACACAGCCATACTCATGTATTTATATATTGACCATGGTAGCTGCTTTGGCTAAGTGAAGTTACAACAGAGATCATATGAACCACAAAGCCTAAAACTTTTAAGATCTGACTTTTTTAGGAAAAATGAAGTTTGCTTATCTTCCAAGTAATAGGAGTCATAGCCTAAATTCATTACAGGTACACAATTGTTGAGTCAAGATGACATCCATTCCAAATCCCCATGATAACTGTTTTAGAGTCAAAACTAATTCATTATCAGTAAATACACTGCCATCTGCCTTTGTCAAAGAGTTTTCCAAACTGATCTCCAACCCAGAATGTGGCCGAAGTGTTGCATCATTGTTTTAATTCAGAAGCAGGAGACCACAGCATACAGCCTATTATTGATAGACCTCGGCCTTTGTTTTCTGGTCATCTGTCTGAATATATATCTGTATATTTCTACCAAAGGAGATTCTCATGTAGCACCTGAAGTACATTCTGACTCTGAACAACTTTGACCAGTTTGCAAACCAGTCAGTGAAAGTGTGCATGAAGTCCAAAGAAAGACAGGACACATGGGATGGAGGCCTGATTCAGCCCCTTGCCAGGTTGTTGCCCTTGGCTAGCATGCTTGCTCCACCTCCCAGACATCAGCCCTGTCCTGAGAGGGGTCATAGGGAACGTCCAGTCCAGTCCTCCTCCTGGGGTCTCTATATGGTAAGGTCCTTGGCTTTGGGGGGGGGGGTCTCAGAACATATCAGCAGGGAGATGACAGGGTCTTCTGCATAGTCATCCCTCATGGAGAAGCAGGAGCCCTCTCCCTGCCAGAAAGGAAGAGCAGATCACTGCTCCCCACATCCTCCGAGCGTGGATCCACCACGAAGGGGCATTGTGGTGTCGTGTAGTGAACCAATTGCTTCCCTGTGGAAGGACGTCTCAAGAGGAATGAAGGGACCTATGCTTAGGTTAAACAAATGAGTTGTCAGTTCTAAATTGAAAAGAAGGGAAAGAATATTATGATGTTATTTGTCAAGATAATTTTCCTTTTACAGATTCTATTTTCAAAAAGCTATTACTCTTATGAAATATTATTATTGTATATTCTGATCCCCTTTGCATGGACATAAATATGAATAAATAATAATGAGTGGCATTATTTTATATTGCAAGTTTTTATTTATTAAGATGGTTGAAATTATTCTGGTTTAACATTAACTCCAGCTGCTTTATTGTTCAATTATTCCATCCAAAATATTATAAATAATAATCATGACTGCTTTTAATGTTATCCCCTGAAGGGAGTAGATTACCTTCCCAGTGGAGAAACATTAACCATCCACTGAGGTTGACTTCAGGGAATAGCTCTTCTCATCCTGTGTCCTTCATCCTGCTTGGGATCCCAGGATTGGAGAATTCCCAGTTTGGGGTTGCCTTTCCATTCTGTGTCATGTATGTTGTGAGGACTGTGCTGTGGTTACCCTCAGATGAAGCCCAGTTCAAAGCTTTTAGCACATGTGCCTCCCAAGTCAACTTGGCTTTTTACGTCCCTGCTCTCTTTACTTTCCTCACCCACTACTGTGGATAACAAGTGCCCCGAATGGTACATGTCATGTTGGCTATTCTCTATCTCCTGGAACCTCCCATGCTCAACCGCATCATCTACTGAGTTAGAACCAAACAGATCAGGGACACGGTTGTTCAAGGATGTTGCAGAAGAGACCCTTGAATCAAAGCTTAGGGATATAACCATCCCAGTCATCCCACTGATATGGGGACATAAATATAGAAGGTTTAAAATATTGCATAATGTCAGAAGATCATCCCTATGAACAACTGACTCAGAAAATAGCCATCCTCCTGAAGCAACAGGGGCAATTTTCAGGATACCCTGAATATGATTTTCTGAAAGAAGTTATTGATAATGAACACAGTGTTGACCTATGTTCATCATCAGAAGAAAAGAGTAAAAGACGTGCTCACCTATCAAATTTGTGAAGATCTGAAGAGAATATCATCTTCCACAGACAAACAAGATGACATTTCCTCTTGAATGGTTGGTAGAAGGATAAGTTGGTATACCTTGTGATAAAGGAATTTAGAAATTTCCATGGAAACTGTTTAAAAGTTCTGTATTTTCTCCAAGCTTGTAATTTATTTATAGAAATAGAATGTTAGAAAATGATGTACAAAGACATGTATGGATTCATTATTTATAAAAATAAGAGCAGGAAAACATTCAAATATTGATTTATAAGAAAGCAGATATAGTAATGAGCAATTGAATGTGATTTATCATTTAAATACTGTATTTTCAAAATGTATCTAATGGTGTGGAAATGATCAAGATATAATGTGAAACTGAAAAACGATTGCCCATATGGCTGATTTTAATTCTAAAAAGGAATATAGGTGTATAGAAATGGACTCAGGAAATGCATCCAAATGCTATAGCATTTAATGATAGTACTGAGATTTGTGGTATTTTGATGTTCTTTTTGCACCTTTATATATTTCTCAATATTATTCATGATTGAAAAGTTTAGTTTCAGTGTGAGGAAAAAGAAGTAATTGAAATAACAATAAAACTATACTGAAGAGGTTAATTCAGTGCCAAAGCCAAGAGGGGTAGCGTGGACAATCTGAGAGCATTAGAGACTCTGTAATAATTTTCAGAAATGTTTGGAAATATAGACATAACATTGCTGCCATACATAATATTGCTCACAGCATCTTGAGACTGCTAATATTGAGAATTAAGTAGACTAAATGCTGGTCTCTCTTAACAAAATTTGCTGATGCTCTGATGATAATTGATTTCAAATGAAATTTTGGAAAAAAATTGAGGAAGGAGCATCTCCTTGAAAATAACTATTGTAGAATTGAAGATAGTAAGAAAGTCACTAGAAATTTTATTTATTAATGTTTAATTTCCTTTTAAATGAAAAATTTAAGGTATATTAAAAACTACATGTCCTTCATTTTTCTTATTTTTTTCAACATTTTTTAGTTGTATGAAGCATTCAAATATTTGCACATATTTAATGCATACATTTTGATGAGTTTGGACATAGATGTATACCTCTGATACCATTACCACAATCAAGGTGATAAACATATGTATCACATTTACAGTATCTATACTTTTATTCTCATGCACTACTCTCTTGTCAAAGCCAGTGCTGAAGAAGGTCCTAAAATAGAGGCTCTTATGTTATTAAAACCAGCATCAGATGAAGATACTTTAAGAGAAATCAGGAGTATTTGTTTTTCACAAGAGAAACAGCTAATGGAGCTTAAAGGAACCTTCAGAAATGAATGGGTATTCTGAAGGACCATTGTCAAAATTCCTAAATTTTAGAGTTCTGAGGAACCATGATCCCCTTATTAGCAACTCAATAAATAATTATGACTCTCTCTCTCTTTGTCTTTTAAAAATTATTTTATGGCTGTATAACTTGAAACAATAAAATGCAAATATTTGTAATACATAGTTTAATGAGTTCGTGCATGCACACTCAATCTCTTGAGTTGTGTCCGGCTCTTTGAGACCCTATGGATTGTAGCTTGCTAGGCTCCTTTGTCTATGCAATTCTCCAGGCAAGAATACTGGATATGTGGCCATGCCCTCCTCCAGAGGGTATTCCTAACTCAGGGATTGAACCCAAGTCTCCTGTGTCTCCTGCATTGCAAGCATATTCTTTATCTACTGAGTCACCTAGGAAGCCCCAGTTGAATGAGTTCTGACTCATGTCAATGCCTGTGTGGGTACCTGCCCAATTAAGATATAGAAAATTTCTATCACTTGATAAAGATTTTTGCTGCCTCTTTGTATTTAAACACCCACTTCGTCCCAAGCAGGCAATTCCTGATCTAATTTCTTTCTGTCTATATTATTATTTTTCCTTCCAAAACTTGAGCCTTGTGTCTAGCTCAGAATACAGCTTTTCAGATTCATCCATACTGTTGAATGTCTGAGTGACTCATTTCCTATTATTGCTCAGTAGTATGTTTTGTTTTTTCTACATACCTGGATTGTTATTTTTCTCTCTTCCTTCAGCCCTAATTTTCATATGCCCTTGTAGCTATATAAAATATGATATATTAATTTTTCATTTATTTGAACTTTAAAGCGAGTCAGTTTTGATTTAAATGTGTTTAAATACATATTATTCAATAGAGAATCTAAAATACATACTATGACTAGAAAAAAATAATGACATTATTCTACATAACTAAACATATATCACTGTAAAAGAAAGCATTCATTCAACAAAATAAATTATTTTCTTTGATTCTGATTCAGTATGTCATATTTTGTTTAATTTACATTGGACCATGGATTTCTGGGAAAACTTTCTCATATCACTAGCATTCAAATTGTCTTCCATTTTGCTCACTAGGAGGATAAAGACAAGCTTTTAGCATCATCTCACTAATGACTTTCTGCTAATTATTCTTAATGGGGCTAAAAACTTTCAAAGTTTCATGAGCATACAAACATCCCTAATCTCTTGTTAAAATGAAAATTCTGTTTCATTAGGTCTGAGGGCAGGCCTGAATCAGGAATTTCTGACAACACTTTCACTTTGAGGCCCTATTTTGTGCAAGACTTTAATACATTCTGCACTTTTAAAGGCGTGTTGGAATGCTCTTTTCCTGAGATTACTTTACATGGCACCCTTCAGTAATTTATACTTAGTTAACAATTCTAATCGGTTGTTGACATTTTTTGCATATATGTTTCCTTTTGCTAAAATCCATAATTCAATGTTAATCAAAAAAATACAGGTATGACATTTAAATGATAAATTTTCTGTGTGTTCTGCCAGTATAAAATGTCTCTCTGATTTTTTCCTTTTACACTTCATTGATAAATTGACTATATGTTCAGAATTAGTAGGCTTTAAATGATTTTCTTTGAACACTTTAAGGTTTACCTAAATACAGTGAATGAGAGTAAAGTTAGCATTCTGGTTCTGTGTGTCTGCACTCTAAAACCTTAACCTCTCTGTGCCTTAGATTGTGTACCTGTACAATGAGACAGCTGATACCTATTTCATTGGGTTGTTGTAGAGAATACATAACTGCACAGCTTAAAATCCTCNTTGGTTGTTGAAATTTTTTGCATATATGTTTCCTTTTGCTAAAATACATAATTCAATGTTAATCAAAAAAATATGGTTATGACATTTAAATGATAAATTTTCTGTGTGTTCTGCCAGTGTAAAATGTCTCTCTGATTTTTTCCTTTTACACTTCATTGATAGATTGACTATATATTCAGAATTAGTAGGCTTTAAATGATTTTCTTTGAACACTTTAAGGTTTACCTAAATACAGTGAATGAGAGTAAAGTTAGCATTCTGGTTCTGTGTGTCTGCACTCTAAAACCTTAACCTCTCTGTGCCTTAGATTGTGTACCTGTACAATGAGACAGCTGATACCTATTTCATTGGGTTGTTGTAGAGAATACATAACTGCACAGCTTAAAATCCTCTAGAGTACAGCCTGGCACAGGGAAACTATTACGCAAAAGTCACATATTCATTACTAGGCCCGAGTAGCCTAAAACTGAATGTTGTCTTTCTTTTGAAGTTGATAAGTTCCGTATTTTAAAGCCTCAGTCTCCAGTCTTTATCCTGGCACTCTGAATATTTTTTTCCCAGTTCTTTATCTTTCTCTTCTTTACCGAGTAGTGTTTTATTGGATAAATGTTGCAAAATTTCATTAATCTCCGATTGACAGATATTTGGGTTTCCACGTTTTAGCTGTTATTATGTACACAGCTACTTCAAATATGCTCTTTCTCTCAACTGAAATACAGTTGAATCANAGAAGTTCCGTATTTTAAAGCCTCAGTCTCCAGTCTTTATCCTGGCACTCTGAATACTTTTTTCCCAGTTCTTTATCTTTTCTTCTTTACCGAGTAGTGTTCTATTGGATAAATGTTGCAAAATTTCATTAATCTCCGATTTACAGATATTTGGGTTTCCACATTTTAGCTGTTATTATGTACACAGCTACTTCAAATATGCTCTTTCTCTCAACTGAAATACAGTTGAATCACAAAGTTATGATATTCCTACTTTTTGTTGTAAGTATTAACCAATTATTTGGTGTATGCAACTTGAAGTGGGCCTGCTTAATCAAAATATGCCTGACTTTGTTAGAAGTAGCCAAAAAGATTCCTGATGGGGCTGTCCTCAGTGCCTGAGGGCCCCAAGTGCCCCACAGTTTTTTTGAACACTTAGTGCCCCAATGCATTTTGTTTAGTTATTCTAATGACTTTGTATTTGTATCTCTTTGTGGTTTGAATTTTCATTTCCCTAATGAGTAATGAGTGGAGCATATTTTCATGCATGTACTAGATGTTCATTTACTTCCCTTTGTGAAGTGTCTCTTAAATCATAGGCTTAGAATTTTAATGAGTTCTTTATCTCTCTATTGTGAGATTTTGTTTTTCAGATACAAGCAANTTGTGGTTTGAATTTTCATTTCCCTAATGAGTAATGAGTGGAGCATATTTTCATGCATGTACTAGATGTTCATTTACTTCCCTTTGTGAAGTGTCTCTTAAATCATAGGCTTAGAATTTTAATGAGTTCTTTATCTCTCTATTGTGAGATTTTGTTTTTCAGATACAAGCAATGTGATTATTTTCTTCATCTGTGGGTTTCTTTTTTACCTTTATATCTTTTGTAGGTTGATGAAGTTTAAATGCTTATTTTTTTTCTTTTAAAATCTGTTTTGTGTTCTAAGAAATCTTTACTTTCCTTCAGTTCATGACAATATCATCCTATTAATTTTTCTTTTATAATATTTATAGCTTTAACTTCTAAATGTAGGTTTATACTATATTGCAAATAAAGATGTTTTACATTGAGGTAGGAATTAAATTTCATTTTGGTTTTTATACAAATACCCAGTTGTTCTAGGCACATATTTTTCTGTCACTGAAGTTCATTGATTTCTCTGATGAAAATTACTTAATTATATTTGGGGCTGTTTCTGACTTCTTCCTGATTTTCTTCTACAGTGTATTGATCTATTCCTTGATAAAGAAAAGATCACCTCTTGGGTATGTGGAATACTAAGCATGCATGTTCTNAGGGGACAACAGAGGATGAGATGGCTGGATGGCATCACTGACTCGATGGATGTGAGTCTAAGTGAACTCCAGGAGTTGGTGATGGACAGGGAGGCCTGGAGTGCTGTGATTCATGGGGTCGTAAAGAGTCGGACACAACTGAGCAACTGAACTGAACCTATGAAATAAAATTAAAATGTCCACGCCAAGATAAATAACTGAATAAATTAAAATATGGAAGGTTCTTCCTTACAGTAGAATTCCAACTTGACAGTAAAAATAATGGAAATGAAAAAAATCACTCTGTGGCAAAAGCAACACTTACAATTGTTTCAGAAAATGCTCACTTCTGGATGCTAAAATCAGTGATTTTAGACAATATATTTATACACTTTCAAAGTAACTAACTCTCCACGGGAAAAATGGTAACTCAATGATGGAAACACCTTGTAAAGATCTCCTAACACAAACGACCAAAGTTAGTATCAGCAGTAATGGGACAAATCGACATTCTACAACTCCTGATAAGACGCAGAGAAAAACACAATTTCACAGGTAAGGTTTTTCTTACCAAAAATGCATAACTTAAAAGTAATCATAAGGGAACATCAGATAAACCCAAACTGAGGGGCATTCTACAAAATAATTGAGTCATAAAAGTCAAGGAATGACTGAGGAAACGCTCCAGATTAAAGAATAAGAAAGAAAACACGGACGGTCCTGGATTGGATCTTGTAAAAGAGAAAAGTCAGGCGTGGGATAATTGCTGAGTCTGAATAAATCCTGTACATTAGATCATGGTTTTGTATGAGTTAAGTTTCCTCAGTTTGCTAAAAAGAACTATGGTAACACAGATTAACATTTAGGGGCACCTTGGTAAAAGTACCGAGGCAATCTTTATATTTCTTCTGCAACTCTTTTGTAAATCTCCATTTTTTTTCTTTAGTTACTCTGGACCAGGCTGCCTGAGTCTGAACCTGTCCTCACTGGCTGTGGAAACGGTAAATTCTCCCATCTCTGCAGCGCCCACCTCTTCGGGTTCCTGAAGGGGTCGAATAACAACGCAGAGCACTCAAAGCGTGGCGCCAGCGAATGCCCCAGCCTTTCCACCCCGCATGCGACACGGGCGCTTCAGAAAAGAGCCCGGGCAGGCTCTGCGTACCGGATTCCGCGGGCCCGGCACCGCTCTCGCGCCCACAGCCCTGCGGGGTGGCCCCAAGGGAGTGCGCGGCGTCTGGCAGGACTTGGACGTCTCGGGTTTTTCCAAGAAAAGAGACGACGCCCGTGAAAAGCGACCCAAAGGGCCACACCTTCTCGCGTCGCGGGCCCCTGAGGCCCCTCGGCGCCCCGCCGCGTCGCCCCCGCGCCCGCGCCTCACCTGGAACGCTGTCCCGGAGCAGGCTCTTGTCTCTCCGCGTTGCCATGGTAACCTGAGTCTTTCGGCCGCCGTCCGGGCGCTCTCGGTACAGCGCTCGGGTTCCGCCGGCCGGAAACGGGAGCCCTGACATCTGGTTCCGGATTCTTCGCGCCCAGCCCGCGCTCAGGTACACCAGAGCGAGGAAGGTTCCGGACTATCAGATGGCAGGTGGCCGGGTTCCGCCATCCCGCCGGTCTCGTAGCTCCGAGCTGTTGGCGGCTCTGACGGGTCGGGGTGGGGCCTACAGGGAGCTGTACCTGGGAGGGGAGGGGCCCAGGCTGCACGTGGGCGTGGAGCGGAGGAAAAGTCCGAGACCACGAGAACTGCGTCTTCACGCGTGGATCCTCCGGCAGTGAAACAGGCAGACACTGCGAGGGGCCGCCGGTAGAGGCGGGCAAGCAGTGAGCTCTGAGTGTCCGGGATTAGCGGGGCTTAGGATGGCAGTTCTGGACGCTGTTGCACCGTGTGCTTGGCTTATGAGAATTCATGTTTGTGTGCACTCATAACCTGTGTGCTTTGGTGTTTGTGTGTCCAGTTACGAGTTAAAAAAAAAAAAAA